>OX454264.1:13750434-13757934 GCA_949715065.1 Periphyllus acericola | reverse complement strand
GGAGCTGTTAAAAAAAACCTGAATTGTCTTGGCTCTAAAATTATGGTTTGTGTGTGTGATGTTAAATTTAAATAATCACGTAACCGGTTATTTCGAGTACGGAAGTTATGAATTTGCGAATCCAGCGTAAAATATGCGTTCTAAAAAGTACTCAGCTGTATAGACCATCAACATGGGATAAACTTCCAATATTTTAATCCTAAAAAGTTAAAAAAAATCATGTGTCGAAATCGAATCAAAACTTGAAATTAATTTGTACATATCAGTTTCTTTAATTGTAGTACACTGCGACGATTGGTCCTCTGTAAGTGTACCACAGTATAGACTAATCGTGTGAAAGGATTACACTCTTGTAGCTAGTTATTGTCTATCCAACACGTACAGAGCTTACAACCCTTTTGATGGAACTCAAAGTTACTAATTAACAATCACATTGTCTTTTAAACTATTCTTATGGTTTGTTTATACAAAGGGAAACAAATTATCACATAACAAAGAAATGGTCTCTTAGACATATCGTCGATATTCCAGCTATATTTAAAGATTATTTTCTCTTAATTAAAATTGAGTTATACAACAATTTAATAAATGTATATAGATGCATGATAACATTATAATAACTAACACAAATTGCTTATGTCTAATGAGTAATAAAAAATATTATATTATAATGTTATTAATAGTTTTATAGACAGAGATTTAATTTTCTATAATTATATTTTTTATATTTTGAATTGAAATTCGTTCCATTAAAATAATCAGTAATCATTGTGATTAAACATCCAGTTTAACTTTTCATTAATTTAAAATAATATAATATTGTAGGTCTGTTAAGGTGTATTCATTTGGAATCCTCACCACTGAACTAGAAATAAAATCGTCATATTCTTTTTACAATCAGCGAATACTGAAATTATTTATTTTACAATATTGTAAAAAAAAATAAAATACTGAATAGGCTTTTGTATAATTAGGTATTTATACTTTACGATTTATAAATGGTATATGTAGTAGATATTCTAAAGGCAGATCGTGTTCATTTTGTGGTGCTATAGCCTGATCAGCTATCCAATCAACGTCCACGTCACTGTCCTATTATTTTCAGAGAAACTCGAAAACTTGGGCCAAAGTGTGAGTATGAAAACCAATCGTATTTTAACTTTTAAGTCCCTCCAGACTCTCTATATATATTGTTTAAAATTAATCACAAGTCGTGATTTGTTTTTGTTATAAACCGAAGTTATTTAAAACACATACATAATTAATTTCACACTCCCTCCCAAATCGCAGTGTGTTAAATTTTCCATCTAATTACATTCGACCTATGGCAGTTCTTAAGAACTGCGTTTATTAGTTTTAATATGTTAGTATTAACCGATTACGAGTAATTATAGCGATGAATCGTATCGATAAATATTAATAAAAAAATAAAATAAAATGTCAATATTGTAATTATGTCTACAAACAACAGACTTATTAATCACAAAATGATATAAAAAATTAAAAAAAACATTTTTTTTTTTTTATAAATTTATGAAATGTGTGTTTTTAATTGACATATTAGACGTTTACAGTAAAACTAAAAAACAATAAAATGAAATATAGTGTTGAACACATTAACCCACGTACCGACGTACAATTTACGCAGGATAATATGTTGAATTTTAGAAAATTCTTACTTATCCTAACCATTTTGTGTACCAGTACCACACACTGGACTCGGTATTTATTGCTCTCACGTGTGAACGTTGACGGATTCCCGACAAAACGGGAAAGGCGTATAATCGGTCGACACATGTGATTACTGTCACCGTATAAATATGCACGACGAAGCTGAATGGGCGTTATTTATCTAAATGTCGATTGTAGAGTACCGTTAACAGCACTTTACTAATTATATTTAGAACTTGTTTTTATAATAATAAACATGACCCTTCTCTACACCACTCAGAAGATGTATTACACAATAAATGAGCATCGTGAAATGTATTAGATAACTGCGGAGTCTACAAATTATAATAAAAAAAATATCAAAATGAATTTTTGACACAAAATGTATAAAGATAGTAAAACAGTGTTGGATTAAACAAAGCTGGTCGGGTCGAGAAGGGATATTTGCAGCTGGTATAGGTCACATAATATTCATATCGCATTATGGGTCGCTTACATCCATTCCTGGTTTAACTGTATTTAAATTTTGAATGAATTATATTCTCTTCCTACCTATGCGACGGTCAAGTACCCATATCCAATACCAATACTAGTCGTCACGTTCCAAGTTATACATCATAATATTACATAGTATTGGTACACACAAATAGCAAGTTGTATCCAATCGATCAATCACGCGTCGTTTATTATACATACTGTATGTGATACCTACGTCCTACAGTGGTTTTCAACAAAATGTGTAGAACACGCGTATTTCCACCATTGCGGTTCTATACAACTTTTATATGCACAATATTCGGTCAAAAATAAAGAAATGTTGTACTTTAATTGTTTTTAAATGGGCATGTTCGAACTAAACTAAAAACACTGTATTTTATCGACACTTCCGTGGTAGAAGTTTCTTGTTCGAAACATCGTTATCATCGGTCGGAGCGAGGATGAACGATTTGAATCTAATTAGTGAACGAGAATGATTATTTATATAATTAGATGTATAATGGATTTGCATATAGTCGGTTACGCTTACGCTGGAAACGTTGAGAAAGAAAAAATCAGACTAAATCAAAACGTCAGTTTCTGACGGGACTACGAGTGCATTTTTTTTCGCGAATTCGTATTTTTTATAACATAAGGTTTTCATTATTTTCCTTTTCTGCCACACGTATTCCTTTTAGATGTGAGGGGAGAGAGGATATATTAACAACACAGACCTCGCAACCACTACGGCTAAAGCAATAATCATAAAATCTCTTACCTGAGCAACGGGATCTTTTGTATGAGAGTGTCGCACACTTGATTCTGCTGCTGCTGTTGCTGCTGTTGCTGCTGCTGTTGGTGAAGAGGCTGCTGGTGCTGCGGGTCCGTGGTCGCGTTGGTCTTGCCGCCTGCAGTCCTGTGGTCGAGCTCCATGCGCAATGCACGCAGGATGGCCTGTCTAAGGCGTCCGATCTCCACGGTGCCTTTCAATCCTTGCCGGTCTGTACGGAAAAATAATCGTCATTAATATAATCACGATTATACTGATTCGAAATTCAAATATAATAAATTGACGGTGATGCCTGCCGGATGATAAAAAACATGTCGTGATCGACCGTGGTACGTGCACAGTAATATATAATATATAGTACCTGGGGACTTTTCCGAACCATTTTAGACTAATCGGTGCACGTCTTGGGCTTTAAAGGAGAATGAAAACAACAGCGATGGACCCGCGGGTGTATACGGTGAATCGGTACAGATCAATAAATAAATAAATAAATGGCAGGCTATCGAGTATACGCGTTCGGAAATTATCTCCAACACGCTTTGCAGGGTGTTATTACGAAAAATTATGTTTACACATTTTTCTCTTATTCGAAAATCGACTTGATATTATTTTAGACGCGGCTCTGCGTGTTACAACAATTACGTGTTATAAATACCGATGTTTAGTACGTAAATTAAGATAACTTAATAGTGTCGGACTGATGCTATTTATTACTATACATATCTAGTTTCGTGAATTAAATTGCCTTAAATTGCGTGAGCCAGTGTTAAGTGGCTATTGTGTTAATATATTATAATCACTTCGATATTAATATTAATATCAAGATTAACCATTTTTAAATGCTTTTAACTGGCAACTATATATTGTGATCCAAAGTTGGATGATATTATTACTATCCGGATGACATCATTGTTATCCAATTTTGAGTGATACTTGTGTAACGTGTACACAATAACGTATGCAAATATCGTGAAATGAAACCAACCTGGTGACAGCAACACGACGGCCGAGTAGAGAGCGAGTTCGGTTTCGGTGAGTTTCAACGAAGCCACGGAACGACTCACTTCAAAAGCTAACGAAACCAGTCTCGTTTCGACTGGATCCTGCGTATAAAACGCGTCAGCTGGCAACAGGGCGTCTGCGTAATACACGCAATCTCTGTGCGGGTCGTAGTGCCGAGACATCCTCAGCACAGCCAACTCGAAACTACCTGTAAAACATCGATGAAAAAACGTGTTAATTGTAGTTTATATGATAATCATATTATGTTTAATTCTGTGCAGTAGCCGAACATATATAGTAAGCGAGAAAACTACTAAACAACCGGCTTTCTATTGCCATGATTTAAAAATTATAAAAGTCGAGCGTTGTACAATTTTTCTAATAAAAAATGCGTGTGTTTACTTTTTTTTGCTTCGGATAAGAGCCGAAAACAGATTGCGATGTTAATGAACATTAAAATATTGATAACTATTTGCTATCAGTAGGTTGTTAAATTTAAACGTGGTAAGCACCATATGGATAATACATTAATAAATAATTGAATGGGCCTTATCATACAGCTGGTAATGAGTGGTCGTATTGTTGTTACGTAATATAATATCTCTTTTGAGAAAAAACACAGACATACACTAAATTTGACCCCGTATTCTCTGTCTCTCTCCTTTAAAAATTAACCAGACACTCCTAATAATTGCGGTATAGATAATATTGCGGTATGATTGTTATTTTATCGACTTTGTTCAACACGCGGACGTCTCTGATTAGAAAATAACATAATAATCATACGGCATCTCTGTACAGGATTACTCACCAGCTTTGAGCAGTACGATCTGGTCGTCCTGCGATAGCTTCATAAATCCAGGCACCATCTTGGCGAACTCGATGATCTGCTGGATGACGGCAGTCAGCTTTTGCGCGCACTCCAGCCACAGTTCTTCATGAGCCTATAAAATACACATGCGGTTGGTTATTTTCGCTCTACCGTACTACAGTACTATCAGTACTAGAGTAGTACATTAGCCACCGCCAAACGGTTAGCCGAATCGTACGGAAAACAATTAAAACCCCGTATTACGTGGCTTCCTGTTTCGAACATGGAACTCGGTAAGGGGGAAAAATATCGGCATAACCCGCGTGTTCCCAAAGTAGGTACACCACCTAATAGTTGCACTTGACGCGTGCGAAACGGTGCAGTTGGTACGTATCCCGCGGTCATGATAATGTAAATTACGCGTACTATCGTCGTGTTTACGTACCATGGTCTTGTAGAAATGCAATTTGTCGGCCGTGGTCTTGTTGGCCGCAGCCATTGTCGCCGTCCGGTACATGCCGTCGTGTATCTGGTCGAGAGTGTAGAAACACGTGCGTGCGTGAGCGTCCGCGATGGTCTTGCTCAGCAATTCGCTAATCTGGACTGCGTCTGCTGCTGAAATTATAGGAAACAAAAACACACGGCAAACGTTAATAATCAAACGTCGTTTTATCCGCGCTGTACGCACGGCACGATGACTAATTTAACAACAGTCGGTCAAATCATCTGTTTAGTCGATCTATGTTTTAGTTAAAACGCGTAGCTAAAGGAGGTTAAGTCAACTTCCTTTTTATCAATTGAATTTATTTCTAATCGGCTTTTGTAACAACTCCGTCGCTGTTTACTATCGCTATTATATTATACTCTGAATAATTTATAAATGCAACCAATGAACGTAATAATAAATAAATTGTACAAATATCGATGAAATAAACTCGAAATTAAAATAATATAATGGTTTACGAATGAATGCTCGTTAGCTCTTTGAAACTTATTATTTATCACACTCTTATATTATTATTATTAACAAAATGCGTTATTATTTATTATGTTATTAATTATTCAATATCAACGTTATCCACCACAATCACTCAAATCAAACGGAATACAATAATATACGTATCTCTGTAATCTATTAAATACCGGAACTATATACGCTGATGTAACCGGACATCATAATATATTACGTGGAATAACTTAAGCTTTGAGATCCGGTCGACGGGTTAAGTCTGGCGCGCTAGGGCCGTGCGGGGCTTAACGTCAAACCGTATAGTTTTGATTCCTGCGAACCGACTGTTGATAAAATAGATAAACCATATATACAGGTAGCCGGGGTACTGTTCACACCTGAAGACACAGCAGCTGTAGAACCGGAAACGCCGGCCATCAAGTTGTCGGCGCCGCCTGTCGCGGCGGCCGCCACCGAGGACACTTCCATGTCACCGCCGTACGTGGACGTGGCCGCTGCCGTCGAGGACGTGGTGCTAGAAGCCGCCGGCGTCGTGCTGTCCGCCACGTAGTTGCTGCTGGTGGCCGCTGTGTCGTATGGAGGCGGTACGGATCCGGTACCACCGCCGCTAGCTTGTACCGCCGAAGACGTGGCCGCTGCAGCGTACGCCGCGAACGTGTCCACCACCAACGAGGCGGCGGCCGCGGCCGCATTTGTTCCGCCGGCGCTGTTGTAGCCACCCCCGTACCTGCACAGGTTATAACATTGGAATTGAGTAAACAGCGCTACACTTACGTGCGAGTCATATATTGCGTATAATCGGGATGAAGAGGCACCGGTGCTGCTTTACTATTACACGACTACGGAAATCCATGAAATAATTTAAAAAATAATTTATTTTTGATTCTAAACTTTTGGGAATTTTCATGATTGTGCATTTACCGGAATTTAAAAAACAATAAATCAATAATACATTTTTTAAAAACGGTGCCGTACGACACATTTTATGAGACTTATCTGCTGATAAATATTTCGAAGGAGATACACGCTAATACGGTTTAAATTTGTGTACCTAATATCAGTATGAACAAGCTCACAAACTTGTAATACGCTTATAGTAAAATATCGCTAATAATTCTAATAATGTATAATTCGAATATACTTTATCGTTTCAATCATAGGCATGCGCAGTCCTCTAATTTATCCCATACAGAAGGAATATGAGTCCACTTCAGGTCTTAACACCCGGATTAATAATAATATTTGTCCGGCCTTCTTTACTATTCATATATTTTAGTTTTTTTTATTATAATATTGAATACAATATATTATAACCTGTTAAAAACTAACCTTTTAACTTTATTTTTCAAAAATTTGGGTAGGCACCCGCTAGGACTGCCACTGTTCTTCCTCTTAAACGACCAAAATTAAAAATGTTTTTATGTTAAAATTATTATAGGGGTTTAATTTTACAATAATTAATAAACTTAAGATTAACAAAAATTTAAACAAAAATTAATCAAACAGCAATAACTATAACCGTTTTTATTATTACATCACATTTATAATATAAATAAGAATACCTTTTTTTGTATTGTATTATACCTACTCATATATTATTCTAAAATGTACGAAAAAGAATTCGGTCATCGATAAAATATTTTGCATAGATAAATGCATATTTAAGTACCGTACGGCTCTGCGTTTAGGGAAAACGTTAAAAAATACATTTAGCGCACGCCTATGGTGGATTTAGTGTAAGCAATTTTTAAGTTACGATCCCGCGATACCGGATAATAA
>OX454264.1:13401815-13750234 GCA_949715065.1 Periphyllus acericola | reverse complement strand
AAGTTGTGCGATTGATTTGGAAAGAGTCTGGTAACAATCTACTCAAAACTTTGTGAGCCTCATTCTGACGCTATACGTGATTGTTTTGTTTTAAACGTCGTTTAGAAAGTTTGGTGCATTTAGTATAGTAGGCATCGTGTGCAGACTTACGCGGAAAACTCTAAGCCCTTTGACGAGAAACACAACTGTTAATGAAAACCGTAACTATCGTAACTATACTAACAAGTATTTATGATTGAAAACTTATTTTTAAAAATAATGCCATTACAGCAACCAATGAAAAAACATTCGATTTTTATCTATTTTATACATAATAGTCTGTGGTGTTTCGTTATTTGGTCGCTATAATTAATGGCCTACTTACACAAACGCATATGAATTATCACTTTTGAGTAAAACAACGCATTGATTTCAACGGTGGTACTTGAATACTTTCAATTTTATATACGTCACGAGTCGAAATATGACTTGTGCATCATTATTTATAGAGAATATACACTAATTAAATTGTGTTCGACGATATACTCGTATTTGATCAACCTCCATTAATTTAATTGTAACACTTTAATAGTTCTAACATTGTTTATAATATTTCATTGCATAGTAGAAATCGTTAGAATTTCGTTTAGAAATATGTTATTTAATTGGGACCACGCTAATCATTTTGTAGTCCCATAAGCGTCGGCTAGAAAAATTATAATTGTGTCTCTCTCTAGACCTAGAAATAAGAAGCTAACGAAGTCTAGAAAAATGCAACTATAGATATTATGAGCTGATCATTTATTATACAAACAATTTTGGTTTTTGTCTTTGCGTTGTTTTTTCAACAAAGAAATGAAACATAAGTTTCTAGTATATTTCTTTATCGATTAAGATATTAAAACGGTTTTTTTCTTCCTATCATAAAAAATAAAATATGAATTTTACTAACTATTCTAAATTACCTCTTCCACTCATAACTCTACCGGGTGACTACCCTAGTATAATCCAATAAGTTGCACAAAGCATTTCAACTTTCAGTCGAGACTTAAGGTAATGGATACGAAAGAATGTATTGATCGACATTAACAAACAGTTTTTAAGTTATAGTACTATATACTGCGTTTCGTTTAAAGTTTAGTCTTAAAAGTAATAAATATTTTTATAAATGATTTGAAAATAGAAAAATAAATAAACAGTAATAAATTTGATCCAAATTTTATATTTTATTTTGGAATATATGAATAAAATAAAAATGTTTTTGGAAACAGTGGATAAATGGCCATAAAAAAACAAAATTGTACTCTTCCGAGAAAAAGATTTTCCAATATTCTTATATCCCTTCCTAGTTCCTATATATTTATATACAATTACGAAAACAATTTCCAGGATTGATAATGTTTTTCTAACACATATTAAGTTGTCGGTAATTTATAGAGGGAATTATATTATTCGGCGGCACAAATAGAATTATCACTAAAAATTAAAATCAGCTACCAATCGCTTTTGAATAATATATTAGATCTATAAATTCTAGAATTATATCAAGGTAAAACGACACTTCAATTTCGATTTTTTTTAAAAAAAAATTGTTAGAAACATATTTCATAAGCCAAATGTATCAATTGTTAAATTATACACCTACACGTACCTACTCATAAAATGATATAATATATTTTCGTAATAAGAATAAAAAAATTGTAATTTAGTTAGAATGAATTTTGGTCTTTTTATTCTAGTTTATCATATTGTAACGGTATGCTAAGTAAGCAAAAATGTATTTCATAACATCATGAATACGCATTCCAGCATTTTTTAACATATTTTTGCATATTTCTAAATTTTTTTGTTTTTAGGTCAAATTGTCGTATTTTGTGACTTAATATAAATTTTTAGTAAATATTTATAAAAGTATATGCCTAGCTTCTGGATCTATTGTTAAGAAGGACAACAGAATAAATAATATTTGATCAATTGTAAGAGACACACTTCTATATGATAAATATCCGAGTAATATATTAAATGTAAATCAGAGTTCATACAATTTTTTATCGAAATATATAATCTTTTAAAAAATGTATTTTTTATTTATTTTTAAATTACACTTTTTCAGTTTACAATGTACTAATATCGTCAATATTTTTAGAATAGGTACGTTTCATGTATTTTGGCGCGTCTAAATTCAAGATCGAATTTATTATTACATTTTTGAATTGGAAATGGAATTTATGACCTACTCGATCAGCATACGACGACATAATATTATATTATTTCGACCAGTGACGTCTAGAATTACACAAAACATCCATAGCGATTTAATTATGCGTTACCATAGTGGTACCAACGTAGGTATTTTGTGCGTATACAATATCCCAGACGTCTTAGTTATGAGTCGCACCGGTATTTATATAGCATAAATTCACGAGTATAAAAAACAAATACATCGCGTCATTTTATTATATCTTTTGTTTAAAATATGTACAAACATTATTTTCGTAGCCGACAAATTTGGGGACTAGGTAGGTACATAAATATAAATACATATAAATTATAATAGGTAGGTAAAAATAAGAATGCGCACGCCCACGGATGTGTGCGTAGGTGTGCGTATGTGTTTGGTTGCGTTGACACCCCGGGTCGAGAGTCGGTTATTGACTCGGTCGCGGGTTTTAACCCCATCGCCGACATCGCCGCGCACCTAACATAAATCGCATTTTGCCAAAAGTACAGGAAATTACAATACCCACGTCACGTATAGGTAAACATATATATAGTGGTTTACACTGGGAATACAATTGACCAATTTCGAAGCGTTCTCGTGATGGTAGTACATCGTTTTAATATACGTCGTCGTTTTGGTCGCGTATTGTTATGTAGTGTGAGTGATAATGTACATTTAGAAAATAAAATAAAATAATACAAAAAAGGAGTGGCCACTGCAGCGACGACGTGACTGCAGCCAGAATAGTATTGTGGTAGACTCGAACTACATCGATTAATAACCCGTTCGTTCACCCGCCGATCGCTGTAAATAATATATACTACCCTGACCCAGCGGTGCCTTTAGAGGAGAGCACGGGGTGAGTTCTTCCTGCGCAAAATATATTGAAGGTGGTTTTAAGTATTTTTACGCTGGCTATTATTTAAAAAATCAACTGCACCGTCGTGAAACACACGCATAATAATTAGTATAACTATTCAAATGAGATTGATGCATAACCGATGTGCAAGTGTTCTACATATTAATAAATCAATGTGGCTTTAGCACAGCAGAGTTCAGCCGAGAGGTCATTTTCAGCACCTTGCAATCGCACAAAACGCCGTTGGTTGAGATCAAACTTTGGTGCTGAGAAAGAAATCGCGTCATTACGCAGAAATCATAACTACGAATAAATAATATGAAGTACAATAATATGTAGATGGGTAGGAAGAAAATTACAAAATGTTAATTTTATTCACGCTGTCCGTTTTCCGTGTCGATTTTTTGAACGCTTCACTTTCCCGACCCCTAAGAACTTTAAACACAATATTACACAGTGTTCGCCGAATAAATTTTTCACCCCCTCCCCCTCCCGCTCCCGTGGTATACACATCTGCAGTTCTTTCAACCCCTTCGCGAAAGCTGGAAATATCTTTAGTACAACGTTAGGACGTGTAACCGCTTACCGTCACGGGACATTCCCAGCCGCAGGCATTTCTGTAGGCGGCAGTACTGGCACCGGTTTCGGTTGACGCGGTCCACTACGCAGTTCTTGTTGCGCGGACACTGGTAGTTGACCACGGACGACTGCGACCGCCGGAAGAACCCTTTGCACCCCTCACACGTGATTACGCCGTAGTGGACGCCGCTGGACTTGTCGCCGCACACCTTGCACGGTATGATCTCGATTTGAGCTGTAACAAAAAGGAAAAATCGTGTTTAGCGAAAGCGCATTCGATCCGTCATCACTGGACATATGAATACGAGGGTGGATTTGCAAGCGGTAGCGAAAGGTCAACGCTATAATGTTATATTAATAACACTATTACTACATTTAATTGTATAATACTGGTGGTGATTATCATAATATATCTATAGTATCGTATTCGGGCCGCGAGCGTCTCGTCTCGCGAAATGCGAATAATTCCGCGGAACGAGGCACGACCGTTCTCGCAGCATCAAACGTAAAAAACAATGTTGCAATAACAATACATAAATATGTACGACGTGACCGGCCGTGGTATCACTCTGTATGTCTCCGCGGTGTATTCGACACGACGATGATAATCGGTCAACCGTACACCGCGCGTTAAGGTCATATAAAGACACGCTGTATAATCCTGCGTAGACATATTATTATTATACATTGTGGCCCGCCGCCGCCGTCCGTCGAATAAAACGATACATCATGATATACACATCCGCGTGCATCGCTGCGCGGCGATCGCTCCGCGCGAGTATATTCACGCGTCCGATCATACAGTGTAATATTATTGTATAAATAATTACGTTTTTCGTACGGTTTTATTTTTAAACGTACTCTAAAGCGTACGAGCGTTTTTTATACCAAAGAGAGAGAGAGAGAGAGAGAGAGAGAGAGAGAGAGAGAGAGAGAGAGAGATACAGAGAGAGAAAGACAGATAGAGAAAGACAGAGAGAAAGAGAGAGAGAAAAACTCTCGAGTCGCTGGCATAAACACGTCGTAGCGCGTATATACGCGAGCTGTTCACAAGACGGCGGCGGTGGCGGAGTCAAGCGATCGACGTAATACGCGCGCACACCGGTGAGGTTCAACGACCTTGTTGTTTGCTGAATATTGTTGTGTATTATGTACTAATATTATTATTATACGTAATGTTATGTATCGTAACTTATATATATATCTATACATACGTATGCGTATAAACGGGCGCGCAGTATATAGAAAAATAATATAATATTACATCGATTGTCGCCGCCGCGAACGACGAGTGCTTTTTTACGATATAAATATATGACGTCGTATCTTTGTACGTATTATATTATTATATTTTAACGGAATCGATTTTACACCGCGCGCGCAAGTAGAAGCGATACAAGTGTACAAACGACGGCGGTAGACACCGTAGAAATCTTGCAAATTAATAAATTATATTCATTTTATTTTTTTTTTTGCCTACCAAGCCGCGTACACCGCGTAATATAAATAATGCGCATACATCATATCATAATGTACAACAATCAAATACATAAAACGCAAAATTGATAAATCCGTTGCATTCGTATCGACGAACAACACAAAAACGCTCCCGTCGCCGCCACCGTTAACACATTTTTCCCGTAAATATATTATTATCGTTATTATTATTATTATTATTACTTTTGTTTCCCTTTGACGTGTTATGTATGTATTCTCGCGTGATATTCGTACGCGCAGAAAAAAAAAAAAAAAAGAATAAAAAATACACCGACGAACGGTACCGCTACGCGAAGCACCGCCGCCGTATAGTCAGCTGGCCGGCCACCGAGTTCAACGACCTGCAGGGCCGGCGGCGGCAGTGGCCGGATCGTTACCAACAACACACACACACACACGCACACAAGTACACGGTACGATGGTGATTACCACCTCGTAATGTATTATAATAAATTAATAATAATAATAATAATAATAATAATATATTGCGTAATAGTACGTGCATATTGTTGCGTGCATTAGCTTGCGCGCATAAACGCTGGTGCGCGCCGCGTGTAAACGCTTGTGCATTACAATATCGCACCGAACGGACGCGAAACGCGCGACAAAAATAGACCGTACGCGCAATATCGATTACGGGGCGGAAAATCAATATTGACACGGAAATGATGTACGTACGAAATGTACGTGTTGGCGACGACGACGCGGGTACCTGCCGCTTTCAGTCGTCGGGGGAACATGCGAAGAGAACGAAAAGGAAAAATGCGCGCGTACTCGTACCCGAACACACGATTATAATATTTAGACATACCTATATAAATAGACATTTATAAAACAATACTGTTACCTAACCGCCGCCGTCTCACCGTTTGCCGCCGCCGAGATGTGGAACGCGATATTAAGTATTATAATTTGTAATGTATGTCAGTGTGTATGTGCGCAATTGTTCGATAGGTATGTGTTATGTATCGGCGATGTATTATTGTACCGCGCGACAGCCGTGCGGCAACGGCGATTGCGAAAAAATTAATATTAATGCGAGGCCCGAGCGCGCAAGAGACGCTATCAGACGTTGCCCGCCGAAAATAGCCAAACTTTCAGCGGACCCGAGCGGGACGCGCGCGCGCGATCGCAACGTCCGACGCGTCGTGTGCGCGTGTGTGTGCGTGTGCACTTGTGTGCGCGCGTGTTCGTATTGTATAAATACACGTATAATATTATGACCTGAGCGAGCGATCGTAAACTTCACCGCCGTCGAACAGTACCTACTACTACGACTACTGTATTTACACCAATTTACACTAGATCCATTACAACTACTACAATTAATACGTATGTTATCCGTACGCGCGCGTCTCGAAGTCATTAATATTATTACGGTACACGATCGATCCCGTGGGTTCTGCTCTTAGCCGCTCATTCGCGCACACATATAACCCTTTCCACCGGGGTTTTGTAATATCCCGGGCGTGTATTGCTTATATATAATACTCGTATATGCGTGTGTGTACGACGAAGACGTCGACGAATATAGCGTTAGCGTGTGCTGCGTGTATAATGTGGAAAAATAACGAAAAAGTACACGCGACGACGAAGCAGCCGCTACCGCCGCCGCCGTATAGTAGAAAGTAGGTCAGTAGTGTTAGCGGCGACTGCTCTTACAGCGGCGGAGGGGACAAGTCGAGGCGGCTCACGGTAAAAGTACGTCGGAGCACGCCGCCGCCGCTGCCGTTTTTCACCGTGTATTCACCTCTCATTTTATTAAATACGTCGTCGTTGCATTATTATGTTATTGTGCTACTGTCGTATGTTTTATATTATACCACATTTTTTTTTTTTGTTTTGGTGAAAAAACTGAAATTATCATAATGCGATCATTACGTGTGTCGCGCGCGGTAGCGTAGTACTTCTTATTTTCGGCGTACAGTTTTTCTTTTTTTTTTTTCAAACCGCGCGTTCTCGTGACGAGAACTTGACGAATAAATATAACGGTCTGATACGATATTGTACCGGTGTGTTCGGCGTGGGTCAACGAGAGATTTCCCTCGCACACACACGCATAATAATGATAATAATAATATAGGATACTCATACACACGCACTCGCGGACTAGCACTCACACAAGTGCCACGCGCACACTGCACACGCGTTATTATAATAATAAACACTCGGCGGCGGCGGCGGCCGTATAGAGGAGAGTCGGCTACGGCGGCTTTTGTTGCGCAAAAAAAACACCTCCGACCCACCACTCCCGCGAGTCGAACAACGCACAGGACGTTTTCGGCGTGGCACGACGCTCTGTACCGGCAAATACGCGCGCGCCCGCGCCCGTGTGCGTATGTACGTGTGTGTTTATGTGTGTGTACGTGTGTGTTTATGTGTGTGTGTGTGTGTTTATGTGTGTGTGTGTGTGTGTGCGCGTGTGTGTGCGTGTGCATGTGTGTGCGTGCGTGTATTTGCGCGCGCGAGAGGCCAATGACTTTTTGTAGCCGGCGGCGGCCACGCTTGATAGTGTTTCCGCGCGGCCGACGACGACGACGCCGCGCGCAACACGCTGTATCACTGGGCGCGTACTCTATGCGCGTCTGACCGCGTGTTCGCGAGTTAATGTGCGCGTGTGTGTCAGTGAGTTCTATGTGTGTGTGTGTAATAATATGTAAGTTCTGCGAGTGATGCACACTTGCAGGCGCGTGCAACTGCACCTACAACAGTTGCAGTCGATACGAATTTTTTCCGTATCGTACGGACCGGGTGTAAGACGTGTTCGCGTATGAAACGCGAGATTCGGGGGTTGGATTGGATTTTTTCGAGTTTTTTTTTTTTTTAACACTTTACTTCTCTAGTTGTTTTATTTTCTGATCGTTAACGATAACGGTCGTTTTCGCGTGAGCGCCGGAAAGAAACGAGATGAAAACGCCTCGTAACGGGAAACCGCCACCGTTGTTCTGCGAAACAACTGTACCTAACCACTTCCATCACGCGAAGTGATAATAGTAATGAAAAAACGAAAACCGTTCTCCGGCGGTACAACCGGATGGAGTTTGCGCGTGCGAATTTATTACATAATTGTTGCAAGTTAAGCGTGTACATTAAACTTCACTTTCTACTACCGCACACGCGTAAATATATACGTACATAATATATTTATTATAGAACATCGTTATCGTTTAGTATTGTTGTTATTCGCGAAATCGCGAATGTATATTATAATTTATAACTCGATGATAATTATTTTAATACGTCTGCAACAACTACCATACGCGCTAAGAGCCTAACCGCTGTAAATACGCCACGTCAAAACTATACTGGATAATAGGAACGTACTCCCCCCCTTCCCCATTTTTACACTGCTGCAGTACACGACTTGTACGATATAACGCTATACACAAGGTAATAACGGGAAAGGCGGCATGGTGGAGGTAACAAGGCGTATATATATATATATATATATATCGTTACCGCGACCACAGTACAGGTCCGAGTTCCGCAAACTTACACAATTCTCGCAGCACGCATAACGAGTAAAATCTGCGAGCGATTAGAATCGTCATGTTGCGCTCGCTCGCTCGCGTTATATAATATTACACACGACGGTGGCGATCCAATCGAATTTTATAGCTTTGCGAATTTGCAATATAACGGTATCGCGGGCGCGAGTAATTCCGTTTTCCCATAAAAAAGAAAAAAACATTTCTACACATACTGCTACAACAGCAATGCGGTGTACATTATAACATAAACATGATATACCTTAAAAGATCGCTTACGCGATGACATAGGCTAACCTTAGCAGGGGAGCACAAAATATATTAGATGTGTGATAATCTCCTTTTTAACCACCTTTTTTCAATTATTCCAAATAGTGTTTTATTGACTAAATGGTTAAACGGTTGAAAAAATAAGAAACTAAGATGTGATGTGTACGTGTCACGTCGAAGATTTTCATCGTCGTCAAAAACATTTATTGTGCTATACAGAATAAGTGCGCACGAATATTGGGTACCATCTGAACTGCAGCAGGATGATCATATAATATAATAATATGAATGTTTGCGAATGCGCGCGCATGTAATAACGTTATTAATATTATTATTATACTCGTGAAGAGGAATGTGCCGTTCTCTATTATACTGTGCGGGCACAATAACTGTATAATAATAATAATATATACTCGCAGCATTTGACTCGAGTGTGTGCAGTGTATATGAAAAGATGACATATTACACCGAGACGCGACGCCATGAGTAATACAAACTCTATAATAACAATAATAATAAATAATTATTATTATTGTTATTTATGTATGCGAATAAAGTCGTCGTTTAATAATGTGCGTTATGTTATGTTTTTAGACTTTGATGTGAAGACGTTATCCTATAGCCGTATGAGTCGAACACGCTAAAATAAAAACTTTCCACATACACGCACGACGCACTCCCATTTATTATGGTGCAAAGTATAGAATCTTGATACGTCCAAAGGTCGAAGGTAGAAAAATGGTTTCGAGCGTATGAGAAATTTCAAAAGGAATTTTTTTCATCGCCACATCGATCGGTTGTCGTACCTACGTGAAATCGAATTCTAACATTAATTTCGCGGATCTGGGTGTTTAATTTTAATTCAATTTAACGACAAGAATGTAGTGGTGGAGTGTTCGTAACAGTTACGAAAAATGTGAATATTCATGTACATGTATATATTGTTATAGAACAAAAAGAAAACCTACAACGACGATGAGACCACGTGACCGGTTGCAAAGGATTGCGTAGACGCATATATATATGTATACTATATTATATACTATACGTTATCGTGACCCACGGACTTTTCAAAAGAGCAAGGATCGGGGTGGGGAAAGGAATGAAATTTCACTCTAAGGCAGCAGCATTTTGAGTAGGCAAAAATAAAATAGAAACTATATTATTACCGAGGTATTATTTATATACTTATATGATACATAACGTCTAAACGTACATATTTATTATAACCCGCGGACTCGAGGTAAGTGTTCAATCTACAGGATACCCCACCACAGCTTTATCATCACCAACTGGGACGCATATCGGTGTCCGAATGACCATATACGTATACATATACCGAATGTTATATAATATGACGACAAAGGCTGCCGGCGTGTATAGGTATATTCGCGTCGTTACAGAGATTATTGTTGTATCAAACGTCGCGGATATTTCGAATTAAACTGTTATCCCATTGAAACATCCCATCCATTTCGATAACGTGTTGATATCATACGTCTCAAATGTTTCAACCTTCTTCTGGTTCCCCGGATATTCGACTAAACGAGGGTACATTAACAGCGCGCTGTGTTCAGCGTACAGGGAGTGACACGAATACTATCCACTGGATGGGGCGGGGGCGTGGTGCATGTATACGTCCGTGTATAGGTATAAAGTATGCACGTTGAAGGAAACCCGCATTGTATTAAAACGTCGTCTCGTTGAAAGTGCACTCCAAGTACGACGATGACTACCGCGAGTGGCGCCGCAGACGGTTAGAAAATATAGTAATAATAATAATAATGATAGGTATATAACACGTATAAAGAATATAGTGTGAAGCGCGACAGCGGAAGAAAGAGGAGAAGTATAAATTATAATACACGTCAGCTGCGCGTGTTTGCGGAAAAGTCCGACTGATCGAAAAAGCGCTGCGGTATATATTTTACAACGTACACACATTATAATTATTCGTAAGCCTTCGTCCTACCGTACTACATACTACATCAAGCACGCGAGCATCCTACAGAACATAAAATATGCCTATGTGTATATTATTGATTATGTTCGTTGTACATAGGTATATTCAGGTGTATTATACGTAGGTATACCTACATGATAACGCGCGTATTGTACGGCTACATTTCGCCGTGTACACTTGATATGTAATAATACGCGTCCCAACATAAAGGTCTGTGATAATATAATAATACAAAGTTTGATAAAATATCCTTCGTGTTGGACGCGAGCAGCCAAAAGACGATCGGTGTGCGTGCGGGGGTGCAGCCGCTGCAGTAAATATTATAACCGTGCTAGGGACTCGGCGCGATAATTCGAACCGTTTATCCTACATTCTATTATACCTATTAAACGCGCATATACACCTACGTTTAATAATCCACATTTCCGTGTGTTCAAACGGATACGTTTCTCCCTGCCACTGTCCCACTGTCCACTATGTGTATACTGTATATATAAAGTTTACGGACACGCATATAGCTGCTTATTGTTACACGCTGCGCACGGTACATATTGTTAAACGTTGCGTTTTTATAATTTGATTTAAACAAATAAAAATAAAAATACCGTGAAATAACGTAAACCATGTACCAACAAGCTTTTGAGGAGCTATCGTGAAATGTTGTGGTTTAATAAACGTTGCCGATGCACGTCATCTGCATTCTTTTCACGCGTACCCATAATATCTGTTTGGAATAAGTGCACACGGATGCAAAAATAATATGTGCTGACGGCGCATAGAGGCGGATTAGTATATATTGGTATATACCAAACGACAGGCAGCGCACATATTAGCTAATGACAATATCGTTGGTTGTATACTACGATATATCTGTGATGTCGCGGTGTACGTGTAACGTGATTCGATCGTATTACATTTTGCGATGACAGGAAATGTAGGAGGATAATGTACATAGGTAATGCTGCAGCGCGCGGGACTGCTATAATATAAGCCCTCAAGAACTATCACATAAATACATGTAGTCAGCGGCGACGAGTATTACAATAGATTTTGTTAATATACGAGTATACGTAGCTGCAAACGCGTCGTGTACGGAAAAAATAAAGAACAGATTTTAATACACCGCATGTAAAACCACGGTTCCGTCGATAAGAGTGCCCAGACATTTTCTTTTACGAATATACTTTATACAAGTACATATTATTATATATTAGGTGCATGTGCTGTTGTGGTAGTTGCAACCCTTTCTTGTGCACAGTATGACCTGATAGTGAAGGAGGTGTTTTGAGAGGCGGCCGTCTCGACGTTTTGTAACATTATTATAACAAGAGGGTTAGCCGTTTAAATAGTTATTTCATGGGGTTTTTTTTTATGCAATGGGAGGGTATATAGGATAGGTTATGTCGTTGATTAGATTAGAAGGTGTGTGTTGCACGGAAAATATCGCTTCTGACAGTATGCTCAACTTCTTCGTCTAAAATAAATAAATAAAATGCGAGAGGAAAAACAGAAAATCGACATCTGCATTTCATGGGATGAAAAACACGGATAATTTCACTTTTTTCGATAACATGTCAAAAATACATGCGCGGTCTAAAACTGTAGCTACAAAAACGAGTTAAAGATAACATTTTCTAATGCATATCATTGAAAACTATTCGCTGCTTTGCGAGACGGATAATACAGCGTAAACAGATTTTTTCCTGTGTATCTCAGTAATTTATACAAAATCGATAGAAACAATTAAATTCACGTTTAAAACCGTTGCATATTTTCTATTACATGGCGAAGGAAATCGCCACGTGTACTTAATTTGAACGGGGACTTAAGCAGCTGAGTTTTAATAATGTATTATACGGAATAAACGTTTACGGCTGTATACGACTAAAACTGTACACGCCCCACCCTCCGGCATTATTATAAAGTCGATCTCCCGGAAACCGGATATTATAACGGATTCGCGAGAATCGTCGTTCCTTCTATAAATTATAATCATATAATCATCGCAGTAAAAAAATAAATAAAAATAAAACCAGGAAATACTGTCGTGCGGAATAAACAAGCCAGTGTAAAATACCTATATGATGATTATTATTATATATTAAGATGGAGAGGTTATTGCTTAAGGGTCATGTTATTTTCGGTCTATAATTCACTGATGCAGAATTTCCGAATTTTCGTTACCGGTGAATAACGTTTTCAAAATGTAGCACTTAATATTTACGCTTTGTACCAACTATAAGTATTTATATAATGAATAATAACGTGATCAATTTTATTGATAAAAATTATTCAAAAAATGGTTTCTACAATTTTTATATTTTAATTCCAATGATAAATCATCGTATTGAAACAAAATTATAATTTATAATTTTATTATAGTCAATAATAAATACTCATAAGGTGATTACAATAATTAAATCCAAACAGTGAAATAAATTTTTAGTAAGACTCTCAAAATATATGAAGTGCCAATAGTTTAAAAAATCATAGCTCTGTATGAACTACACAAGGTATAAATAAGGTTTCAAGACTATATAAGTCCTTTCGACAAAAAAAAACAAATAAATAAATATATAGTATATCACTATACTGTGTATATATATATATATAGTTTATACATACAGGTATAACTATATAAAAAAAACAAATAAGAATCTTTTTTAATCTTTTTTTTTCAAGCCATAAAAGTGCGTTGCGTATATATTATTTACAAAACATTTATAAATTCATAATTTTAGTAATATTTATGTTCAACGATATTCCGTATAAGTTGTAATTATTAACTTTTTAAAACTTAGGAAATATCTTGTAACTTATAAATAGTTACTTATTTGATTAATTCTAATCAAATATTAAGGATGATCAACTCAGGTACCCAACTGCATTGTCTACACGGTACCTAAGAATATCATTAAAATATAGTTGAATAAAAATCATGGGAAGCCTCAATATTCAACAAAAAAATATAACCCGAATGATAAGCTGTTGTATTATTTAAAAAATTAATAGAAATTGAAATTTTAAAAATGTGTAAATAAAAACGAAAGTGTAATTTGATATTTTTGGTGTTTAAAAACTAGTTTTTATTATGATGCGATTATGATTATGATTGAACCTTGTCTTTAACCTTGTCTTAAAATTTCAAGAGTAAAAATGTTTATTTAATCGAGAGAAATATAATAATAAATAAGTAATAATAATAATGTCATTGCAATTAACACATTCCGTCGTAATTACAGTTCAATAAATACCATCATTAACGATTGACAACGAAATATCCGAAATCGATTTCATCGAACACCGCAGATGTACATTTTATCGATTTTTTCCGTAATGTATCTTTTCGAAAGTGTTTCTTAAACCATTGGGAAATTCGAAAAATGACCTTTCTAAAGTATCAGCAGGACGAGGTTTCCAAACAATTGACATATGTACACATGAAACAATTGGAGCACTCTCTTCCACCCAAAATCATGTGGTCATACATAACAAAACGTGGAAAAAAACACATAATTGTAAAATCAATGTACATTCTTCGGTTCGCTCAGAGACTAAAAAAGAAATGAGTATTTCGTTGACGACTACTTTCTAAAACGGTATAATGAAAGAAAGAAAAAAACCGTTAGCGTACACCGACTGCTGCAGCAAAAGTGTACATAGCCGTACACAGATGAGCGCGTACACCGTTCACGTACGTATACCGTAACGCTGCAGTAGCGCCGTGTACATTATAATAATATAATAATACAAAAAATAATATAATAATACCACCCGCCGTCGATTCGCCCGCTCTCGGATTATGTAAAAAAAAAAAATACCTAATCGCAGTAGTAGTAATGATAGTAATAATAATAATAATGGCGAATGAAAAACAAATGTACAATACGATGATGATGATGATAATAATAAAACGGCGTTGCGTAACCGGGTATGGACCGGGTGGTATCGCGACGGTGTGCAACTTTTTCCTCGGCGGTTGTTACGCGGCGTGTAGGTATAAGGTATTTATATGTGTACGGTGTGTGTGTGTGTGTGTGTGTACGCGCGCCCGATGACTCTTGTAAGTATTCGCGTCGACGCGTGCGTGCGTACGTGTGTACGTGTACTTAGTGTACGTACACTTATTATGTGCGCGGTATACGGTTCGCGTGCGTGCGTTCGAACGTTAACGCGGTACACGCCGGTATAGCGCGCGCGCTCGCGGTGAGGGAGACAGAGCGACAGGGAAAGAGAGCCGCCGGTCGAGTCGCTATTATGTGGACGGGGCGGGGAGGTAAAGTGAAAGCGCCGCCGCTGTGGTGATCGTCGAACGGTTCGGAGTGAAAAAAAAAAAAATAAAAAAAAAGCGTCGAGGACTACCCACTCCGTCGCGCGGCGCAATAATACTGCAGCACACAGGTACCGTACGTGCGACGTGTGATTTTACAATATAATGTTATGCGCACCGAGCGTATGGGCGCGACGAAAGCTGCGAGATAAATAACGACGTACGGTATTAGAATGACACGTTTTCCGAGCGTGTCTCGTTGACGGGGGATGGTCGATGTGGGATGATGTGGGGGGAGGGCGATAAAACTTCGCAGGCGTCTCCGGCAGTGGGCAGGGCAAGGTGTAACGCGTGCAGGTACGGCGACGTGCGGGAAAACCGTGCGGAAAAGTCGCGGCGTCGGTCATTTGTCATTAGCCGGGCGGGAAAGCCCATTATTGTATTATATCGGCTACCCCGTGCAGACGCCCGCGCGAGTTAATCTCATTTGCAGCGTCGTCGTCGTCGTGGTATATTGCGGCCATATATTATTATGCCGCCCTAACAGCGACCGAGTCCCGCTCGATAAATTTAATCGGCGGGGCTAAAGCGCCCCCCCCCCTCACGCCAACCACCAACCCCCGGGCCCGGATTACGGTTTACACCGGAGGAGAGGCGTGGTGGTGACTGAAGAGTTGGGTGCGTATAGTGATTTTTTCCCGTACGCGACCAATCTCGGATGTCGTTTTAATGTTTCTTTTTGTTCTATAAAATCGGAAATTTTAATAACATAATATAGATGGGTAAGGTATATATCACGCCATCACGGTTTTATGAAGTCACGGGCCGCTTGTTCCGTTATTTCCGACGCGTCATCGTCTTTGCTATAGTAAGAGGGGTATTAAATCTTGAGTTGATGAGAAATCGGTATGTTTATTCGTTCGTCACTTTTGCAGTGGTATATATAATCATTTGTTAATCATGCGCAGTCAACTGCGTAAGTTAAAGATTGCATTTTCATTTAGGTATTTGGTTTATTTTAACTAAAAAAGGAAATTACTATTGTAAGATTGAAATTGAAAGACGAGAACAATTCTTTCTTTTTCAATAAGCAATAACAAAAGTTGAAAATTCACATACGCACGGATGATATTAAATTACAATTTTAAGTTATTAAAGGTAGTTTCTAAAGGTTCAAATCGTTACAACTATACAGACGGGACGGTGTTTGTGAGAACGCCCAAAAGTCTTACTCTGGGCTTTGGAGACCACACGCAAGTTATGCCGATCGTTAATATTAAATTCAGCATGGTTTAACCTCACCACTCCGTCCAACAATGGCCGTTTTGTAAAATCGGTATACCATAATATATCCCATGCTATAGTTACTATACTGTTAACGAGTAAATGTATACGTTTATCCCGACAAGTCATCTCGCTCGCGCACGTACACCACTCACGCGCGCACGCGTGCGCACGAATTCTCATCGCAGCTTTTGACGACGACCTTTTTGACCTTTCGCGCGCGTTTCTTGTAACGTCCATCCACCTCTCACGCGCATGTACGCATTATATATAATATATATATATTTAGGTACGTCGAATCGCGATACAACTGGAAACTCTATTCGGTGTGCGGGATAAAATTAATTTCGTATACGCACGTATTATTATTAACGTGCGGAATAGGAGAGAACAAAAAGTCCGCGGTGTTATCAAGCTTAATTATTTCAGCAATAATATTATTATAATATGCACTTCCGCAAATATGTTCGGATAAGGGGCCTCACGCGTGAAATATGTCCCCTTAAAAATTTGTCGAGCAAAAAAATAATATTGAGTCTTAACTGCTGAGGTTGTTATCAAAATGGTTAAGTTTGATTAAATATGCGTGTACCCGGTTCCTCTGCAGTATCCACGTATACAATCGTGCGGCCTAACCGTAAACTGCATACATTAGCGTAGAGGTAATAATAATGTTCATCTAGACGATTCGGCGGTGCATTTTTCACACAACCCCTCGGATCCTGCGTCGTCCTGTACGGGTTCGCGGGTTTACGGTTTCGTCTACGTACGGAATATATTGAATTATTGTACAGGTAACGGTGGTACCCATCGCGGCGACGAAATGTCAAACGCAAAAAAACAGTGGAGAGGTGCACGGTAATGTAATATATTTTTATTGTATTTCATTTCCTAACGGTATAACATTGTCGTCGTCGTCTAATGGTTGCGGGCGTGTGCGCGTGCGCGAGCGAGTCAACAGCTGACCGCAGCCGTCGGCGCTGATGATCGGGTACCGTTATATGCGCGTACGATTTATTATTTCGCCGTGTTGCGGCAAACACGCGTCGGATTTTTGTACGGTCCAATGCCGCCGTTGTTCGACTCGCGTTTCGCACGCCGCCGTACGGGTCTCGATGAAAAAACCGCCGTACGGCTCGGTCGGTTTGTTTTTTTTTTTTTTTCCACGACGCCGCGCGCTCACCGTGCGATTATACGTACACAATAACAGTACATAAAACAATCACCGTTTCCATCATTACGTTTACGATTTCGTTCGCACGAACGCGTGCAACTCTATACGTACAAATCGTACACGACTCCGGCTGTACGCGGTGTGCGCGAGTGTGTGCGTGTGTGTACGGAGGGGGAGGGGGGGAATCGCTGTAGCACAAAACGAAATTAGACGAAATCTCCAAAGGAAATATAATATTAGTAATAACAATTCGTTCATACGTGATGCGGTGCGCACACTTCACCACACACACCCACACACATATCGCGAACCGCGGCAAAAGTCGGACTCTCTTTGTAAACATCAAAAGGCGTCTGGTATCCACCGTTGCGCGAGTTCAATCCGCTTCTCTTCCACCGCCGTTGCAGCATCGAAATACCTTTTGGCGTTCAACAAACGAGTGGAAAGGTAGTTCAGATGCGAATGACGTGCCCACCTAAATATAGTAGTGTACAAAGCTCATGGGTACTACCCGAGAAACGATCGCGCCCACGAATTCAATTAAATTGGAAATATGTAATCCAAACGCCTCTCTCTTTAAAAGGATGTTTACGTGCACGCGATAATAACTCGTTACCAACACAAATAATACAAAAGTAATACATGTATGATAAATTGTGTGCACGTACCACGTACGCGAAAAATATTCAATCGACTCGGGATAATAACATCACCGGGGACGTCAAAGGTTTGCTAGACGCCTTCTTTGTGAAAATAAAACCCCAAAGGGCGCGCAGTATTACGATTATACCGATAATATTGATATTTATTATTTGTCCATCTCACGGGTACACGCGTGTACGATATTATATTATATTACTCGCGCGCACCGATATCTATATATAACATAATTTCTATACATGTGTATGTATTATATTTATACATAAATTCATAAGTCAAAAGCTGCAGTGCGAGACGGAGTTTAATGTTTTTTGCATTACTATCCGACGCCGCCGCATTAATATTGCACTTTGATTGATATTGCAGTGAAAGCTATACAACTTTTAATTAATTTAGTTTTTATTCGCCGTTCGCTTTGCTGTATACGTGCGTAAGTAATTACATTATAAATACATAAAACGATAGTAGTGCACACAGTGACCGTCGCAGAGAGGTCATGTCGCATTAAAAAATTATAGAAAAAAATGTTCATTTAAAGTTGTGATTTTTCGATGAAAAATATTCGTGTTATTTTTCGCAACCGTTCAACATACCGCGGTGTGGTGAGCGTGCACAGACACTTGGATAACACATAAATGAAAAATAGGTAAAAGATCTACGTCGGCGTTATGAAAAAAAAAAAAAAACTATCCAACGTCCTACCTAAGTATATATTTTTTCGTGTTGACACCACGTGACGGGCGCACCGCGAATTATTACAATGTTTGCTTGCGAAGGTAAACAATTAACGAAAAACGAGCATACGCACGCTTTGCGATATAACTCGTTGCAATATGCATATCATACCGTCCGGCAGTACGCGCGGGTTCTATGAAACTCGGTAAAAATGATTAATACAGTACAAAGGTATGAGGACGAGGACGTAAGAACCGCGGAACGGTGCGCGTACCTTTGATCGCTCCGGCTGCTACGGCAACGGTGGCGTCGACCTGGTCGCCGGCGCGTTGCTGCAGATGCTGTTGTTCGTGTCGCAAAAGAGCAGCGACCGAACGAGACGAGGACGGATGGGACTGCGACCAGTGCCACGGCCAGACATCGGGTGACCGGCTGTACTGCGCCGCGCGGTCGCCGTCCACTCGGTCCGCGTCGTCCACGTCGTCGTCTTCGTCGTCGTCGTCGGCGTTACGGTCGTCGCCGTCGCATTGCTGCAGGGCGGCGGCGACGATCCGGGACACCGAGTCGTCCGTGTCGCTGCCCTCGGGCACGCTGCTGTCGGACGAGGCGTACCGCTGCGTCTCGTTCGCGCGGCTTGCGCCCGCTGCGGCCGGGACCGCCGGAGCGTCCGCGGTCGGCGGCGTGTCCGTGGCCGCGGTCGGCGGCGTGTCCGTGGCCGCGGTCGGCCACGCGACGAACATGATACTACGGCGGTAGGAACAGCACGAGGAGCGGCGCGCGGTTCGGGTGCGGGTAGTACACGCGGTGGACGACACGACTGGACGGGACGACGGCGTTCGGACAAGTCTATGCGCGTCGGCTCTTCGCGTGACGGCGGTGCCGGCGGCCGCGGTACGTATGCACGAAATATCGTCGGCGCGGCGCACGAGTGGCGCGGGTCTACGGCGTGTAGTGTCCCCGATCGCCGCGGTGCGCCGTCGAAACGCAAACGGACAGCACGCGCACACGTACACACGTACACGCGCACACGTACACACTCGCGCGCACTCACGCGCGCACACACTCGCCCCGTTCGCGCTTTAAATCGCAACGGACGCAACGTGCCGAAAACCGACGCGAGCCCGGTCGCGCCCACGGCGGCTACGCGTCTGCACGCCAGAGCCCATTTCCATGGTGGGTACGTACTTCCGAGTGCGTGCACGATGTCGGTCGCCAACAGCAGAGAACAACATCGGTGCGCGACAAAATTATCGTTCCGTATGTACGCGAAATCCGAAACAACGGTTTATAAATAATACGCGTACAACGGTATGATGCAAAAATACTATGGGTAAAACGAGAAAAAAACAAAAAATCGGTCGGAAACCGCCCGTGTGCATGTTGTAATAAACGGTTTAGATAAAAATCGCATTTCATCCGAAAGCGTTTTTACACGCGTTCTCCGACTGTAACACGCCCGATACAACAATAATAATATGTAATACGTATATAATATCTTTGTGTAAGCCCTTTGAAGTCGAAATCAAAAGATTTTCCAGATAATTTACCGACGGCGCCGTTCATCGCCCCGCGCACGCATACGTACTCGTATACGTTATTAGTTATTACGCACGGTCTCGATTAACGTATTGTTACAAATTGTTTAATACGGCTGCAGCGCCATACGAGCGAAAAGTATACGAAACAGTCGATGGGTGGGGGGGGTGTCCAGAAGTATCATGGTTGTGTAAATTCGAAATGTGCGTATAGGTATTGTTAAACGCACGGTTCAATGTAGTTTGAAATGTTTCGAATAAAAGTTTCCGAAACGGCTTTTTAACGATAATGTCTATGCGTACAAGTACACACAGTAACCGCACTGCACCGCGAGGCACTGATTATAAATCTATAGACTGCAACTTTGACCGGGCGCGCGCGCGCGCGCGCACAATAGTTTTTCAAGGGTCGGCATGCGCGTACAATACCTATTTATAAGAATACATATTCATTATAGTAGCGATAATGTAGTACTGCAATGTTGATATAATAATATACATCATACCGTACGATATAAACTATGCGGCAGCGGTTACTCAAAGCGCGTGATATCATAATGTTATTGTTACAACCGATTTTACGTCGTGTGTATTAGTTTTTTGTTTTTTTCGTGCACACGATTTGAAAATACGCAAATCGCAGAGCGATAAATCGTTGTCATCGCCTAGGCGGCTGCTATTATAATGTGTAATATTATACGAGTACGATTTCAAAGCGCGATCGTTCGTAAACACACACAACACACACAATATACCAGGGGCGTATATATGGGGGGGCCGATAGGGCCCGGGCCCTCCCCGAAATGAAAAACAAAATTATTAAAACATTTTATTTTGGACATGAATAATAACTTATGGCTGAGGAGTAATTTAAGAATTGAGGAAAAAAATAAAGACTCTTCATTAAAAGCACATGCTCTAAGCAATTCCTTAAATCAATATCAATTTATTGTTAATCTTTTTGTTTTGAGTAGCATGCTTTCCATGACACACAATTTGTCTGAAATGCTACGTAAGCGATATACTATGTAAGCGATGAAGAAGTTCTTAATAAGTTTGCTAGCGTGCCGAGAAACCTTGATTTTGTATTATAATTTTTTTTTTTATTTATTTATTATTAATTTGTTGGTATACCTCGTATTTAAAATGTATAATATTCGTTTATTCTTGTAAGAAAATATGTAATTAATTTTGAGTGACTGTAGTAAAAAAATTGTTTACTTCAATGAAGAGTTTTTATACATTTTTTACATTACATTTCATAAAAAATAAAAAAATGAGTTTATTTTTTCTCTGGTGAAGTAATGATGATAGTCCAAATAGTCCATAGGTCTTTTAGCGTTTAAGCAATATTTGTCATTGTGCCTCCTCCGTAATTTCTCCCTAAACTCTAAATACATAATCGGCCCCCTCCGAAATTAAATCCTATATACGCCACTGCAATATACCGTTCTCGTACGTTTTTCTCCGTGTAGACTACTCCGTAGAGAAACTCACGCGCGCGCGCCCTCGTCGTCGACACATTATGTGCACTACGATACGAAACACGAGTTGTGCAAATTAATAAACAGCACGAATCGAGACGCCGACCACGGGGATTGTACGTCGTTCAAACTGAACAATGTTAAATGCATGTTATTATAATATAATATAATATAATATATACACGCGCGACTGCATGCCGATTTAGGCGTACATGGGTATTTATTTGTCGTACCGGCGACGCAGGCGTAACACAAACCGCGGTTGGTACAACACATATTATATAGTATCGTAACACCGCGGCGACGCGTAAAATGTATAAAATATATAAGCTAAACAAGAACATAAGATTAATCAAATAAAAAAATGAATACATGTGTGTGTATAAATAAGTAAAAAAAGGATTTCGCGTTCCCTGCGCACACGCCGCCACCGTTCCAAGGTTTAGTCGAGATAATGCGCTTGGTCCGACGTCATTATATCTCGACTCAATTATCATACGGTGGCGTCGGCGCTGTACGGGGACGGGTTCATGGAAAATGCACACGTCCGACGTTTCGATAAGGACAAAGGCGCGCGCATTTCTTTTCACGTGCATTGCAGTATAGATGACAATTTCGCTGCACACGCCAAACGCATTGGCAGAACTGCATTTAGTGTATACGTACACGTTAAATGCATCGACAAAGCTGCGACGATTCGTTTGCGTTGCGGTACGTAATATATTATCTATAATTTATTATTGATTTTTATTTTTCATAGCATTTCGCTAATCAACACATAACACACAATAATAATTTCATTACGATATGCAGGTATAAACGTAAATTATATGAACCCTGTCGTTGTTGCCGACGACGTGCCTACAGATGAATAAATTTTTTCGCGCAATAACGTTTTTATTGACCCGACGACTTCTAACTGAGACCTCGCAGTAATAACTGCACGCGTACGACAATATCAATAAAGACCTACGACGAGGACGACGAAAGAGTTATTATAATAATTCATAATAATACTCTACGGCGGCGGTTTTGTCAACCCATTGGCAACCCCGCGTCGAATAATAATATTGTAGCCGACCAGCCGGACACAGTTGGCCCCGCAGTCGACTGCCGCGGAGAGCGAATGTCTGTTTTATATATTTTTTTTTCCACGTAATTTCTTTAACATAACGGTGGTGGTGAAATTACGCAATCGGCGATAAGACTTTCTCCGCGGCGCTCACTGTACGCGTGTACGTATACGCAAACCGCAGCGCATGAATATAATATTATATTATTTCGACGGGCGCGAAGTGGTAGCGAGGGGGGGGAAAAAAAAAAGAAAAGGAAAACCACACGACTCGAAGCTGTGGCGCATTAATACGTGTAGTACATAATATTCTGACACGCGAAAAACTCGGCACAACATACGCACGTAGAATTGTCTCGTGGAAGGGGCTACAATAATATGAATGTCGGCAATAAAAAACTGACTGTCGTATGTACGTCGAGCGGTTTTGTTATGGAAAAAAATGATATTTATAATCGTGCACACCAACGAGTGGGGTCCGTGTAGTACTACACCCATCAATTCCGTTCGAAATATACGCGACTGCGTGAAAATTGCTCCTCGCTGGCACACGCGTCGGCACAAGCTTAGGTGTACAACGGTGTATGTTATATTGTAATACGCTTTTACGCGGCCGTGGATTATATTCTAATATACTGCGAACCGGGGACGACCGGTCAGATTTTCGGACTTCGCGTCGTCGAGAAACGCGCACGAAATTACTGGCTGAGCGCGGTGCTGCGGTGTAGTAACGCGGGGCCCGCGGAATTCGCGGCTATAAATAATATGACAATAATAATAATCTCGCGGATGTTGACCGCGGACGGTGTTCCGGGGAGAGGGGGATATAAATGGGATCGGGAAGAGGAGCGGCAGATATAATAATGTAATACTCTCGTGTTGTTGTGACGATGCGCGCACGTTTCGCAGCTTTGGTCGCGGGAAACTGTGCGCGAATTCGTTTTTTTTCCCCGTCCCCCGTTCACGCAGTTTTCTTTTCTCCGGCAAAACGGCGTACCCATACGTCGGCGCGTGGAGAAAGATTTTGTGCTGTTTCGCGGCGGCGACCGGATATAAACGACGCGCGCGCGGAGAAACTTTCGCTGTTACGACGACGACGGGCGTTACGCAACGGACGTGCGGCGAGCGGTCGGACATTCTCCTCCGCTGCACTGCCGCCTTCTCTCTTTCCGCGCGCGCCATCTCTTTATACATATATATTATATATATACGTATACGCACAATTAGAGAGAGTTCCTCTCGTAATCGTCACGACCACTCTTTACGCGGCGATATAATAACATTATAACGACAATAATAACAACATTACGCAGCCACGGCGGCGGAATACACGTACGAAACGTATAAAAAAACAAAACGTTAAAAAAATACGGTAAATACGCTGCTATTAAATATACGGTAAACTTTACTCTAAACGTTCGCGCACTGCAGTATAACTCTGTGTAAATGCAGTACGTTACCATTCATACAAAAGCGTTTTGAGTACCTACCTAAATCTATATGCATATATAAACATGAATGTACCACCACCGTATAGTCGTGACGCGGATTACTTACACGCGTCGAGGGTTTTCTCGTAATGTAGTTACAATGACAGGGCAACGGCGGGCCACGGGGGGATCGTCTTTGCGCGGAAAAGATCGATTACGCGTGCAAGTTTCGCGAACAGCAACGGTGGTGGTGGCTGCCGACTTGGAGGGCACTCCGTGTTTATTATTTACGCACGCACAATAAGCCTACCAATTATATATTATTTTAACAGCTGGCGACAGCGACAACTTTAATTCAAAAAGTATTTACTACAGCTATATTTCGCGATGACGCAGCACCGTGCGGCGCAACAATGCAACAATAATATATTACATCAACCCGTAACCTACATAGTAAAACACGGACATGTACCCATATGACATGTATCGCAATATGCTTTTACGCGTATAAACGCAGTGTACGTAATGATATGAATAAGGGATGGTCGGTGTGTGATGCGAGTGTTTGTACCTTTTCTCAGTACTCCGCTGACGCTGGACGACGTGCCCGGTGGAGGCGGCGAACAGCACTGCTGCAATAACGACGTGGTTGTAGCCACTACCGTGCTGGCCACCACTGATCCCTGCTGCTGCTGCTGCTGATGCATGTCTCCGTCACCCTGCGGCGGTCCCGTGGCCGTCGTGCCGGTACCCGAAGACGGTGACATCAAGATGCTGTTGGCCGCGGCGGTGACTGCAGCCGAGGGGCCGCCGGCATGCTGGTGCTGTTGCAGGTGGTGTTGGAGCTGTTGCTGATGGTGACTGTTGTACTGCTGCTGCTGCTGCTGCTGCTGCTGCTGTTGTTGCTGCTGTTGTTGTTGCTGTTGCTGCTGCTGCTGCTGCTGCTGCTGCTGGTGGTGATAGTACGGCGAAGAAGACGATATGGGCGACGACGAAGACATTTGTTATGCCGTTACGGTTATCTTCATCGCCTAGAAGCTAGCAGTGGTGTTCGTCAGCATCGGTCCGATGTAGATGGTTACGCTCGTAATGCACTTGCGTGTGCGCACGTGGAATGACGACGCACTGGACTTATACGCGTCTACTGACGTTTGTCCGACCGATGATCGTCGTCGTCGTTGTTGTCCGCGACAACGGTGATGGTCATATTGTTACATCAACTCGGTGCGGTTTTCCACAAGACCGCGGTCCGCAGTCCGGCAGCGTCGTCGGTGTCGCGGCCGTTCCACTCGCGGTGGCGGCGATGCACGGGAACACGTCGGGAGCTTCGCGGCCGCACGAGGTTATCGGCGACGGTCGGCGTTATCGCGCGCGTGCAACAATATAATAGCGACGACAAGAAGAAGTGCGCGCAATTCGCACTAACGGTGTTTAACGTGCGAAAAAAAAAAATAAAAACAAGAAAATATTGTTATATAACGTTACCCACGCTCTCGGTGCGCTTTACGCGCGTGTACAATAGTGCATCATCTCGGACGATACAGACGGGACAGCGTCGAACACGCGCGAATTTCGAATCACGACGAAAATATCGTACCGGACAAAACGGAACACTGATTGATAAAATAATAAAAAAAAAAAATCGAAACTATAAACTATACGTATGCACTCGCGATGCGACTGCAGTGGGAGTAACGGTATAACAGCAGCGGTGGTAGTTGTCGACGGCGGTGTGTATATATTGAGTAACACGCGAAAACAGCGTTTGGACGGCGGCGGCGGCAGCGACGACGACGGCGATGTGCATACGCGCGTACCACACACAACATACGTTGGACGGCACTCGCTCACTAACTAACCGCCGAGTACAGTGACTGAGTACTGACGTAGTCTGAGGCGGCGGGCGGCAGCGCGGTGACGGCGGCGGCGGCGGCGGTGGTGGGCGGCGTAATAGCCATTCACCGACGGTACGGTCGGCGGAGAAGTGTGCGTGCGTATATTTTCGCGCGCGCGCCCGTGTGTTTGCGTGTCTGAGTGTATACGTGTGTGTGTGTGTGTAAGTAAATGCTCGTATCTATGTACGTATATATTGTACGTGTGTGTGTGTGGGAGGGGAAGGTTTTGGTGAGAATAGGAAAGAATATTATACACACATTTGCACGCACGCGCTTACGCGAATATAAGTTCATATATAATTATATATGTGGGTGCGCGTTTACACGATAAGGAAGAGAGAGAAAGCGGTGATCGTGTGTGCGCGTGCGTGTGTGTGTGTGTGTGTGAATACGCGTGCAAAAGAGTGTGAAGAGAGAGAATATAAAAAAATAAATAAAAGTGTATGTGTTGTAATGTGTGTGTGTGTGTGTGTGTGTGTCTGTGAGTGTGTGTACGCGCGCGAGTGTGTGTCGGAAGAATGGGAAAGAGAGTGTGGTGTGAGCGAGAGGAGTGAAAAAAAGAGAGTGAGACAGACGGAGAGAAAGAGGGAGTGAGTGAACGAGGAGAGAGAGCTGCGGTGGCACAGGGGAGGTGAAAGAGTGAGGTGGAGGAGGCATCGAGTCGAGCGCGACAGCAGAGGCGTCGCGCGAGCGCGCGCGCGCATTGCCGCTGCCGCCGCCTAGGGTACTGTTGGCGGCGGCCACATTCGCGCGTCAACGATGCCCGCCCGCGCGCTCGTACACACACACACACACACACACACACACACACACACACACACATATGTATACACCGTACCCAAAGGAGTAAAATATACTTATACACTATTATTGTGTTGTGTGTATAACGCGCGCCACCACCACTACCGCCGTACGCGTGCTCGGACGATAATATTGTTATTTTATTCTCACGTTGATGTTGTTGATGTGTGTTGTGCCGTTGTCGACGACGACGTTGTCGTTGTTACCGCGGCAATGTACAACCACCCTCGACCCACACATACAACAGCCGTTGACGTTGTCACGATCATAAATGCCCCCGCTAACCCCTGCAGGGTGTGTTCCCTTAGCGCTCGGACCAACGGACGGACAGCACGTTGCTTGTGCGCGTACACGAAGATGCAGATCGTTTTTATTTTGTCCACATGTAGTATACCCGTCAACGCCGTCGCATTCGGATGAAACGTTGTTAAGCACGGTAAGTTTCGATTCATAACTCGGTCGTGTACACGTAACGAGTTATTTTCGAGGAAGAGCTGCTGAATATTTTCGTAGATAATCATGTTATTCCCGAAACCGGTAGTTACTGCAAGTTTCCCCGTAATCGAGATTCGTATATATATATGTATTCGTACACTGCGCGCAATGTCGCAGGGAAACGTATTATTTTTTCAATAGTTATATTCGAGCAGAACGACTTCCGCGCGGAAGTAATGACGAACAATAATAACAATTTCTGCTGCACTCCACACCGTCAACGCTGCTGCGGGACGCAGTGGGTTTCTTTTTATTTCCTTCGACTATAGGTATGTATATAGGACGTTTTCAAAACCGTCCGATAAGAACGCGTACACAAATACTATGTATTTATGTGTGTCCGTGCGGAATAAAAATCAATGCAGTGGTCCGTGTATTTATTGACGAGGTGGAAAGAAATAAACGCCCAATAGCACAATATATTAATAAGAAACAACTGCAATTCATTTCGCCGGGGAATATAATATCTCGTTCCTTCGCGGGTGTTTTACTCCACCGCGCGACAGCGGCAGCGCCGCAGTGCATCTCGCCGCAATAAGAATAATATAACGCGCGCGATGCAGCGTCGACGAGTCCCGTCGGAAACACCTGTACACCGAGACGCCCGGTGCACTGCAGCACCGTCTGCGGGGTGTGTCCCTACATAATATATATATATATATATATATATATATATGACGGGGTGCGCGCCGGTTCATACCCGAGTGTATAGTACTGCACACAATGCGATAATATAATATTATGTACACGCATAGGAAACGGTACTTTATGCTACCGATGGGCGGGGGGAAAGAAAAAAAAAGAAGGAAAATTATAAAAAAAAACCCCCGTCTCGTCACCAGGGTTCACCGGGGCGCGAGCACTCGCACGCACACGCGCGGCACTAGGGTACGCGGTTGCGCGGGCACGTATTTACCTGTGCGGCAGATGCGCGCGTGGGTGGAGCGCGGAAAAGTGGAGCAGTGCAACGACGGGGTCCGGTGTGAAGAAAATAATAAAAACGGAATAAACCGTGGGACCCGTTATGTTTTCCTACACCCACACGCGCACGCACGCGTACACACACACACACCATTAGACACGAAATCTAAACGATATCGGCCGAAGACGAGACCTCCGCCGCCGCCGCGGTATCGGGTTCCGGCACACACCTGCTGTGCAACGGCAACGACGGTCCCGTTCTGCGACGCGCGGAGAACACCCGTCGCTCGACCGATATTACATTATTATTACTATTACTATTGTCTATTACTATTATTTTATTACAAGTGTTGTACGGGCACCCACGCGTACATCATACGGTTTACCTCGTGCATCCTATCGTACTCGAATACTCGCGCGACGACGACGTTACACGCACGCGTAACCGTAATACTGCTGTCGTCGACGTCCCGGCGCAGATTTATACGGCGCGGTGCTCGTCGTCGCGTCCATGGCGCCCAGGGCGGGGGCCCACGACGCGGACACTGTCATTCTTCCGGTGAATTATTATCGTCGTCGCATTGTTCAATTTACTAAATTTACTATCGATACTATTTGGCGTACAAACCATACGTTGTTCTGTATCGGTACAATGCATACACAGATGAATTGCGTAATAGCTCGGTCGACGACGAATACGTAAAATGTACAATACGACATGATACGAGTACAAGCGCGAGAAATGTACGAGCAGTGCCCGGCGGGTCGTCGCGCATGCCGAGAAATCGGCGATTTATGTACCTACGCGCTGATTATTGGACGGCCGTCGTAGGCCGCCGCAGTCATCTACTCCGTTTTGCAAACCATTAGGTTAGGTTGCAGGACACTATCCTTCAGCTGTACACCATCTACATCCTAAGCTTCTATCGTTACGGACCATCGCGGGTTGTTACGTTTTATACACCACTTTGTAAGACATTCTTGCGAAACGGGGAAAGGGTTTATTAGTTATACGATTGTACAAGATTTTTTTTAATTTCTAGTGCCTGCGATACAATGTTGACGGACGATAAGAGAAGATCAGCGCCAACGATTCGGTTCGACTACATACACAAGCGGACGTCGCTCAACGCGGTGAAAAACAACGAGCAATAGAGACATGTGATTGGAATTTCGAACGGGTTTAGTGCTGAACGCTATAGCTAGGCCTCGCCGCAAATTTGATACTCTGCGCCTGGACAAAATACCTGAGATAGAAAGGAGGGTAACAGCTTAACACTCGTGGCATAAGTCAAATCAGGATTTAAGGGGGATCAAGGGCCCACTTCCCCAATGCCCTGGAATGTAAGGGGCATATTGTCTAATTTGAGATTATCCGTACCTTATTTGAAACGACGATAGTCAATTTTTTAGCAAAGAATCACTTTTTCCCGAAACGTAAGGACAAGTTTTCACATTATATACGATTAACAATATTTATTGCTTAGATTTAAAAGAATAAGTATTTGATCTTGTAGTTTTTGCTATTTGGACTGTTAATAGTTAATTTTAAAAATTCCAAAAAACAAGACGTTTTTATATGTTTTGTTGTTTGGTTTCGGAAATATTTATAGACTATAGAGAAACGTGTACGTAATGTATAATGAAGTACCATTATGCGTTCCTTTCCTCGATACTACGTCGATCCCTGCAGGATGTGCAGTGCATCGCTAATAGTAAAGTATAATAATTATTCGATTTACGTGCGGTATGTGTCCGCGGTGCGCACATACCTTCGGATGTTTTCTATATACGAGTACTAGGCAAACTCCTTACGACGTTACCGTATAAGTCGTCGGTAAGTTTTTTTCCCCGTATAATTTATTTTTATCAGCTCATCATCATCGTGTGTACTTGTCGTACTACAGGATAATAATATTACGCTACTGCCGGACTTATAAAATGCGCTACATCACGTGATGCTGGCACGCTACCGTGCGCGGCATGTACCCCGTATATTGATTGTGCCGACGAGTGTCGACGACGGTGGCAGCGTTTTCAAACGTCATCGTCGCAATTGTAAAAGTTGTCGAAAACACGACCGACTGCGGTGGCGACAACGACGGCGACGACGCTGACCGTGTGCCGTTGACACGCGCCGCAGAACTTTGCCCCCGTTCCGCTGCAGAAGTTAAGTTTATAGATGCGATGTAAGCACACGTGTACAATCCGTGTATAAATATATTACAATGTTTCATGTACACACCGCGGTGTGTACCGATGCCTGCAGTGTACACGACATGTCAAGAAAGTTCGCTAACGTTTTACTGCAGTGCGCTCAGAACGTTTTCGAACTTTTGTCAGACACTCTGCACATACGATATACGTAGTACTGTGCACTGGCGTTAATTGTGCGTTGATTAATGTACGTTTAATAATATTATTGTTGCGGACTTGTAGACGAGTCGTGTACAGAGCTCGGGCTGTGGTTAACACGGCGGTGACGTTGGCGGTGACATAATGATAATTGTGGAAAACATTTAGGAGTGGTCTCGGCAACGACGCGATGACAGCGACTGCTGCAATTGCGATTGTACACGTAGTTAGAATAATGTCATAAACACCACGTCGCGAATAACACATCCGTGGAGTTTAGTATGGAATATAATATGATTTTCATTGACCGAATGTACGGACGTATTTTAGTGTTAAGGATTTTCTCTGAGGGGTGGGGTCAAGTCAAAACCCCAAAAATATTTTAAAAATGGACTCCTGCAGTGTTCTGATCGGGTTTACTTTATTGCTCGATTTCTAATATTTGTTTAGTTATTTAGAATTCTAGATACCTACATGATTAGTCTTGTTTTACATATTTAAATCTTGGAAATTAAAAATTCATATGTTAAGAATTTAAAATTCATAGAAATAATCATCGTATAGATGAAAATAATATATCATATTTTGCAAAAATTTAAAATTTAAACTCCGGTTTGAATATAATATACATAAATAACGTTGTTAAATACTTTACTTCAAATTTCAAAAGTTCAAACCTTATGAAGTAATAATGATTTAAATCTACGTTACATAACCGTTGACAATTTAGAACTTCTACGTTTATTTCTTTCTAAATTAGAAAAAAACCAAAATATAATTGTTACTTGTCTTACCGGTTTCGTCGCATATTGCTATAAGTTTTTCGGTAACATTTTGAGAAATACAAAAAATACTCTGATTAGTTTAAAGTTCCATTTTAAAAATGTTAACACAAATTAAATGGTTATATAAATAAAAAATAAATAAAAACCGCTAAGGTCGGAATTTTAAATGGTTCCACATAATAGTATGATAAATGATTTGTGTTATATAAATCCTATGTTTCTACAATAGATAAATATATGTAAAATACAAGCATTTTTTTCAGGTTTCTTCGGTTGTCTGAGATAAGTCGACTTTTATTATAAACGGGTCTATTGTAAATTTCTATTAGAATAATCGCTTCGCTATGAATATAAAATTATATACGTGCCTAAAATGTAAACGCAGTATAAAAAATTCCAAGTGGTATCTATTCCCTATATCCCAGCTACCTCCTTTACCCCTCGTACACCGCTATGCGTGTTATGCGAACTGCAGTATAATATATTGTTATTTGTAAGTCTCGGCGACAGTTTATCTTCCGTTGGTCTGTCCGTCCAGTCCATAAGTGTATACATGTACAGCGTGTTCACCCGATTAAATTTTGTCGAAAAAAAGAAGATGGAAAAAAAAATACGGTCCAAAACTCGTTCGGCCATTCGCGGCATTGTGCAGCAGGTTTTTACGGAGGAGGCGGTGGCCGCGGTGAGTCGTCGTCACGTCGTCGCGACGCACGGCAGCCTCTTGCGGCAGAGTTCCGCAGTGTATAGGTTCGCGACCGAGACACGTCTCCAGATTCGGGGTTTGGGCGAGAGGGGGTTTGCCGAAAATAACGAATAGCTACCACAACTCGCTGTATAGGTGCAAGCCCGGTCTCGTTTGGAATATTATGCTGCTACGTGCAGTCGGACACATTTCCCGAAGTCGCGTAAGGAATAATACGAGTAGTATAGGCAGGAATTATATATATAGACGCGCGCGAGTATCAGAAACTCGATTTTTGCGCGTTCGAAATCTTTTTTTACGATCTCGTTCGCTGGCGCCGTATATAGATGCTCCGTGTGGGATTTTGTCTTCAGCGACCGATCGACGAATTTATATCTCCTTGTTATATTTGAAAGATATTTGAAATAAAATAATACAACGCTACCACCTGATGCGGTAATATTACAGATTTAGAAAAATACATTGAACATGACCATGTATTGCACGTATGTCGTACAGTGGAAGAAAAAATTTGTATTTTGGCGTTGGAATTCCATTAAAACTTAAAAGGCACTTGGTCATATTTTGTTTCTTAATCTTATATGGAAGCCAAAACAATATTATACGTGCTCCTTATACACAGATACTAACTAGTTTCTTGAGTAAGTATAACATTTTTTTTTGAGCAGTTATATACATTTTTAGACGTTTTATCGTTTTAGAGAGATTGGATAACGTTGTCTTGAAAATGATGGTGCGATAAAGGTACTCGAACGCAAAAATGTTATAATATCTTAGACATTTTGTCTGACGTCCAATAAATATGCAAGTGAGGGACAATCATAATTTCCCGATCGTTTAAACGCATCTTATTTTACGTATATAGGAACTATTTAGTAATTTCAGTGGTATTGTAGTAATATTAGTTGCTTGAATAATGACTACTATAAGAATTCGTAAATTTGCTTAAATTTGTAACATACTAATACACAACGCGCTTTTATATTACGTTCTAGATGAAACAATGCCGCAGTTTCCACCGCCACGCAGGTTAATGATTTTGCGGTTACCATCGTAAAAAGAGAAGGCATTTTCTCCCTCTACCCCAGAAGTTCTACACGATATTTACAATTAATGTTTAACAATATCCGCGTAATAGTTTTTGATTGAAATGTCGATAAAATAAAAAAGTCAAATATTTTACCGCCGCGGTGTGGTAACTCGCACCCAATCAACGCCCACCCGACAGCCGTCGTCATGAACAAATAAATATTTTACCGCAAATAGTGTAGTAGACGCTCGCGCACATAGTATGGTAGTGTGTTTTTTCTTGATTTTTTTTTTTTATCGCCACGTTTGACGCAAAAGTATTGCTTCTGTCCGACAGCCACCTACCTAACCACCGCTGTCGTGAATACGGTGGTTTTTTTGCTCAATATTTCACGTTAGCTGGTTACAATTTTTGTATTTTTAATAGTGTTTAAACCGCGGTCGCCGCCGTCATCGAGGTCACTACCGCTGCTTGTCACACGCATACATACACACACACACATACACACACACACATATAATATATGTGAATATATATATATATGCATATATGTAAGACATAAGGATCGCACACAACTAGTATGAAAAAAAAATTGAATAAATAAATAAAATCCGTTCACCGAAGGCAGTTAATGCGATTTTGGGTACCCGATGTTTTTTATTTTTTTTAATAATCGCTTACTGTTGTAAAACCGTATTTTACCGTCACGATGATTTTGCGATGTATAAACAGTGTGTCTGTGTGTAAAAAATGTAAATTATCATTGAGAACCAAACCCTCTTTCGACTTGATAAAAAAAAAAAATTACAAAATATTTTTCCAATACGTATCATGGAGCGTTTATTCTTTTATACACTGCAAAGTAATAATTTCTCTATTATAATTCTATGCCTATCACGACGAATTCTAAATTGTTTTTTGGAATATTTCTAATCGCATATCAATCACAAAGCGATCTAATATTAATAGAACCCTGCAGACATCCAGTAGACCGTCAAATGAAAAACGCATTTACCTATCACAATATTGACATATTGTTTACGATACTACGAACGGTTCAACGGTAAACTGATTTTATTCATGGTACATTCGTTATAACTTTCACATACATTTCTTTGGTCGTGATTAAATTAGAAATGTTATCATTGATCATTGTTCATTACATAGGTATGTATAAAAGTTGTGATTTATAGTGAATTTTGTTAAAAACAGCTGACATGGTCGTATATCCCAGCTTATATCGTAATCACGAAAATATACCAACATATAGCTACATAAATATACATAGAGTTAATTAAACTATTAATTAATCATATTTTCGGCCAATGCACTTTAAGGTAGTATCAGTGTTCTCACTATATTGATTTATTGACAAAAATTAATTAAAGTTAATTAAATCGTCTACCATTATTTTATACATCTATTATACATTTTATGTAGCAGCCAATTAATGTTGATTGCGAGTTGATTAGATTCGTTTACCGATTTATTACAATTAAACATAATATTATACTAGACATCGAATTTTGGTTATTGTAAATTTTGAACTTAATTAAGTATAGAACATAGATACTCAGCTCATACAGTGTTAGGTTTTTCTTTTATGTATTTTAAAAGTATTTAATTAATTAATATAAATCAAATCGTTTTACTGGCTATTGTATTTAACGTCAAAACAATAGTTATTGTATAGCAGTGTCCACTAGAAAAGGAAAAACATAACGTGTATTATAGTGTCCAGTACTCCAGTGTAATATTATATTGAACTGATAGTTGATAAAACTCTTAACAAAAACGGCGCTGTGGATAGGCAAATGTTACGCGACCTATCCAGTAACATTCACATACGTCCGTGTATGTGTAGTTGCGATTTCAGCGTTGTATTCACAAGGCGTTAACAATAATGACAAATCTCTAAAAATAAAATATATTTTCAGTAACGTAGTCTGGATATTGGATAATGCATAGGACCCGCCTCTTCAAGGTATTTTTATCACTACTTCTACACAAGGTCGGGAGTTACGAAGAAGGACGTTTCATTTATTAATATTTTAGGACCCTTAATGATCGACTCGTAGGCAGTGAACACCTACAAAGCATACATCTATATTTTCAACACCAATTTGCTCATAGTTATACTGACATACCATACCCCTCACAGGTGCCTGTGAGTATCACTCATAGATAACGTTTTAGGGGGAAGGAAAAACTTATTTTTTTTATAAACTTATTTCATATCTGAATATTAATAATAATAATTAATGTATTGAACAACAAGTTCGTATTATTTTTACAGGACGGAACAAGCACATAAGGATAAGACGATAAGACAATAAGATGATAAGAGTATATAAATTATGCCATTGTCTAAAATCTCTGATAAATGTTGTAATGGATTGTATTTATGACAAGATATAGTTTTCATGTTTAAGAGCAAATTTGAAAATAAAAAGCCATATGAGACAAATTTTTTTTATAATTTTATTTGATTATTCATCATCATTCTTTAGAATAATATATACCTAGAATGTTGATTTACTGCAAAAATTATAATACAGTGAAATTAAGTATGTTTTTTTGTTGTGTTGCACATTTCAAAGACGACAAAGAAAATTGAGCGTGCGACTTTTACTTCGATGTCTGACTGAAACACCTATTATTTTGATCGCAAATTTTAGTTGACGATGAGTAATACAGTTGGTTTGTTTAATCAATAATTTGTAATGCTGTTAATTCTTAATTAAATGATGTTTAATATAACTACTAATCAGTAACCACTCGTCCGATTTCTAATCAAAGTGTTCATAAATCGCTAATTATTCGTTATCAGTACTAGCATACATGATTAATAAATTATTATTATTTGATATAATATTGGGTTAATTAATAATATTATCAGCGTGTAAATTCTAACCACTGACCATCTTATCACCGATATACTCTCGATCTACAATAATTATAACGACAACAATGTTGTAAATTACCATAATATTATATTGTACGTTGATTAGTTCTATTAGTCCATTATACTGTATTTGTTATAGATTATAACACGCAATTAAAAATTATTATTTGGTATTATGTACGATAAGTAGTTTTAATGTGATTGTGTGTTTGGCGTTTGCATTAGTAATATTATTGTACAAATGTATGGATACGTGAAAATAAAGTGATGTTCTAAAATGTTTATTCAGATGTATAAAAATGTGTTTTATAAAATTAATTGATTTTCAATTAAAGCTCATAGTTTTGTCTTAATAAAAGATCTTCCAGCTTTCCGGTTAATTGCGTATATTTAGAGTTAATTAAAAGAAGGCTTATAAGCTCCACGCTATTTATTTCGATATAGCTAATAAATATGACTTTAATATACGTACCTAATTATATTTATTTTTGTACAAATAATGTTTTTTGGTGGTGATTTATATTTTATTAGATGTTTAAAACTTGAGATTTAAAATATGCAAATATTTTTCTTGTGAAAATCTTAAGATCTTAAAATTAAAAAATTAATAAACGTTGGAATATAATTATAATAGGTTAGAACATTGTTCACAGATGTTACATAAATAATTTTGCTGTTATACAGATAAATTATTATTGAATTAAAAATATAATAATGAATTAATTAAGTATGATAACTATTTAAAATACCGAACAATTATAATACTTCAAAAATGTCAAATAATTAAATTCCAGTAATTGTATTGAAAACTTTAATAAGTATTTACATAAATGTAGTTGCTTCATAAATATTAAATTATTGTGTGAGTAAAATTATGATTATAAATCAAATATGACTAATGAAATATCGAAGCTTCTAGAGACCGCAACGGTTGAAAAGAATATCATTATGCTCGGTCATTGTCCAAGGACGAAAATATCTTGAATATTTGAAAAAAAAATATAAAAAAATAGTAAGGAATCCTAGTTGATCCAACCCGACACAATAGATACTAAATATCATATATACAATTCGTGAACAGTGGAATATTTTTAGTTTTTTTCTATATAGGTATTTAAGAATTTCCAATTTAAATACAATTAAGTAAATAAAATTACGAGTACCTTAAATTTTAGTACAATGAGTTTGAAAATTCCTCTAAAGTAATAAAACAATATTAAATTGAATAAAATCGCATATACGAGTACTTAATACAGTTTTCCATTGCTTTTGAAGCATTTATATTATTATTTAAGAAGATACAGCTATGGCATGTCATTCCAAAAACTGGGAGTTCAAACATTTCGAAAAAGCCATTGGGACAGGCAACTAGCACAAGCCTATAGACCAATCGTATATTATACCGAAGACATTTCCGGAGGCGTGGGCGTAGTAACGAAGGGCCCGAATCTCGCAACTGAACGACTCCCCCTCCTCTTCGCGGGCCCTGCACTACCAAAGTGTACGTCACGTCAAGGTTCGATCGCACATTAATCGCGATGGGCACCAATATTCACCTTCCGAGTATCGATTAACATTCTCGTGCTATCCGTCGGGTGTTTCGCACGATTTCATCGAGCCACCGACCCGCTCACCCTTCGGACACCAACTTCCCCAGGCGTACCGACCCGTCGATATCGCGTGCAATAATGTACGAAAGCCCGCGGGGTCAATCAAGGCGAAGTGGCGCACGGTAGCGGAGGTTCGGGTTCTACGACGAGATTGCGGCGGCGGCGGCGGCGGCGGCGGCAGAGTCGTCGAACGTCCTTGCCGGTGGCGGCGGCGCGGGCGGCGGCGACGTAGTTGTACAGTTACGATATTATTATTATTATTATTTTCCTATCAAGTCGTAGGCGAAGAGGGGGGCGGTGGCACACTAGCGGGTTTCTCATCATCATTGTTCGACTGCGGCGGCGGCGGCGGCGCGTCCCGTTATCATCGTGCGTGTACGTGTGTGTGCGAGTGTTGTGCGCGCAAGAGTTCGTCGACCTCGCCGCCGACAACAGGTACTCGTAATAATACGTATGATACTTGTAAATGATTGTAATAATAATAATAATGATAATAATGACGGTGTTTTCGACGAGGCGTACGAAACGCGCGCGTGTATGGTATAGTGGTGGTCGACTGCAGCTCACGGTCCGGGAAGAAAATGAGAAAAAAATCGAAGTTACGTGCATCATTATTAACCCTGGTGCCAAATATCGTGTGTATACGTATACGCGCGCCGAGCAGAATATTTTAACGTGGGGCGAGCGGTTAGGTATACACTATTGGTAAGGTATACGGTCAGAGCCCCGCGTCTCGAATAACAATTGATTGCGGGGGTGAAGTGTTTGCATTTACACTTGCCGACTCAATACATTTTTTTTTCGCTCCGCTTGATTAATAAATTGTATTAAAAACAAATAGCCATTATTAACCACAAAGGTAAGTTGCATAAGATTTGCCAATTATTTTCTTTACCGTCTACTAGACAAATGTATTTTTCTACACTAAACTAATCGAATTTTTTCACAATAAGTTAGAAGACATTTTTATTATTATTAAAACACAGTACAATCTTTGATCATACAATTACAATTACTAGCCAATAACCGTAAATACTAAGATATTATTTGAACATTTATTAATTCATTTAATTGATCCACCAAAATATTAAGCAGACATTTTTAACAAAATTATGGTATACTTAGGAAATCTTATTTATAAGAAAAAGGATTATAGCATGATGTACCGCATATAATGCTCGGTCTATAGAAACCTTTTTGTCCGATCAACCAATACTAGTTTATCGTAATAATGGGACGTCTTTCCGGAATGTAGGCACTCCAATTTTGTAGGCTTATTTTAAACGCCAAAATTACACATGACCATTAAAAAAAAAAATTCAATACTGTGTAACAAAATATAGATTAGAGAAAATAGTCATTTTTATAACAGACAAACATATTCAGATAATCATTAATGCGTATATAAATAAAAATATTAACGCTGTAGCATGCGCGGTGTCCAAACAGTTTTACGTTACAATAATAAATCTCTGTCGTAGACGGTTGCAATGAAAAAAATGTGATAATTGCTTTTTTTCTAAACTATAAAGGTATATTCCCACCGCTCTTTTCCTGGTTCTCATGGTAGGGGTTTGACATTGTTGCCATTCAAATTTTACACTTGTTCCGGTCGGGTCCGAACAGCGCTCCCGGACCGGGTCCGGGTTGCAAACGCATATTCGATGGGTTCCCGGCCCAGCAATTGCCTTGTTAATAATATCGTAGAAAGGTGTTCGGTGAATATATGCCGAATGCGCCCACTGAAACCGAAGACATTTGAACGGGTGGATAAGGGGAAACTCCCTCCCTCCCCCCCGTGTACCCCTCGTGGCGTGAGTGCGGTTTGCGAAAATACGTCGCGTGAGACCGGCGGCGGTGGTCACGGCGTTTGACGGTGGGCCGCGCGAAGAAAAGGTGTCGGGCGAGGATGACGAGGAGACGGCCGTGGGAGACGAGGAATCCCCTGCCCCCCCCTCCCCCGTCGCCTACCAACTGGCCCCCGCTGCCGCATATAGAGTCGAGGTACCGTTGCATCGCGGCGTGCGTGTTATCCCGTTACGTGACCGACCGACCGACCGACCGACCGACCAAAACGGCAACGGTTGGCGGTGGTTGCGGTGACGTCATCCGCGGCGAGTATAACCCGTTATGCGCGATTCTCTGTATCCACGTAGACGTAGATATATGCGCAGCGGTACATAATAATAGTAATAATAATACGCGAGACGAAGATATTTCGGCGGCGATGGCGATTACCGTTATCCGCATAGCGGCGTTTTTCGGTCGCTGCCACCGCGCGCCGTCGTGGTCGTGGTTTTTTTTTTTTATTATTAGTTTTTTTTTTTTACTTAACGTCTGTTCGTGATTCGCATATTACGACGGCGACTATATAATATATATACACACACGTACTATGTACACGTAGTCCTTCGTAACGGATTTTTTTTTCGACAGTCAAAATTTACACGCGGCTCATTATCATTATTAAATCAATGGCGGATTTTCGTGGACCGCGTCATACTACTATACCCGATGGCACCGTGTAACTACTGTAACTGCTGTGCAGTAATATGATATATATTATATTGAACATTCCCGGCGTAATTGGCACCAATTAAAATTGGTAATACTTCTGTTCGGGGGAAGGGAAGCATGTGGTTCCCGTAATACTCGATAACTTTTATTACATCACATTATGTATTTTCTTTGTATACCAAGTCTGCTGTAGCGGATGCCAATGTGTTTATGCTGTAGATATACAAGTGGTAATGCATTATTATGTGACAGCGAAAACGCTGTGTTATACTTGTTACAATACGATATTATAATATTATACAGTATTTTACGGCGTTGGAGTCGCGCGCCGCATAATGTTATGATATTTACACACGCCCACGGTTCGCGAGACGCAGCCGTTCTGCAGCAACTTCGTGGACCTACCTACCTACCTACCTACCTACCTACCTACCTACCCACCTATGCCCATGTAATACTACGTTGTTGAGGTTTTTATCATTTTTCTCGTAAGTACCGTTAATCGCTGCTGTCATCGTCGTCGTTTTGGCGTACGTGTACGTATTTCGGTGAACCTCGTCTACCGGGTACACACGTCTATCAATAATCCGGTATACGACGACACTGGTAAAATCTTAGTCATATATTATACGCTTATTACGTCAAGTTGTTAAACACCCGACTTCCCGATCAGCATCCGTACACGTTATTGGATTTGTCACAGTCGTTGCGAACGACGTTTACGTCATACGAATAAATTTTTCCGTTGGCGATAGAATACATTTGCGAGTAAACGAAAAAAGTTTTATCCGGTATCCCTACACATGGTCAAATAATCGATTAGTCTAAAGTTTAACGTAAATTGTAAATATATATTATACTTATTGGGGCGTGACGAAATTGCAAATTTACTCTGCGAATCGCAAAAACCGAAAAACTAGGTACTGAAGAAATTATATACCTATAATATTTGGACTACAATTTATTGTACGAGGAACGTATAATACTCTTATACTGAAATTTTTCGCTCGATAATGCACTACTTTAAAAGTCTTTCAAAGTTGATATGAATTGTAAAAGATGTGGATCAATCATTTCTTTTTTATTGAAATGAACAATAAATGTATCGAGTTTTTACTACTACTAATAAATTGTTATGTTTTTACGTTTACTTTTTAACTTTTAAACAGTTTTTAACTTACATTTTGTTGAGAGTTAATTGCTACAATATTCCATTAAATTTGACCCTATATATGTCACTGCAAATTCAACCCATTATAGTCACATAGCGTAGATCTATTTTTCCCTGGGTCATGTTTCTCGTAAATACAAGTCTGTCCGGTCTCGTGATATGACAATCGACACGTGACATTCTCGTAAACAAGAAACCCGAAATCTTGGTCAGAAAATCCCTTGAAATGCGAAAATCATGACGTCACCGGTATGATAAAATATTGAGTGTATAGTGGGCATGTATCGCACATTGCGAATACATATAAAATATACAACATATATATATATATATATATATATATATATATAGTTACATAATACATAGACAATATACACATGACACCCCGTCATATATTATATAATGAATACATCGTTACATCGTATCTACTACTATAGAGTGCAAGTCTACGCGTCTAAATATAACAAACAGTTCACATATGTCCCCCAACCGCTACCCGTTTCCCAATGACTGGTGTAAAAACAGTGGTGACGATGGTATCGAGCTTTGAGACTGCAGAAGCAGCCGATCGATAACAATAACAACATACCGCCGCCGCCATCGTCGACAGCTGTGCGAACACAAAAAACTCAAGTACTGTATATGTATAACAATATAGGTATTCAAAGCGTACTATATTGTACATACCGGGGTACAGCGCGCACGCCTCTTCAACCAGCGCACTGATCGATCCGGTGCGCGCGCGCTTGCGAGAGAGGGTGGCGGCGACAGTGCTGATTCTCATCCTTCTGTCACCCTTTCCCTCAACGGGTCATACCCACTGTCGGCGGCCGACATACAAACAAGCGCGTGCGCACACCCTCACACACACCCTCACACATACATACGCACACAGACGCAAACGCTCACACACACACACACACACACACACACACACACACACACACACACACACACACACACACACACACACACACACACACACACACACACACATAAATACACTCACGCAAGGATATGCACGCAAACTTAAACACGCGAGTACAAGACGAAGACAATAATATCAACCAGCGGGATTGATATTTGTGACGCCTCCGTCCGCTGCACGGGACTCTAAACATCGTAACGTTTACTGGACTGACTTTTTGCATTCTATATACACTACATTCAATATATACGTCTTACGGGAGCGCGCGTGCGCCCGGAAACCCGTAGAACCGCTCGATTGTTCGAGGTAAACCCTATACACGCGACAACAACAATGCGCAATAGCAAATATTATATGCTTCTGCACGAATCGATTGAGTCCACTAAAGCAGTATAGAGAATGCACTCGGCAATCTATGTGTACATTATGACATTTACGTGCACGCGCATATATATCTTTACCTGTGCTGATCGCCACGGATAACGGTGGTGGGGGCGGTGCGGCCGTCGCAGCAGTCGGTATCGGTTGCGTCGGCGGAGGCGATGGCAGCGGCGGCGGAGAAGGCGAGAAAAGTCGCGAGCATAACGGCACGGAAGCCGGGACGGGGGGGAAATTCGCCTCGTCCACATCGGCAACGGTGTCGTCGGCCACGTCCACCGCCTCTTCCTCGGCCGCTTCGGTCGATGTCTCCACGATGACTTCCGTCTTCGCGTGCACGATGACGATAGTGGTGGTGGTGGCCACGGCCGCCGCGTTGGTGGCCACCACGGTGGCGGAGTTTTCCTTCATCGTCCCGCTACCCCGCGGTCGTCTGGCCGACGGTGGTTGTAGAAACAGTCGTGGCGACTACGACCACCGCGAGAGTTGACCACCGTTCACATAATATTGTCGCCGACGATGCCTGGGACGCGTCTGTTGCGCACCGGTCCTAGGTCAGCCGCGAGTGACGCACGGTAGAAACGGAAATGTTACAGTCAATATCGTGTCCGACGCGCGCGGCCGATACAAGCGTACGCACTACGTGTGCGACGGTGACGGGGTCGACCGCGTGTAATATTATACACCGTCGAACGATAACTATTATACTGTTGTCCGTGTTATTATTATTATTATCGTTACTGTACTGCGCGAATAATAATCGTACGTAGAAGGCAATGTGAACGCGAGCCGCACTGAACGGACGCGACCGCGGCAGGCAACAACAACGACGGTAGAGTCGGGCGGCGATGAGACAGGCCGTCGTCGTCGTCGTCGTCGTCGCCGAGAGATGCGCGTAGGGCCTCGTACGTAATGCGTGTGCGTGCGCGGTGCGTCGGCGTAGGCCTGGTTTATCGAGCGCCGGCTGCTGCCGGCTACCGCCGCTACCGCCGCCGCCGCGCCACAAAGGCCGCCCGGGCCGGTGGTGACGTGACGGCTGACGAGACACCGCGGCGAGCTCGGAGCGGGACGGCGTGGTACGGCTGGACGCGAAGGGATGCGGAGCGCTGGAAAATAACCCTCTAGACGGCTCTCTCTCTCTCTCTCTGTCTCTGTCTCTCTCTCTCTCTCTCTCTCTCTCTCTCTCTCTCTCTCTCTCTCTCCCTCTCTCTCTCTCTCTCTTTCTCTAGTTCGGTCCCGCCGCCATAGCGGGTCCAAGAGCGATATCCGTGTTTGTATTCACCGACTAACTTCGATGTTTCGAGTGGACGGGCGATTTGAAATTGCACAGCGAAATAACCGGTAAATGTGATGGCCGCGAAGAACCGCAAATGTTATATTACAAAAATGTACAATTTACCGTACATATTGAATAGTACATACATATCATTGCATTTGGCATCACGTACAATATATTATAGATGTAGGCATTATAGACACAATGTATATAATGATTTTTCGGTTTTGAATATAGTTGTGGTGTCGAGAAGATTTTACCATACATATATGATATGCGAAGGATCTTTTACATTATATGTGGCAACTAATTTATCAATGAAATAATTAAATTTCAAAAAAATTACTTTTGCAAAAATGTAACAAATTATTAACTCTACAACAATGATTTTCTATTTTCTATAATTTTCTATTTCTACTTTCAATTCTTTGGCCAACCTACAGAGATTAAAAGATAATTTTGAATTCATCAGAATGTCTAGTAAAGTTAATATCGTCATATTCTATCGTACCCTTATTTATTCCACCAAAATTAATTTGAAACATTTAAACATGAAATTCGACTTACTAAATACATAAGGATACGTAACTATCAAAAAAAAAAATTCGTAAGAGTGGATATTAAACAATTCAAATGTTTTAAAAATCTGTATTGCACCAACAAAATAAACTAAGTTTGGCAAAAATTACGTCTAAATGACAATATCACAAAAGTGATAGATTAGAAACAGTAAGACATGGTGTACGTATAATTTTTTACTGTCATATTAAATTTGAAAGACCCTGCGATTTTCATAATTATATTGGTATAAGTTTTACGTAATCAATTTTTTCAAGATAGGTATATTATATTACATTATTACGTATCACATAGATATAGTGTATAAGCGCGATTTAATACTATACAATAACAACAACAACAATAATAATAGTAATAATTATATTAATAATAATATTAATAATTAATAATAATAGCAAAAGTAATAATAATTGAATAATGACAGACAACTACTGTAAATATCATTTGTTCGTCCATCATTACGCGCGTTTTAACGCGATTTTTATATTTTTATTCAGTTCCACTATTTTTTTATACATATAATCTAAAGCTATTGTAAGTAAATTAATAGATATATACTATACGAGTATACCTACTAATTTCTATATATATATATATATATATATATATATATATATATATATATATATATATATATATATATAATATCTATAACTCGCAAATCGTTAACCGGATGACCAACGTGTACTCGCCGTGTATTCTAACCAATATTTAATTCGTATGTAATGATGGCATTATAATATAATAATTACAAATTACAGTGATTATACATTTTTAAATGATAGTTGGATACTAACCGAGTAATTAGTTAATAGGTACGTACATATATAGTGTCTACGCATAACTATCGCGCGTGCAAATATAATGTATAAAATATATTCGCGTACGCCTCTCTATATACCATATTATATTATGTGCCGCGACGACTATGGTGTATACAACAGGCGGGTTTTAAAGTTTTTATTTTTTTTCTTAGTCGCGCGTGCATTGTCAAAACCGTCTACCAAGCGAAATACCACAACATTTCGGAAACACGCATCGAAAACGTACGTATGTTTAATAATAATAATAATACTAACAATATAATATCGTCGTTATACTCATAAATGTATGAATTTTTTTGCTCGTGGCCAACCGACGCATCAGCAAAATGACGACATAATATGTACACGGTCATCATATGTATATATTTACCAATAGCGTACATGTACATAATATATACTGATACACATATTATATTACGACGACAACGAAATAATATGGAAAAATTGTTGCGTGCTACCGCGGCGCGGTTGTGTATGATATACCATTTTATGCAGGTCGTCGTACCCGACTCAAAAAAGTATAAAATAATCATAATATTAAAATATGTTCGATTAACGCCGTCGGCAGCTACTTATTATGTATATGTATTGTGCCGAAGCCGATAAAAATAAATAGACGTAATGAAATGCCCAAACACTGGAGTGAAGATACTTAAATATATTCGTTTGGGGGTATAATTGCAAATAATAGCGAATACATAATAACAATGACATATTGTATAATATTATCTTACCTCTGATAGTGCTCGGCATCGTTGCGATCGTTGTGCGTCTGTGCTGTCGCTATAATATTGAACTCTGTTCGCACGCGGACCGTGCTGCAGTCTCCGTGCGACTTCTCAAATATCGGAGCGATTTCAACGTCAGTTTTAATAATAACACTATATTATATTATTAACGTTCGGTAAAGGCAAATAATTGCAAAAATGTCACTGCTATAACAGTATAACGCACGTTATTTCGATATTTTTATACTATGCTTAATTAAAAAATTACGTTAAGACTACCACTTTACGAGTACGAAAAACCACCGAGATATTAATAGTAATAATAATAATAATAATAATAATAATAATAGTATTAATAATTACTATACCAATAAAAGACAACCCTCGCCCGAACCGAGCAGTCGCATATTTTCGATAAATGAACGTATGATTAATGAATATTGTTAATATTATGAAAACGCGAACGTGCAAACGCGTGTATCGTTAAAAACGTATATATATATATATATGTATGTATATATGTTCGTCAGCTACAATTGCTGAGAGTGGTCCACCGACGGTACTTTGACGACGACGATCGGATTCCGCGGTGCTGCAGAGATAATATTGCGCTTTCCGGCTGCGTAGGAGGTCCGGTGCTGCTGGTGCTGGTGCATGTGCGGGTGCTGTCGGCGAGCACTAGAAACTCTGCTGGCCTAGACATGGCGTACCCGGCAGAGGTGAGATTTCCGCGAAACGATTGCCGTACATTTAAAAAACGAGTGGAAACAATGCACGTGCACGATAATGTTATAACAGTGCAATACGGGTCTCGCGTTTTCGACAGTGCCGACGTTACGGCGGGCCCGCGCGCAAGAAAGTCGACGACCGCGGCGTGCGACAGCGGTACGCGAGGAGCACTGCGCGATTTCGTTATCTACGTCGTTCGGATATGTGTCGGAACAAACCGTTTTCGAACGTCGCAATATTGTATTGTACTGGACGAAGTAAAATCGCTGGTCGAAATGTACGCGCGCTGTCCACGACAAGAGAACGGTCGCGGCGAAGAGTTTGGCCGGGATGACCGCGCCGTGCGAATGTTCGTTGCGTTTCGCGATGTCGGACACGCGGCGGCTGTTTGCGAATTTTCGACTAGAAACCGCGACAACTGCTGAGGACCACGGCAGACATTGAACTTGAAACCTAAGGCGTACCATCGCCACCGCCGCCGCCGCCGTACCGCTTCGACGGCGCTCCCCCCACCGCGTGGCACCGGTACCGGCAGCACCGTGTTCTTGCGGGCAAGTGGTCTCGACGCGAACCGCCCCCCCCCCCCCCCATCACCGAGACACGTACGTGGACACGCACACGCGCGCGCACAACCCGCCAAAAACAGCGAGTTTTACCGTCGATATGATGAAAGGATAGAAAAAAAAAAAAAACGTTATTATCATAGCGGTATTATTAATTTTTCAGCGTATTACCCGCGCGCGTGTATAATGTTATGTGCAGTGTACGGCTGTATCGCCGCAGCGGTGACTACATTACAAGAATATTACGCGGAATATATTATTATTGTACGTACGTAAAGTCCCGTCGGTGCGGCTTGATTGTAAACACACGACCAATATAAATGCGACCGTGTGCATGTTATAATAATAATATAATATAAGCCTTGTATTATATTGGTGTAGAACATTATTATAATATATTGTGTGTATTATAATACGTTAGTTATATAGTTATATAGGTACGCGTACATTGCCAGTACATTCGCGATTATTTGTCTCGAGCGATTATCTTTGAGCGTCCGCCAATCGCATAATATTGCGATTATTATGATAATGTAATACTGTACTTGTATATCTGCCTGTATGGACGTATATAGCACTCGTATATACACACAAATACACATTATAATAGTACCTAGGCTACGGAGTAAGAGCTGATGCTCCGGGTGTTCAAATACGATGGAAACACGTGCAACCAGTGTTGCAATATGTGTTTTGCGTGCGGGCGCATTGGCGTAACTTCAAGGAAATGTCGAAAGGGTGAGGGGGGCACCAGTAAGTGTTTTAAACCGTAGAGTTCAAATATATAGTCGACGACTCCTGCAACTTCCTGCGTTCTGTTTATTTTGCCCGAAAAAAACGGATCCCATATGATACCGTCGTCTATCGCGGGTGTTGTTCTCAGAATTCTATCCAGTATTTGTACATAATATAATGTTTCATCGACCAATGCGGCTGTAATGTTACTCAGACATGCTCGTAGCACGTCACACTGCGATTGTACTATATATTGAAGACGTGAACCATCACAGTGTTAAGTTATCGCGGATTTTATGTTTTTTTTGCGTTGAACATTTGAATTAAAACTTAAAACTGAGGGGGCAAGTCAAGAAAAACATCTGGAGGAGCTGCCCGCTATTCCCCCCCCCCTAGGTGGCACCTACGTGTGTGCATAAATTATTAAGTGTGCACAACCCTTCGATTCCGGGGACGCGTGCATACCCTCGACTGTTCACGTGAAGAAGCGGCAAACACGTTCGTGGAATACGACCCCGTGCGGGCAAAGCGCGTCTATAGGTGTACGGAATACGCACGCCACAGTGCCATACGGAGACGGAGACCGCAACAGTATTATACATTATTTATTATTATTTCTCGTGCTATACCAGCTTCGCCGTACGGACACATATGACGGCGAGTACGGGACGTATTATAATAATAATACCACGGTACGGGTATAAGCTATTATTACGGAAAATAATGTCCGTGACCCATCGTTGTCCGTCGATATTACAGTAAGACGCGCGGAACGGCGAGGCGATCGCGTAACAACAACCGTTGTTTTTACCGGTTGCCGCCGCGACGTGCTACAGAGGGCAACGGCGATGGCCAAGACTTGCTATGACGACGGCGGCGCGACGACGACGACGACGACGACGACCACGGCGAGGGGGGACCAACGGTAACTCGCTCGTGTGTACCGTTATTACGGTTGTGTGGAGGTTTTCTCATCGGTGGTGGCGTCGAAGCGAGAAGAATAATATACGGAGGAGAAGGTTGGCGGAGAAAAGTAATAGTTGTAGTAGTAGTAGTAGTATTAGCAATAGTAGTAGTAGTAGTAGTAGTAGTAGTAGTAGTAGTAGTAGTAGTAGTAGTAGTAGTAGTAGCCGTAGTAGTAGTAGTAGTAGTGGTAGTAGTGGTAGTGGTAGTAGAAGAAGAAGAGTGGTGATGTACACTTACGGGAAGTAATAGCACGCAGCTGGTGTACCTACAATATACACGTAAAATATATTGCAAAGATGATTGTGCGAGTTGCGTATGCGTGCGTAGCGGCGTGATTGGTGGGGGAAGAAACTAGGGAGGGGAAACGGAAAATCACTAAATAACCATAGCGTGGAACACAAGCTAATAAAAATGTAATATTAATAATTTTTTTTTAAACCGGTTCATTATTGGTTTAAAACATAACATTTAAAAATAAATAATATTATAACGTGGAAAATAAAGCTCTAATAATAACTGTTTACTATTTTATTTATTGTATTTTTTATTGTATGAAATTGATTACGAACTTTCTGGCTTCTCCAATGCAAACTGTCACAAATCCATCAATAATCTCATCGTGTTTGATATAACGACAAAACGTTGAATCACGTAGTGACGGAGTAATATTATAAGACGGCCAAGGTACCTACGAGTACATCATCGTGTAGTCGTAATGTTATATTCCGTACATTTTTCGTAGAGAAAACATAATTTTAACTGACTCGCATCCGCGTAGAATTATTTCACATGATATACGGTATAAATGATCATTAAAATATTTTCAACTGTACAGGTGAAGTTACGTATTCTTCGTATTTACTGACTTCTTAAAAATTCAAAAGTTTATTAATGCCAAAGCATCCACGGGGGCAAACCTATAAGTTTTCCTCGCTTCTACGATTAAATTACCGGAGCGAAAATCTTCTAAGAATTACTCCACCATGTGTGTGTAAGTGTGATGGGTGTGTATACGTCTACCATATAGCCGTATAAGGGGTATGACGAAGGTTATTCGAAACAGGTCGAAAGGGTAAAGGTAAATTCCTACATAATACCTTTTAAAAAAGCCAGACATGTAAATTCCTATACATGAACAAAAAAAAGAATATTGCATGTAAATTCCAACACGAGTATGAAAATAAATAATATTCTAGCTCATAATGTTTTCTTATCATTAGCTAGGTAATTTACACATATAATACAAAGAAATTAGAAAAATTGAAAAACATGTTAAATAAAATCGCAAGAATAATAATTTATTCTCCCTCATCAATGTTGTGCGACTTGTGAGTGGCACACACGAACAATACTCCAACCTTAAATAGCACAATAAAAATTAGTGATGTGATGACGTTGTTTAATATGCATTATAAATGTAGTGTATAGAATCGTTATAAAAACCAAGAACACGATGTCTGTAAGATAAGTCCTAATTTGTATACAACATACGTATAAACGCAAGTGTACAGTTTTCTTCTATTCTTCTCGTTCTTTCCCGGAATATATTACTCTAAAAAAGCAATACATTTATCCTTCCACTTTCCTCCACTTTTGTACTATTTCTCTCTACTCTTGTACTACTATAAGTATTTTCAAATGTTTTTCTACTACGAGTCTAGGATCCATCAACTTCTTTCGTTTTCCCCTCCCACCTCCTTTTCATTCAGTAGGTTTTTCCTGTTCGGTTTCCAGTCCAAATCTCATTTGGATGTGACATTTTAATTTCATCACATTATATACCTAAATACCTTACGTACGCATTAAGGTGTAAGTTGATTTTTAATGCCTTACAAAATGTAGCTCGAGCACTATACATGTTTGGAAGTATTTCGTGTCTGCAGATGTCAAATTATTGTTATCGTAATTATTTTCGTATAGAAACTTACCAGTCGAAAGTGCTGCAAAACAACCAATTATTATCGTTATAAATTGGACAAGAACATTATTAAAGCTGTAAAACGCGTAGGCACCTACCTACCATTACTGTATTGATGTAATGTTATAAATACTCATAATAGCTGCTCGCCACCTACCTTTACCGGCCGGCGATAATAATAACGAAATAATAACGTCAGCTCGAGTTACCATGTGACATATTATTATATAATATATAATAAGTAATATTACTATTTATTATGTTGCCAGCAAAGAAGTTAAATCAAGGAATTGACGTCATTACCTAATCAATAATGATACATGTTCGATTAATTAATTTAGCTATTTAGGCATTATGTTAGATCGTCTAGGAAATTGCAGTAATGGGCGTAATACATATTCAATCATATATTAATCAATGATATTAGAACATGCTTGTTTAAGTTTAAAGGTTTTAAAAAATTTGATTCAGCAAGTAATTTTTAACCATACATCAAAACTGTTTATACGCCATTTCTATTACCAAACAGATATGGTTGATTCAATTATGAAAATGTAATCGCGACCGTCGGAGAAAATTAAACTGTTCGTTGGACGTGGAACACAAGATCACAAGGCTGCAAAAGATGTAAAACAGAATGTAAAAGCAATCAGTATACTTATAACAAAAAAGTGTATATTGTATAATTTACTGTGGGCAAATTTCATAATATTTCTAATTTTATATCTAATAAATTATCGTATATTGTTAAATTTACATCTTATACAAAAATTACGTCTAAAAGATTTTAGTCTGGCTTTAATTCAATTTTTAACTCTATATGATATAATAATTAATATTATCAACATTTTGTACCAGTCGTAGAATTCGATACTATTATCATTAATTTATTTTGAGTTGGTATTATTTCTACAACATTAACCACATTGACTATACCTATACAATGTCGAAGAATAAAATTTGACGAAATTGTCTATTAATGTTTTTAATGTTTGAAATACAGTAAAACCTCGTTTAGAAGCTCTTGCTAAATTCATGATCCCGCGTGTGTGTGTGTGTGTACATTTGTATTTATATATTAATTATGTATATATATATAATTGGTGTAGGTTCAATTGATTGGAAATAACACGTTTTTATATATCACCGAAAAAGAAGTTCGAACGGTAGCATGTTTTTTTTATGCTCGTACATATTCAAGACAGTGTTTAACATAGTTAAATCTTGTATAGTTCAATAATAGTTTGCTAATAACCTTTTTTTTTTTTTTTCTAAACGAAAAAATATTTTTCTGTATACGTACGAATTATTTTCTGTTAAAACTTTACTGTGATTGAAATAGGTACATTTTGTTTTTATGCCTTTTCTTTAACTGTTTACAGTTTTACAACTTCACATTAATATTGGATTTTAAAACCAAAGATCGTATAGATAGTTAATCTAATATTTAATATAGATTGGCAGTACTAGGTGTAGGTCTTATTATAAATTATTAATTATTCTTATTACGTTCCATGATTCATATTAATTTACAAGAGTTAATCAATAACCGATTGTTATAGATGATTTTTAGAGAGTTGTGATGCAAAAATACATTCATAAATACCTGATTATTCACATGACGTTATATAGGATTTATTTTATTTCATCAAGATTAATCAATAGTATCGGGTTCAATTATGTTTTTTTTTAACTGTAAACGTTATTGCACGGTCAAATACAAGTTACAACTAATTATAATGTAATAAATAGGTGTCTTATTATACTTCTATAGAAAACAATACAAAATATTTTGATATTTCTATGACAGTGGTCAATGTTTTTCTTATACTCAATATTAAATTTCCGTTTTATTTTAAAATCTCCATTGGCTACTGAACTTTTAACAATGTCAATATACGAAAAACAAAAGTTGAGAAGTTGAACAAATAACAATACATTATAAATGTGTATATTATTGTAAGATACTAAAATATAAAATTAAAATATTTTGTATTAAGCCTAACATACATAAGGAATCCTTTAAGCAGAGGATAAATCCAATAGTAATAATAATTATTAAATAAAAATATGGAATATTGCTCATTGTAGTTACATTTTATACATCCTGAATGGATCTAATCTTTTCAATATCATAATAATAAGAAAATAAAATAATTTAAAAGGAAACCATTTAATAACTATTTTGGATTTTGAAATAGCCATAAAAATACCACCAAGGCTTAACCCTATAGAAGGGTTCTAGTGTTCTAGAGCAGGCTGCAGGTCATCTTGCTTAAAATTGGCTCTGAATTACTTGTATATAATTATAATAACTAAAAAGTATAAGGTATAATTATTAATATATTCGAACGGCTGCATCCGAGTTCCGTCCCATATATAAAAATTGAAATTAAAGGTATACTAGTTCCGTCCCAGCTTTTTTTAATGAACATACTAATTCCGTCCCAGGTTTTTCTTAATGGATAATATACTAATTCTGTCTTGTATCAAGTCTTTTAGAAATAAAGATGATATTTATTTCAGTTATTGCACCAAATAAAGGAAAAAATAAAGGAATTATCCTTTAAATTCAATCCAATTTCAAATTTTTAAAAATGTTTAATATTTATTGATTTTTATTATTTATATTATTACGATTAATTATAATTAAATTATGAAGATGTACTAATATTATGAATACCTATATTTTTTTGTAAATATTTTATAACAACAATACTATACATATTATATTTTATTATTATTTTAATTCTTCTTTTTTTTTAACCGGGACGGAATTGGTATGTGTCTTTTTTTAACCGGGACGGAATTGGTATGTATCTTTTTTTTAACCGGGACGGAATTGGTATAAAAAAAGGTTCTCGGGACGGAACTCGGATGCATCCATTCGAACACATAATATATAGGAATAAAGTGCATACATTGTCCAGTTTTTCAAAGTATTTATTTTAAACGGTCAATAAATAAATCCTCTATATTATATCATACATCAAGCACAACTCAAAACATTGCTGACATATCTGAATTCGCCTAATTATTATGACCAGTTAATTCATTCATATATTATGCGTAATGTGTAGAATGTTATGGATGCAAAATAAGACACTGAATCGGACTTTTTTCATTTTATAATTTTGTTCATTATATTATACAAAAAAAAAATTAAATTATGTATGATAAAGAAACTTCGTTTTGTATTATTGATCGCTATTTGAACTTAAACGTTTGCGATACCCACTTTTAAATAAATAATTAAGATAAATTAAAACAATTTACAAGTAAATGATGTGTTATTTGTATAAAAAAACGTGTGTAATAATAATGATAAAACTAACCAAAACTAACTAAGCAAATACTGACTTTTATAGACTACCTACCTATAGACTGTTTATTGTATAATACTTATTATGTGAAATATGAAGTTAAATAGAATATAATTTGACAACAAAAATCGCTTTTTAGTCATTTTTGTGTTACCTATAAATCAATTTAGTAAATACATTTGCAACAGTTAAATTAGAAGAATCGGAATGAAATGTTAAAAGTCACTTGGACTAAAGGAAATATGCAAATGATATGCAATGATTTAATTATTTCGTCAAAGTTACATATAACAATAGGTTACAATTTACCTTCTTATACCGTCCACACATGGCCCTCTCCACCTAACTTCTCAAGAAAAATAGAAACCTCAATCAACAGAATGCGAATAGGACACACGTTTTTAACACACCAATATTTGATGAAGAAAGAAGACCCACCTGTATGTGCCAGCTGCGGTACACTCCTCTCAATCAAACACATCATATCCGAATGCCTTTCATTCGAAAGAGACAAACGGGAAGCAGGGGTATCAAACACACTGTCAGAAGCACTTCACCCAGACAACATAAACCACATGATCACCTTTATAATTAAGTCTAATCTCATCAATAATATATAATCTGTAACTTGTATAATATGTAAATAATGTATCTTAAGAAAATGTGAACCTTAAAAACACACTGTATGCCAATGGCCATAGACGCCGAGGCTTAACAATAAAATAAAAAAAAAAAAATTTACCTTCTCCTTTTCTCAAATATATTATAAGCTCGAATATACTCGTAGGTATCTCGATTCTCAGAATATTTAATTTGATTCACTAAATAAGTTAATTTTTTCAAATAACAATTTTTCGAATAATCCTTCAATATGGGTATTTATTAATTTATTATATTATTTACGTAAAAAATGTATATTCATTATTCAGACGTTATAACAAGACTAGTAAACTAATATATACATAGAATTATATTAATATTCGTACTTTCGTGGTATCTTATACATTATTGCAATAGTATACTCACTTATGGCTTAGAAAAATAAGACTTGGTGTTTATTAACAAACAGTTAGTTAATTTATTATCAATAATAGTTTAATAACATTTGATTATTCCAATAATCGAGTCTAATTCAATAATTCAAGTATAAGTTACATCATACCTATTATTACTTAATAGCTAAATAGAGAATAGCTTATGGGTTTATAATATTTTAATTATTCAGCGATCATTTATTGTTTAGCTTTAATTAACTCGTCCGATATACAAATCAATTAAGATATTAATGAAGCCGCCAAATCGTTCTATTGTATCAAGTTTGCCAGGCTAATATTATACGAATTTTTATACTAAATTACTAAATTTCTATTTAATTATATTTTAAAGCCTACCAAAAATACTGCACCTATTAACTATAAGCATTTTTTATTAACGATTGGTCAGTGAACTTGACCTGTACACGCGTTGTAAATTAGTTTTTAAATCAGAATACTGATTTACACTTATAAATAATTCAATAATATTTTAATATTGTCTTTACCCATCAAATTTAATTGAACGTGTAAATGCATTAAAACAATATTGTCTTGTAACTCAACGCACGCCTACTTAAAATGTCAAACTGTAGTTTTTGATACGCCTAAAAAGCAGTATCATCATAGGCGGTACTACGGGGGTGGTAGAGTATACAGCTGCCTTCCCTACGAATTTTTGCTTCCATATAAATTAAAAAAATTAGTAGTGACCTATTGCCCCTTAAAATCTATTATTATTATGATTTAATCTATTAGTAGTGTAACTAGGCTTTTAATTTAGCCCAAATTGTGCGTATAATTTACCAGTGGTGGATTTGAGATGATATCCCCCACCCCCTCAGTACGAAGTTCTGGTACCGCCTATATGAGCATATCAAGTATATGGAAATTGTAATTGTTTGGTAAAACTTACACTAGGAAATAATGTCTCGATTTCTTGACTCTTTTATTTTTCCAGGCTGAACTAATATTATTAAAAATTATCTTATTTCTTCATAATATTGGCTATTATGATTTAGCCAACGTTACCAACTAAACTGACCTTTAAAATAATTTTATTTCTTTTGTCCAAATTCTCAAAATGTATAATATTATATTGTTGTAAGCAAAATAACAATTAATTAAAACAGCATGTTATAACAGCACACTATATGCATTGTTTTCAATTTTCGTTTGCCGATTCATCAAAAAATACAACTTCAAGTATATATTCTTTTTTTTATACTTAATTGTCTATGTGATTTTAGACTCAAAAATATTAAATAATTGACATACATTTTTTAAAACTCTTTGATTGTTAACAATCAAATATTGAATTCTATAAAAATTAATGTGTTTTATGTTATTTCATAATTTATTTCGTTTCAATGATGTTTACATCTTACAAGTCATAGTTTATTAATAATAATACAGTCTCAACTCTCTTCGAAGTGCATTTGAATATATGTATTTCATTATTTCAATAACCCAATAGTGCTACAAGGTCCTTATTTATTTTATTAATTATTTTTATCAATAATATATCTATATAATCTCTGATTAATATTAAATTATATTAGCAATTATCAATCTATCGATGTATTGTTATTTAAATTTTAAATATTTCAATTATGCATTTATCTTATCTCATTAAATATTATTTATGACAAACTATTTCTTAATTCGCTCTATTATAGATCATGATATTCATTTTGATCGACAATTTAAATTTCACACAGTATTAATATTAAAAATAATATGTTTAAAATACAACAATTATTAATAATCTGATACATCTGATGCATACATTATTCTGAAATATATCTGATTTCCTATTTTTACCATACTACTTTGTTCCATTTAAAAATATGGTTCAATTATCTGACTACCAAATCAAATAGGTCAAAAATCTGCCCTAAAAAACTCAACAAAATGTCTTCCACTTCCTTTATTTTAAATGTAATATTCATATAAATCCTCGTTCCTTTTACGCCCCAACGCTTATTTCTCTTAATCTTGAAATTCTAGAACAACCAAGATTTTTATACAGCTTGGCTTATACTTGTATATATAAACTTATACGCCATTTGTCTTAGCTCCGTTAATCCATTGTTCTGATTTCTTGAATTGAATATCTTCTAACACTTCTGTATAAGATTAAATAATTTATTGTATAAATCATGCATTCATGCATTTAAATCACTTCTTATGTCAGTAACTCATACTCATAAGACTACGCCAAGGGTTAAATTAATTTGATTAATATTATTAAAATGCACACTTTAATCTCACTAAATCCACGTGTTAATATATATTTTGTTCTTTGAACATTATTATTTAAAATATATTATATACATACTGTTAATTATAATTTAATAATAATTTTTAATATTATTTTTGTGAGTAAGACGTAACTTATAAAGCTGAAACTTGTATTATACAAACTAATACATAGTTTAAATAGTATTGATTATAACCACGTAACTACAAAAACTACGGAAGTATAAGGAATATACAAATATTAGCAAAAGAAATGCTACGAGAACATTTTGGCTAAAGCGTGCATAAATAGACAAAGATCTTATTGTAAATACAAATTTTACCATTTTTATTCTTAAATTGTAACAAATCAAAAACAACTTGGTATTTACATGACATGATGCAGAATTAAAATTGACAAGCCAACAATTTTGTAGAGATTAATTTAAGCATATGGGTATAGTGAAACCTGTTTAAGATGAATGAAGTCGGAAACCTGTCTAAAATGGAATTCATACTTAGTCCCGTCACAAATATACCACAGATACTTTACTGGATAAACCGGAAAATTGCCAGAGTATTTCTTAAGTACTGTGCAATTAGACCTGAAAAAGTTCTGTATTTTTAAAATACTACTAAAATACTTTTTTTTATCTTTATACAGTGCAGTTACAATGCATTTACAATAATTCATATTCATTTTATTTATTAAAGAGATGTACTATTATATTTAATTACTTTATTGTTAAAGTACAAGATCTTACAAAGATAAACAAATTATTATTCATTTTAACTATAGTGAATCAATAACAATTTAGTTTAATAATAACATTAAACTTATAGAACTTTTATTCACAGTTATATTATAATTTATAAGTAGTAAAGATGATATTAGGAACTGTGTGCAAATAAAAAAACACAAGTAATGTATGTACCTATATTTACCTTTAAGCATTTTTTATGATGATAAATGCATCTAAAAGTCATCTTACCATTCTTATCCTTTTAAACAATTTAGTAAATTCTGCTAAAATTAAATGTTGAAAAGTCAATTATCATAATTCACTATCCAAATAAAAAATATTTTTTATGTACTATTACTGTTTGTTGGTATTTTACTTGAAAAATTAAAAACTTTCAATACATTTTCATTTCCCATAAGAAGTGTTCAGGGTGTTCTCAAGAAAACTTGTAATAAAATCGAAGGTAAAAATAATAAATGGAATTATAATACTATTAAGATGAAATGCATAATTTTATTTTTAAGAAAGATAGTTTTTATAAAACGGTTAAACAAAGTTTGAGTGGCAAAAAATGTAGTAGGTATGTTTAAGTACTTCTTAGTTAAAACTTAATGTTATAAAATGCCTAATGAATTTATAATATATATTATTTATGTCATTTTTTAATGAACAAGTATTATGTTTAATTAATTTTTTTATTAATCTTTATTGTTTATATTTTTATCATAGACTGTAAATACTTTAACTTATAAATTATAATTAATGACTACGGCGTAACCGCGGTTACTGGTAACGCGTGTACAGTTTTTGGTATTATTTCGTAGAAATTAAACGGGTTTGTTGACCTCAACGCTTATTTTTAAACAACTCGCACGGTAAATTCGAACGTAGGTTCCTTTTTCTGATAAAGAGAACCGACTCAATATAGTTATTCAATAACGTACTCAACAATTATTATTATTTGTGTTTCAATCTCATAACAACTGCAGTAGTAACTAAAAAATAAATGCATCACATAGGTAACTACATTTTGGAGCTCTCTTCTATCGCTGCAAATATTCGAGTCAAAAAAACTAAATCATAATTTCTTCTTATTTATATTCTATAAATGATACCGATTTACTATCATTTATCACGTTTCCACAGTCGGGTCTTCCAGGTTTGAGTGATTTAATACCTATCAACAATATGAGAAAGTTATAAAAAATGAAATAATAATTGTTCATAAATAAAATTTGATGCGTATATTAAGGTAAATGTTGTTTATTTTTTTTTAGATGTTTAAATTCCGAAGAAATACAAGAAATATTCGTCCGTGGAACTACATTGCCTTCAGGATATTTAAATTCTTAGCAAAGCAAAGTAGGTATTTATTTATGTTGGGCCTTTATAAATACTGTTCCTGTCTTAGGCGCACTTAGTGGCACGAGTAAGGTACCTACTTGATATTATTTTTATCTTTGGATGTATATTCATATAAAAGTTGTGTTTGTTAAGTAATTTGAAACTATATAAATGAACATAGAATAAAAAATAAGAATCTTAAATAATAAATTGTACCTTGCAAATTGCCTGATAAAACAAAAAATAAATAAAGGAATAAAAATATATACTTTATTTAGTTTTAGTTTGCACCTAACAAATTTAAAAAATAATAATAAAATGTGTTCTAATTCCGTACTAAATTATTAATTTACTCGTATATGAGTAATTTCGTTGCAAGATATGTGTTCATTTATTTTTCATAAAATTAAAGAAAACAAAGAACAATCATTTTAACTTCTAAAATGAGCTAATTCGATTATACTGCCAAACAAAAAACATCGTTTTTCTTCGGTTCATGCCTGATTCGTCGACATTTAATTTGCCAACCCCTTATAGTTTTCTGATGAATTACCAGGTATTATATAATATTTTAACCATCTTCTAACTCGCCAACATGAAAATAATCAAACATTAAAATTAAATTAATAATAATCCTTATTGCGAAATCGATTCCAATTTACAATATTATCAGGTATCTATATGTAATACCTAGTCATATAATATAATGTGACAGGTGTATTTCAGATAAAGAATAATACGAGATTTAATAATAACAATAATTTAAATTAATAACATGTATAAAAAGTTTCAAACAGAAAATTAATACAATAAAAATAACGTAAAATAAATATTGATCAAAAGTACGTAATATACTAAAATATTTTACAACATGAATTCATATAGATACCTATAATTTATGCAAATAATGAATTTGATAACTTAGTTAGTACAGTATTTAATAAATCAATATATTCTAATAAGTTCAAAAGGTTTCAGAATAAAAGGTATTAATTTTTTATTTTTCGTAGTGTTTAAATATTATTATTTTTTTAAAATTTAAATTTCTTATTAAAATAACGCATTTATTAAACAATATACAATTATTCTGTATACATTTTGGTTTTTCACAGGAAGAGATCATGTTTTTTTTCGAATGGAAGTCATCCATTCTTTGATTATTTTATATTTATACACAATATTTTTCGAGCACGAGTTAACAGTATTTAAAATTATATTATAAACATTTTTAACAGCAATATTGATAACTTGATCATCAACAGAGTTACAGAGACTCATATTTAATTTTTAGGCTTAGATCGCACTAAACTATAATCTACGTGTATAATAATACTACTATTTTGACTTTCATATTTTAACAAAGGAATCGATATTATGATTAAGCAGTGATCTGTTATATACATTTGTAGAACACCTGCTTGAATATTGATTAAAATATTTTCGACATGACACTGAATAAATAAGTGATCTATACATGAATGTGGGTTGTTTATATGGAGTCTCATATGTATACATATTTACAAATGAGTAAATACCATTTGACGATAACAGGTCTAAATATTCGCTATCGGTGTTTTCAGTTCCAATTATACTACTGTACGTATATTCAATATGTGTACGGTCGTCCAGTGATTTGTCACTGTACATCATGTTATTTAAAGAGGCCAGAAATTCATTATTATTCATACTTGGATACCTATACATACATAATGTATTAAACTGATTATTGCACAGTCGTGTAAGCATGTACTTCATTTGATTCTGATTTAACTATGAATTTATTACGACAACCAAATCGCTGTTAGGGAAACGGTTAATTTTACTGTTTACGTATATTGTGTCTTGTATGAACTTATGGAGTAATGACTTATGTACCTACTGATGCGATAAGACGCTGTTGAACACCGCACCACCTAACCACCACCAGTACAAAACTGTTAAGAAAATTATTTTAATAAAGAATTTGTTGATGATCCAAACTCAGATTTAAATGTTTTTTTTTTTTGGAAAATAAATGCTAATGTAGTAAGTAAGTACAAACATTTACTAAATAAAATAATAAATAGGTAGGTACTTCTATAGAAATTTTAAGTAAACAGGTACCTATTCTAGGTAACAAATAACTATATGAACTTTGAGATTACTATTTTATTGGTTACAATGTTTTATTTAGGCTGTAACTGGTAGTTTTAGCTATAAAGATAAATCTATTCATAAAGTTACAGAATCGACAAAAGTAAATTATAAAAAAAATAATTTTGAATTTATACTTAAATATATAATTAATGTAGTGTAAAAAGAAGTGATTGTTTTTTTTTGAGAATATACATACTTGTATAAAATTCACTACCAGGTACATTTCTTAGACTCGGCTCTAATATTTGAGATACTTACTATATAAATCTTGCGAATTATAAAGGTGCGTGTTAATGAATTGGTCAAAAGAACAATCAGAGTTGTGGATTCTAACAAAATATGGAGGGTTCATGTGTGAAGCTTTAAGTGCACAAAATACTACGATGTTCAAAAACGTGGTTTTGTCTCATTATAAAAAATTAAGTTATTTAAACCATAATCAATAGTACATGGCCGCACACAAATGAAAATAAACGATTTGGCAAAGATTAAATAAAGAGACTGTTGAATAGTAGTATTCTGTGAAACAAAGATAATATGATTCAGAGCTTTCGAAAATAGATCGACACAAAAATTATTATCGACGAGTTAATAGAATTGGACATTTTAATAAGAACATTGTCGGTATCCACGTTGAAATGGGATAGAGGACCGTAAATTATATAATTTACTAACGGCTATACTTAAAATATTATAAGGTTATAATTTAATCTAAGAATTTTATTATAAAAAAAAGTTATTCCTTCTTTTGATACTTACATTTAGTAGATTAACTATTATTATTTGCTTGATGTTAGATAAAAACAAAATAATAACCACATTGAGCACGCAACTAAAGTGCAACATAGCAATGTGTGGTTGCCTACATTAACGCCGCGCCAGTTAGTTTATGTCGGCATAGACTTGGCATCTTGTGTGTGTTCGAGAAGTAATGAAAATAAAATGTTTACAAAATCATAATTTTATTAGTTAATTATTCTAAGAACGTAATGAAATAAAAAATATTTGATATATACTCAATATAAATATTGAGATACCTCTGGCATTATAGTTTATTCGTAGGGAACGGATTTAATGCAAATTGCATTTTTTCTGAATGTCCAAAAACATTACTTTTCAAGCACAAAGTTTATTTCACACATGAAGTTTTTAAAAATGTAAATTGAATTTTGCATTTTTATGTTTTAAGGTCATTTTTATATAAGAATGCATGAAATTTGATGACAATTTAGTTAAAATTCATTCGAAAAGAACAAAATAAAATACTATTTATTTTGTCTCATTGTGCTTCTATTTTTATATATTTTCACTGTTGAGTTTAGAATTGCATAGTCTCGTCGTTAAGTGATTTACAAGACTTGTAGTTTTCAGTTTTTAATTTTCAGATTAATAAGAAAAAGATAGGATAACATGAATAGTAAAACAATTTAAATAATTCATAAGAATAAGAATTTAAATTATCCAAAACAAATTTTTTCAATGTAAAAAAAGATGTTATGACCATATTTGAAGTACATTTTTAAAAAAATGTCTATAAAATCGATGAAATCGTACATTTTTAAACATTATTCTTGTTTCTTATAGTATATAAATCCATTCCCTAATTATGAGTAATAAGAACAATATTTTTCATACCAATGATTTCATTAAATAAACAATTGAAAACAAGAAATTATGATTCATTTACTTATTTTAAATACTCAAAGAGTAAAATACACATATTACCTTTCAATACATTGTAAGTTATTAGGTAAGTTTTCGAGAAAACTTTTGGGTATATAAAATAGTTTCTATCAGCTGCGAGTTCTTCAAGAATTATAATTTATTAATAACTTCCTGTTTCCTTAACTCAATCTATATTACTATTTATTGAAGGACAACAAAATTAATAGTGAACACTGAAAAATACTCAGGCTAAATTAAATTTAGTGAAACTGTATATGTTGAGATAAAGAAAATATGAGCATGTTATAATAATAAACAAAAATATAAATTAATACAATAGCCATTTTTTTCTCTCTCAATATTGTCTATCATAGTGAAATTTCGATATTAGATAAAATTTAGAATTGCAGGTAAAATAAACATTTACCAAAGGATAAAATATAAATAATTTGAACTACAAATATCTAACAAAAAATATTGAATACAATATTCAAATTTAATATTTTAACGGATTTTAACTACAACATTTTATACTTAAAATAAATTCTGAGCAAATTGAAAAAACGTTTTAAAAATAAAAAAATGTATTTAAATCATCAAAAATAAATCAAAATGGTGTATACATTGGAACGAATGCAATTTGTACAATTATATCATATCATTTCTTGTCAGTGTAATAAATAGAAGTAGAATATAAATATGTATAAATATTATAGTGTATATTACTAGTGTATGTACTAAATGATCACTACATACTCAATATATTTTTAATCATCAGCATTATTACCATGAAAAATGATTGGAATTATATCAAATTATTGCTACAATTTAAAAAATTTAACAACGAAAATTTAACACATTTGTTATAATTATAATAAATTATATTACACTGGAGTGGCGCGTTAAAATCGACATACATAATAATAAAATGTACAAAAAAAATATATTGTTATTGAAGTCATTAACACGCACACTCGCTCTTTATTGCTGCTGCTGTTGTGTTCAAGTTGGCGTACAAAATAAATTATTTACGATAATTTTTCATAATAATAATAATAATAATCATATTACAATAATAATAATAATAATAATAATAATAATAATAAGAATCATAATAATAATAAAAATATTACAATAGTAATAATAATCATAATATAGCAATAATAAATAAATTAAATTGTAGTATGCGGTGGTGGAGACAGATTATTGTATTTGCAATATAAATATTCACGTCTATACAGTTTTAGTATAAATACATATAATATATACATATATGTTCTAATAATACTTATATTGTACTCACACGCAAGAACAAATTAACTATTTTTTTTTTACTTTTATATTATTTTCAAACTTCAGGGTGTTATTTAAAAACAAATTGAATACACATAAAAATAATTATCTTTAAGGATTATCAGTCTGCTGTTAATCTTATACAATTGGAGGCAGCTAAAAAAAAAATATTTAGTAAAAAGAAAAATGAGGGAGGATTAATAATAGTCATGTTATTACACACATAATTTGCTAATATAAATAATTGTTATTGCTTTGGAAAAAGTCAAAATATTGTTATTTACTTAGGCACAAAAAACTGTTGAGGTCCACCTCCTCCAGGGCCAGATGGACCTCCACCGCCACCACCTCGAGTATTGGTGGCATATAATTGTTGTTGGAAATTATGAAATTGCTGTGCATAATTAGGATCAGCTGTTGTTGGACCAATAAATGAATTTGCAGCCGGAGGACCACCTCTAAATCCTACGGGACCCCCTCCTGGTCCTGGGCCACCACCACCACCCATTGATGGTGGTAAAGGTTGTGTAGCATCTGGAGGACCTGGACCGCCCAACATTCCTCCACCTTTATGTTGTTGAGGAGGAGGTCCACCCGAACCTCCACTCATCATCATCATTTGCTGTTGTGGATGGCCCGATGATGGATGGTGAAGAGGAGGTCCACCACCACCAAACATACCATCTGCTGGACCACCATTGTAATTACCACCGCCCATACCCATTCCGCTGTTACCACCTCCTAGTCGTATCATACCTGTCGAATTACCGCGCATCATTCCTCTATTATTATTCGGGCCACCTGATGCCATACCCCCCATACCACCACCTGGAGGACCACTATTACCACACATCATATCGTTCATTCCTGCGCCACCATTACTGTTATTGTAACCACCACCTCCAGAATTTGGAAAATATTGTAAATTGTGGGACGGCACTTTACCATCTAAATTAGACATTGGATTTCCATTACCCGGTCCCCCTGAAAACCTTTGTAAAAAATCTAAGCTTGGTTGTTGTTGTTGTTGCTGCTGCTGTTGTTGCTGCTGCTGCTGTTGCTGTTGTTGAGGTTGCGGGGGCGCACCGCCTCGAGGACCATTTCCTCTAGAATTGTTAGGTAAATATTGTATCGTATTAGGTGCGCTAGGTTTAACTTGAATATTAGCACCACCATTATAAGGTACTCCGGGACCACCTCCAGCTGGTATTCTAGGCATCAGTCTTTGTTGTTGCTGCTGATATTGCTGTTGCTGCATCATTGATGAAGATTTTGGAGACAATGGTCCACCACTCACACAAGGATTCATCATCATACCACCGTTTCTTCCCCCTACTATTGGGGGCATTCCCATTGCTATTCCACCTCCTGGTCCCATAGATATTCCATTTCCATTGGGTCCTGGTGGTGGTGGCCCTTGGCCTAATCCAGGACCTGGTCCATACATCATTCGACCACCACTACCAGGAGGTCCACCCATGCCACTATCATGCATTCCACTACCACCCATTCCCATGGGACCACACATAGGATCGTTATTGCCACCCATCATATGAATGGGCGGACCACCTCCGCCACCAAAAGGTGACATCATTCCACCACCAGGATGGTGATGACCAGGACCACCAGGATGATGTAAAGGAGGTCCACCACCATGGTTCACAATTGGAGATGATCCTCCACCAGCCACATTGTTAGCTAACTGTTGATTCATTTGAGCTAAAGATGAAATGGGATCAAAATGTTTCATTGGTTGTTGTTGTGAAGTCTGTAAACCAGCAGCAGCGGCTGCTGCAGCAGCTGCTGATGGGTTTAAAGGCATATCACCAGGACCCAGTCGTGAAGGAAATCCTAAAGGAGAATCTTTAGGATCTACCATCATTCCACCAGATTTATGTAGTGGCGGGCCACTTCCATAATTCCCGGGATATCTTGATTCATTCATCATTTGCTGCTGTGGACTAGGTGGGCATGTATACCCTCCATTCCTCATTTGTTGCATATTATTTTGTTTATTAGAAGGACCATTGTTACTTTCCATAGCTGATGGACTAGGTGTTGCAAAATCACTTGGTGTACCAGGGTAACGATTACTTCCAACTGGCATGTCCATGGATGATGGTGAATGATGGTTAGAAGGTGTATTGGCTTGTGAAGATTTAATATTTGAATCAGTCATTATCATGTCCATATTATTTTGAGATGTAGGTATTCTAAAACGGTAAAATAATAATAATTTAAAAATTAAATAACATAAAATTTTTAAAATCCAATAATAACCTCTTAAATAAGAAAATTAGTTAAAAAGTTTGTAAAATTAACAACTTCATAAGGTACTAAATATAATAATATAATTTTTACTTAATATGTATTGAATATATTTAAGTTATTCATATTAATCATGAAACCAAAGTCACAATAACAATCATTAACTAGTCACAAAAATTAAATATTAAATGTCTTGTTTAAATTAATCAAATAATTGCCAAAAAATTATAAGGATTAATCATAAATAAATATATTTAAATACTTGGGTGTAGCAGATGATTAAAAGTAAAGAATTACTCATAATCTACTAAGATATTTAGAAATTTATCATTCAAACACTTCATATCATATTCAGTTTAATTCTATCTATAATAATTAAATGTAATAAAACAAACTCTATACTCAAAAAATTATATCAATATTAATTAGTTTCTTACCTAATAGAAAGTTTAAACATTAAGTATAATTTATTATCCATTTGTTTTAATCACAACAAAAACTTTAATATTTAACCCAAAATAAAATTTGATTTTGATTTCAACAGATTTTTATTTTCAATGAAAATTGTTATATGTTATACATTTTGCATTTTACTAATTACACAAGTTCACTTTCTTGAATAATGAAAACTATACATATTATATTCTCCCTTTATAAATAATTAAAATATTATACTGATCACCTAACTTTTGTCCAGTGGAACTCATGGAATTTAATTAAAATATAAAATAAATATCAAAGACAACAAATATTAGTGGCAGTTCGTATAATATAATATTATTATAATAATATTCATTATATTATTCAAGTTCCTTATACAGTTAATAAGAACTTGAATATCAAATAATAATAGATTTGAGCGATTGATTAAACAATTTAATAGATACTAAAATTAATGCATATAGAAACCATTACTTATTTAAGTGCAAGCGAGTTCAATACATGATAAAAAATTTATATTTTTACTAATAGGCAAATTCACACAATTTTCCCAACTATTTAATATTTTGATAAGAATTTAAAATATTATTAAGTTATGTAGAATAGTAGAAAAATATTGAAAACTTATTTTAAAATAATTTACGTCCATAGAGTTTGAAATAGTTAATAATAGAACTTATAAATGTTTGATTATAAAAATAGGAATATAGTCAAACTAGATGCACTTACGATGGGGACATTGTAGAAGTAGTTGTAGTAGTGGAAGACGAGGAATCTTTTAAGCCAGTATTAGGTTGTTTTTGGATGGTAAGTTCTTGACCATCGAAAGTATTTAAGTATTGAATATGTTGAGGAGAAGGAACAGGCATCAAATTTGGTTCATCTCCTCTTTTTGATAGCTGTTTATTATTGTGACAGAATAACGCGTCTGAAAAGAAAAACGATAATTATTAATAATTTATTAACAAATTAAAATACCAATATATGCTGAACTTAGTACAAACCTGGAGATTGTTGACCACCACCAGGCTGACCTGGAGTGGCAATATTAGACGAAGGAGAAAATTCATTGGACATTGGTCCTTTTTGTTGTTTCATGGATGAACATGAATTATGACCTGTGCCACTGCCTGGTGACATGTGTACTGGTGTACCTGGATTACTTGATTGTAGTCTTGATCCATTACCACCTGGAGATCGTACAGCAGTAGGGCTCATATTTGATGAAGGACGACCTCCAGCTGGAGAGTTAAGTGCAGAACATGTACGAGGAGAAGGCAATGATAAATTACTGTTTGCGACTCCAGTACCATTACCAGCTAATGGAGAATTAGGACTACAACTTGGTACAGAAACAATAGGTACACTTGCCGACCTAGCTACTGTTTGGTGGTAAGAAGGTGGTGGACCACAACGTACTCCATCTTTCTTTTTGTCGTCTTCATTATTAAACATTGATTTTTGCCAATCAGATGAACATGAAGTTGGTGTTTTAGGTGGCAATAAGAGATCAGCAGTGGAATTTGTAGCAGCTGCAGCTGTTACAACAGCATCTACATCTAAATCATCATCAATAGATGGCATTAAATCATCCATACCACCACTTCCACTGCAATTATCTAAAGGACCTCCGCCAGCAGAGGACGAAGACGTAACTGGTGGGGGTTGCTGTTGAGAAGGTCCTCCGCCACCACTAGAATTTTCAGGAAATAACATTTGTTGAAGCTTACGTAAAGTAGCTTGTTGTTCTTCCCGGTGTTGTCTTTGTTGTGGTGTCAAATTTTCATCAGGTACTTGAACACCTATAGCAACAATACAAATATTTAAAACAATACAACAAATATATTGGATAATATGTGACATATAAATAAACATATAAACATCTTTGTGTTTTTGTAATAAGAAATCCTTATTTAATATTTAATGTATTTAGACTAGCATATACAATTGAATTCAATCCATAATTATCAATATATATCATGCTTTAAATCAAAGTAAAATAGTAAAGTTTTTCAAATTGGACTCATTCTAGAGTACTCGTATAATAAAAATTAATATATGTTTAAACTAAAATTTAAATTATAGTTGTCTACAAAGTAAAAATTATAGATGTTATGTATTATAAATGTTGGTATATTTTATAAATTGCAATTAAGAGAGCTGTTTAAACATTAATCAGCAACATAATTAATAACTTAAATATATTAATACAATTAATGTTAAATTTACCTAGAAGTATATTAAAACACATAATATTCTTATATTACAGTTTGATAATACTTTAATATTGTTACTGCTGGTTTCAAACTGGCACGCAACACTTTTGTAAATGTTGGAAGTTAATAGTATTTTTAAGTATTATAACTAACGTAACAGCTTAACTCAAAATTATTCTTTAAAGTTTGATGAATAATTACTACCACAAAATCTGTAGTGGGTCTTTATAAATTATAAATTAATATAAGAAAAAAAAGGGACACAAGTTATGTTTAGAATCATATCATACATTTTTAAAATGGGTGTTGTTAAGTTCAAATTCATAGTTTCAAAAACGTACGATAAATTAATACTTTTCTACTTAAATTAACTCAATCTAAATTAGACATTTATATGGTCCATAAAAAACTAAGCCTTGATATATATATTTAATAACTAACCAGCTAATGAATGATGTGCTGCTGCTGCTGCAGCTGCCGCACCTAGAGATGAATTTCCACCTCCAATAGTATCATCAAAATCAGCTAATGACGGAATCATAGCTGCTAAAGAGTTGTGCCCTCCAGGTCCATCACTGGAACCAGAAGAAACTGGTGGACCACCTGAAGAGGACATAAGACTATCCATTGAAGAGGGTTGACATTTATTAGGGCCACCACTCATTGTCATCATGTCGGGCATACCATGATGATGCGGAGGTCCACCACCCATTCCTATAGATCCTCTGTGATGGAGAGCACCAGATGGATGATGTGGAGGAGGATGATGAGGATGATGTGGACCACCACCCATCATTGGTCTATGATTACCATCCATCATATTAGATGGGTGATGAGGATTTGGATGGTGTTGTTGATGATGTGGATGATGATGATCCATTAAATCTAAATCCATACCATTCATGGGCATTCCACTACCACTACCAGGTCCCATAGAACATAAGTTCCCTAGTAAAGAAAATAGAAAGATTATTAAAAATTTCTAAACGAAAAATTCTTAAATAATACCTTGTTGATTCATCATAGAACCTGGACCACTCATCATTGGTGAATTTGGATTATTATTGCTGTTCATATGCATTCCAGGACCCATAGGTCCGCCACTATTACCACCATGATTTGGCATACCCATACCAGGCCCACACATTGATCCCATCATGTTATGATTTGATGCATGTTGTAACTGCTGAGGTCCTGAATCATTCATATGATTTCCCTAAACAAAAAATGTAATTATTTTATATGAAACACAAAGTTTAACATTGTATTTATCATATTTTACATTATCAGAGCAATATTATTGATAAATAGTAAATCCTATGACATAAACGTAAGCAAATATATACTTCATAATCATTATCCAACTACAATTGTAATTTTTTTATATTAATAAATTGATTTAACACTTATGGTATTTATTATAATACATTTAGTATATAAATTTAATAAAAAAAAATGAATATGATTTATTCATGTAAAATGTCACATATTATGAGCAGTACATAATACTTATTATACTTTTGTGAATATTAAAAATAATGTATTTTAAAAAAATTGATAAACTTGAACAGTGTTTCATCATCAGTTAACTTAAATTTAACCATAGTACATGTCTCAAGACACAAACCATGTTTGATTATAATTATAACTTTTATCGGATTATCCTATTTTTGTTTATTTTCTTTGGATGTACAATTACATAATTAATTAAAACTTAAGAAAAAATAAGTTGAACAATAATGTATCTACTTTTCACACTTATCATTTTTTACACTATTTCATCTTCTTTAATTTTGAAATAACAGCAAATAACTGTCAAATAATATTACTGTTAAGTACAGGAAGATATTTTACCTATTTTATTTAGGTAAATAATTAAATTAAATAAAAACTATTCAAGTTGAATACAATGAGGTACTATAGCATTTTAATTATAACAAATATATTAAGAGAAAATATTTAACATACTAACTAATTAAGAATCTGTTATGAAAATATAAGTTATCCTAAAAAATAACTATTTTTTAATTATTTACTCTGGGTAGTTTTATTTGTTATTTAATTATTTTTTGTTGTATTTTTACATAAATATTCTTAAAAATAATTGTATATAATGATGTTAAGGATAATTTCAATTTTGTTACAATGAAATTTGTATATACAGTAAGTCCTCGTTTAACGTCGCTTCATTTAGCGTTGTTTCGCTATTGCATTGTAGAAGTTTAAATCTTTGTGTTTCGTTTAACACTGCAACGGTTTCAGTATAACGTCGTTTGTAATACATGAGTTAATCAAACTTTTGCCATATTTATATACATATGTATATTTTGTACATAAGTTATTATTTTTCTTCGACCTTTTTCAGATAATATGTACTGTTATCGTTTTTATTGACATACCTATCATACGTATATACTATAAATGTACTATTTTTATTTATTTTAGGTAATATGTATGTCATAATCGTTTTTCATTTTATTGATAGTCAGTTGTTCAACGACACTTTTACTGTCTATTATACACTGTCTGTACTATTAAGTATTATTTTTCTATTACATACTGTTTTTTTATTTATAATTAATATGGCAATGAAACGCTCAAGGTCACCCATGTGCGAAAATATGTAAAAAATATAATAATAAAATAATAATATATAAATATGTACATTGTTATTTATTGGCAAGAACCCATTATAATAAAGTGTATGTAAAAAGTGTTTCACTTAACGTTTTTTCAGTTAACGTTGTGTTTTCCAGGAACCTAACCTCGACGTTAAACGAGGACTTACCGTATTCAAGTATTACTTTAAATTCAAGAACAATACTTTTTTAATTTATAATCATACATAATATCTAATATTTTTACTACACAAGATATTATGTACATTAAGAGATAAAAAATATCTAGTCATACTGAAGATATGAACTGTCTGATATAATTTGATTATTTAAAATAAGGGTTATTATTATACCTGATGATGATTCCACATAGGCATTCTAGCACCAGGTTGTTGCTGCATCATAGAATTATCCATTGATGCAGCTGATGGACTGTTACTGTTTTTCATTGATCTTGAATAAGGTGTGCCACCACCATATTTTGGTTGTCCACCATGAGGTGCCATGCCTTTATTAAGTTGCTGTTGATGTTTCAGTTGCTGTTGGGATGCAACCACATTATTCATCCACTGCCCAGGATTTTGTCTATTAAACTGGTTGACTTTTAATGGATGTTTCTAACAAACATAAATTGAGAGTTAGATTTTATTTTAATACTAATATGTACAAATAAATCTGCAAATTTATATTAAAAAATAAATACTTCAACTTACTTCTAAAAATTTTTTTGTTCGTGGTTGAGCACAATGATAAGCTATAATTGTAGGATATTGTCCAGCTAATACTGATTCAGCTGACTTATTGGCTAAACTGGTTGAAAATACAAAAATCTGACTTTGTTGTTGCATGTACTGTTGTTGTTGAGCGTCCATGTTTCCACCAGTTGTATTTGATTGTTTATTACCTGTAGCGTTACCACCCAAAACATTACTCATTAGTGGTTGTACACCACCAGAACCATCAATTAAATCTGTTGGTCCCCCACTGCCACTGCTCATTGAAGATAACACAACTCGATCACAGGATTCTAAAATAACATGTGAAAAAATATTACTCAAAATTTGAAAATTAATTTATAAATAAATATTACCAAAATCAGAATCGACTGTAGTTGTCGTTGTACTGGTTGTATTGTTATCTTCTATTTTAATGCCACTGCCATTGCCAGTGTCTTCATGTTTAACTAGATAATAACCAATTAAGTATTTTAATAAAATGTAAAAATAAAATGTAGTCGTAAACATACTTTGACTAAGGCAAATATCATTTGACATTAGTTGTTGTTTCTGGTCAGTGTTTGAAGATCCTGGTGATGCATTACTACCAGCACTTCCACCTCCAACACCACTTTTATTATCTGCTACATCCCCACTAGTATTATCAATTAAAGCTGTCATATCAGTTTCAGTTTTAATAATGCTGTCTAAATCGTGATGAAGATCACCACTATTATTATCAGGTGTTTTGATCATTTGGTTATCATCACCGGCACCAGGGTCCCCCCCTTCACTACTAGATGAAGACTTATTTTCTATGCACTGCTTCTCCTTGATCATCACACGCGTAAGCTGTGATTATAGCTTTTGTTTGAGAGCTGTTAAAAAAATGTTAATAATCATTTAATTAATGAAAGAATAAGACAAATAGAATTAATGAAATCAAATATTTTGTATTGGAGAATTTTCAAAGTTATTATGAACATAATATCATCTAATTAAATAATTCATTTTAATTTTCAAAAATAATTCTATTTCGATAGTTAGCAAACATATTTAATTTAAAATACCAACGAGCCAGTAAAATACAAAGTCTAATAAATTAGTGTTATGTCACGTAAGTTGTAATAACTCAAATAAATAATGCAATAGGTACAGGCATTGTTATACTTTTATTAAAATTAGAAGTCTTAGCATAAACTTACTAATAGCACTAATTATGACTATAAATGTTTTAGAAAATCAAAACCATACTTTTAAGTTACATAAGAATTGTTAATATTTATGAGGATAAGCAGCTATCTCCGTAGGCATCTATTTCAACTTTTAATTTGAATTTTGTATCTTTATAAAACATTTTTGAATTTTTAATACTAAGGTTTTTATAATGACAGGCTTACATCTAAGCCACTTTAACACAAAATTATTAGTTGTATCAATAAAAATACAAACTTGATTAAGTGTTAAGCTTTTTTTAATATAGGAAAAACTTTTGGATCCCTATTGGGTAACTTATGATAGTTTTATAAATCAAATTTTTAATAACAGATACAAAAATTATATCACTTCGCAAATTTGTAGAAGTAAAATATAATTTTAATTAAAAATGTTAATTTTATAGCAATAATTCAATATTTAAATAAATCAGACAGTAAATAACTAATAAAATGTAATACCTATTATTTTACCTTATATCTTTATTTTATTTTATTTTTTAATTAATTAATTTATCAAAATAATTTAGAACCATTTTTTTGTGAAATATTTAACATACAACTTTAATTTATCATTTAGTATTTTTATTGGCCAGTTACTGAAAAACAAAATTTTAATTAAGTAGGTTGATGCCTATAGTTAAAGACTAATATTATTTACTTTTATTCAAAATCTAATAAATTATAATAATCTTATTATTATACGGTAATTTAAGCATTCGATAAATAATTTTACAGTTAAGGTTAGGTACCTACATTTTATTAAATAATAAAATTAATATAAAAGAATGTAAATAACATAATGAAATAATATAATTACATCTAGGTACGGTCTACTATATACATCATAATAGTTGGAAATAATATAGTATAATTATTTGTATAAACAAAAACAGAATATATAAATTCTAGTTTTGAAAAATATAACTACTTAGGTATGATCTTTTATAACATTAGAGAAATTATCTATGTACAAGAGCACAAAATTATTACAATTACACCTATTTTTAAAAATAATGCAAATCCCAAACATTAAAACTTATAGAAGTGATATATAGTTAAGTTAGGTTTTAAAGATAATTGCAGTGTTCCTCAATTTTTTAATATAGCGATGTACTATTTAAATATTCATACGTTGAGACACCATAAAAAATAAAGGAAATAGCAAAAAATAACTTTATAGGTACCTACATATTATATAAATTATATAATAATTTAATCAGCATTTTTAAATACAAGAGTTTTAAATAATATACTATATACCTAATTCACAATATCAAACATCAATTTTTATACATTGTGTGTACAAAAATGTTTGCACATTTTATGTCTTGTGATATAATTTACAACACACTCGGACTTATTATGCGCCAAGGTGTCATGATGTTGAGAAACATGGACTAACTTGGTAAAATGTTTACCATATTATAATATTTTTAGTTGTTATTTCCAACAAATTTATAAATAAGATATAATTTTATTATGAGTTATGACTTTGCTTATAAGTAACCTCCATATTTTAATTTTTGTTTAAATCATGTCATCAGTTCATCACACGTGATAAGAGCCCCCCAAAAAACAGAAGTTTTAAAAGATTCATTGAACATGTTTATATCAAATTGTACTCGAAATTGTATTACATGTAGGTAGATATGTACCTATTTAATTGTTAGAAAATTATAAACAAAAAATGTGATTCCAATAAAACCATCAAAGAATACAATTTGAAATAGCAACAGATAAATATATTATTTTCTATTAGGTACCTATCTAAAAACAATATCATTATTTCACAATATTTAGGTAATAGGTAATCTCGATAATAATCCAGATAGGTATATACACTTATTTGGACCTGTTATATTTCTAAAATTATTACAGTTAGGAGATTTAATTAGGTATGTTTTATTCTATTCTGTTCAAAGTAAAGAATATTTCAAACAAGACTTTATTTCAATATTTTGATAAAAATGGACTAGCTTGTTTGGATTGCAGATATTTACAATGTGTTACAATTCAAACATTCAATAAAAAATAATAGGTTAACTTAACAAAATGAAGCAAATAAGACATTAATTTTATTTTTTATCCAATTTGACAAATTTTCAAAGAAAAATATTACTAAGCTTATGATATAAAATAAAAGTAAGCAGTGGTGGCTCATGGGTTTTTAATGAAGTAGTGCACATTCCAAAAAAAATGTGTCGAACATTATATTATACATACATATACTGTAGATAATAATGAGATTGTTGAAAAATTGCATTATAATATTTGCTGTACTGCTGTACTGTATTCATTTTAAAATCAAAAAATTAATAACATTATAAATAACACATAATTGATTATACTTAAGTAGGTAGCCCGGTAGGACTACAAGTTACAATAGCATAATATTTTATGGGAAAGCAAACACACTACATATTGGGATGGAAAACAGGAACACAATTGTTGTTTCAAATTGTCATTAATAATCGACATACATATCAACTGATAATCGGAACATCAAAAGTGTGTGAAAGTAAAAATAATTAATAAGTTGTAAGCAGTTGGCGACAACCGAAATAGTTGGCAAATTAAATTGGTGTTGCGCACAGAAACGAATGTGCACATAAATTCCATAATAAGATGGATTGTGTATTATGACATGTTTTAATTTTTATATTGTACAACGGTGCACAGCGATTGTGTACTCTATAATCTATATAGCTCCTATTCCATGTTATAATTCCAGTGCACGCCGAGCGGCATTTCATAACCGAATCAAAATATATTTTCTTTTTTCATATCCTAAATTTTGTTTTGATTTTGGACAGTTAGTGCACAATGCACATATGCACGAGCCGCTACTGAATATAAGAATTTTGAATTGCATAATATGAACTAATTCTCAAGTTATCAAATAAATTATTTAAATGTATCTCATATATCTAGCTCCTAAATAACACTAGAGTACTTGTGTCGATATGGTAATATTATACGGCTAGGTACATCAGGTATTGATCAATATTTTTTTGTCAAATGATAAAATATGCAAATTAAGATTTACTGCTATGTATTTACATAGGTGTGTGGAAAAAGCACTGTATTTCATAGTAAAACATAGTACACATAAGATATAAAGAGGAATTAAATGTAAATTTACTTCGTTTACTCAAGACAAATAAAGTGCTATTAATGTTATTTTGGACAAAAATGAAGAGGTAAATCTTATTATATTATGCATGTCGGGTATGGTAGATTGAGGATGAAACAATTATTTGCGGCTCATAGGCATAGAGAACGTACGAATATACAACACGTTTAAAAGTGGTGGACAGGTGTATATAGAATATCATTGGACAAGCACAACTCACCAAGACGCTAGATGAACGCAGTGTCGTCTAAACGGTAACGGAACAAAGTCAAGCGTTACGGCACACTCCTACGTTTGTTTCGGCCATTCTCATCGCCTCCACCAGTGTCGTCCGATCGAAGTCTGTGGGCGACCAGCGGCATGGTCTACACAGCGAACTGTAAACGGACACGACATAACAACCGTGAGCATATCGAAACGTACAAGTAGCGCACTGAACACCGCGTACCTACCGCGGGACGAGCCGGGACAAGACAACGACGGTCGCGTCAGCGTGCCATGGTCCGCGGCGCTTACCGCATCTGCGCGGAGACAGTTCGGGTACAGTTCGGGCTGCCGAAGAGGACGCGCGCGACGACGGTTGAAACGGTCGGTATGCGCGCGCTATGCGACGGCGGCGGCGGCGGCGGCGACGGTGGCGGCGGTGGCGACGGCGAACAAAACGCGTGTGTTCGACGACCGCGGTCGAGACGCGGACACGACGGCGACGACGGTATGAAGGCGGTGCACGCGAAACCGCGGCCGACTACGCGCAAATACGTACGCGGTGCGCTTTCGAAGCGATGGCGTGCTGTCGTTGGGCACAGAGCTCGGGCGAACTGTGATGGTGCTGCTGGCTCTGCCGACGAACGACGATTGTAATATTGCAATGCTGCAGTAATAGTAATAGTAATAATAATAATATTTCACGCACACACGCGCACGGATACGAGAGCTCGCACGCACGCACGCACGCACGCACGCACGACGCACGACACACGGCCGCAACGCACACGTACACACGCGCACCGCGGGTTCTCGGGATCGGGTGCGCGCGCGCGCGCACGATAAAAACGCGGACGGCGGCGGCGGGAGGGTAAATAAATAAAAACACGGCTACGGCGGCGCGCATCGGCCATTTTGACGGTAACACCGGCGTGGAGGCGAAAACGACGTGGAGGTAACTCGGTCGTGCGAACACGGACGGAACGAACAACAACAATAATAATAATAGTAATAATAATAGTAATCGTATTATACGACGACAACGGAAATTCCGCGCGCGCCGCCGCCGCCGCCGGAACGATTCCGGTTTGTTCCCCGCTGCTGCCGGCGTCGAAACGACAATATCACGAGGTTGTCGTCCCGCACTCCCGCTGTTGCGCACTCTCGCACGTCCGTCGGTTACGGAATAATATTTTGCGTCGCCCCGAGTGCTCGGCATGCCCCGGCCGCCCGAGCGCGGTGGTACACGAACGTCGCGAACCCCGGCCGCCGCCGCGCAATATTGTCCCGTTGATACTTGATAATAATATTATTACATTCCAGCGAACGGCCAAATTTCCAACGCGGTTGTTTCGGCGACCGCCACGGGGTGTTGCCATGTTTGTTTGACGTAGTAACAAGACATTTTCTCCCCTACGTTCGCTCGTATTCGTTCGTAGAGATTATCGCATTATTATTTCACCGCGAACGTTGTTATACCGACGAGACAATAATGTTGTTGGTCAGACTTTACGTATTTCGTGTAAACTGCTCATTGATCATGAATGAGTTTAATGAACAACGAAGTTTTTTAATGAAATTAATATTTCTGTGAATACCTACTGTTAATTAAAATATCTGTAAAATATTATTTTGGTTAGTAATCAAAAAAATGCAAATTACTTCAAATCGATATGTTATCTTATTTCATTCTGAATATTTTAATAATTTCAATGCAAAATGTTACTTTTAGAACAATTTAATTTTCCAGTAATAATTAATAGCGTAATTAAAGTAGATTTTGGTTGTCTAACCAATTTATTAATGATTATTAATTAACAAAATAAAATGATTTTTTTGTGGAACATTTGAAAGTATTTTTAGTTACAACTCGCAACTTGTGACCGATGTGTGGAAGTTCGTATCATCGTGACATCGTATCTACTTTGTAAACGGCCTTTATCGCAGCCGCTATGAAACCTGTAATTAGCGAATACTGATTAGTGAATTCATAGAATACACCTACTACTAATATTGTAATTGCATTGAAAATATAGCTATACGAATACATAAAAATATATATATTTATTACATATATTTATATAATGTATGGTAAACTCATATATTATGCATTCGAGTTAATTTTAATCTGACTTCTTGTTTTAGACATCTGCTCTCGTGAGCGTTCTCTTATAAGTGGCGCCGATGATAACATTTTACAGTATACGGTAAAATAAAAAGTTTAGTTTACTGCCGTAGATACAGTATTTTTTTCGAATACAGATAGGTAGCCAATGTCACGCATTACTTTTAACTCGATCAATAAAATGCCATAAGAAGTAAGAACTAGTTTACTAGTATACTTAGAACCAAGAAGTACCCATAGATTTACTAGAAGATAAAATAATAAGGTACTTTTTTTTAACGTTCGCTATAAGTTATAAGTTACATCTTGAAAGTGTTGGTTCATATTTTATGCGATCAAATTTAGTCGTTATAAATAAAAATATTGCGGACTTTATAAGTTATAGCTATAGCGTAAGCCATAAGGTATATTCAAAAAATTATATATTAAATACCTTATAAATACCTACTTAGAACAATTTTTATTTTTTTTCAATTACATTTGGTAATATGTTTGTATATTATGATATTATTCAAATAAGTTTAACCTACATCAATTTAAATATTTTCTGCGCATTGTGATTATTGAATTTAATTATTAATTTCATAGGTATTATCAATGGTGTAATTATGTTGGGAGGGGGAGTAAAAAGTTTCCACCTCACCCAAAATATTTTTTATCGTGGTTAAGACTTAAGAGTTAAGATATTAGGTAAATAATACTAATATAAATTAAAATGTATAACATTATTATAAATAATATATATTAAAATAGGTATATCCGATTTTTTACACTTTTAAGAAAACCAATTACAATATTGACAAAAACAGCGTTAAGGGCCTCCGACGTACAACAACACCAGCCGAAAATAAATGCTTGTCATTTGTCAGTCGGCAATCACTATTATAGTTGACTAAACCCTATACATTTTATTACCTAATTTTAATTTAATTTGGTTGTTTGAGCACAGAATACATATTATCTTTATACATTAAATACAATACGTATCATTTAAACATGGATAAATTTGGTATAAGATAAGAATATTATTGAAAAATATTGCTTAAAACTTCTGCATTGTTTTTATATAACAAATTATGCACAGCTGAAACTCTGAAATAATTATTATTTTATTTTATTTATAAAAATAATGATTCAATTATTGCGTATTAAATAGTTTTATGAATTTATTTTTGTTCGTGTTGCTGTTAAGGATTTAATATTTATATTACATCACATAATCTCTATTATGGTATATTTGCGCGGATATTATAGTGTTATGGCCTTATGAGTTATATCCACAGGACGATAGAATGTCAATCATAATCAAACAAATATTCTATACCTAACAGCTTAACAATGTAAGTCATATATATATATCTTGTTCTGTCTTACTTCTGTTAGTCAACATTATCATTTAATTTATAATACTTGTAGCTAATGCATGTGTATTTAGTATTTACTAAGATCTTGCCCATCTAATAATAAAATCAATAAATAAATAAACAAGTGATTATAGTAGTATGTAGTTAGTAGATACCTATACCAAGATTTCAGACACAATTTTAAAAATGTATAAATGTTTAAAAATACTACTTTATGTTATGGTAAGACTATCTAATAAACTGTTAAAATGTGCTTTGCGTGAATCTCACACACATTATTTTACGAGAATATAGGTACTCGTATTTAATTTACTTGTTTAACCTGTCGAACCCGATGTAATTTATTGATTTACTATGCACTCACTAAAAATCTGGTTAAAAATCATCTAAACGAGTGAATGTAAATTAATCAAATATCAATATAATTTCGGTATTTTATATGCATACATGAAATCGTTACACTGGAAAAATATTAAACATACCTATGCGTAATTTTAAATTTTAATTAAAAAATAAAATATCTAGGTATACCGTGTACGTAACTTACAAAATTACTATATTTGGTATGAAACGTAGACGCAATTAGTCTCTCCAATTTTTGAACGTATTTCACTTATTTAAATTATTATAACCATTTGATTACTAATTATTTTTTATTGTACTTCTAACAAAAATAAGTATTGATACAGATTATTAGTTTTAATTTCCAATATCGCTTTATTTCTAAATCTTCGGTCAAATTACAAAAAAATCAAATTAGTTTTAATGTTTGATAATTTACCGATATAAATTTATAATACTCGTATGCGGTAAATCAATTTATCGAAACAATAATATCCTTGACACTGTAGTCTGAACCTTTGTTGAAACGTTTTGAAATTCAATTTTTTTTAATAACACCAACTTCCTATGCATGTATATTGTATTCATTATATATTTGAATTCTGATAAGACAAAAATCAGTAAAGTAAGTAGTTAAGTAATTGTGTGTTATATTAATTGTATTATGTTTGATAAATAAATGTACGTTGTAAAATGTATTTTCAACACATCATATTATGTTAAATAAAAACTTGACATGATTTATTATTTCAATAAAAAAAAATATAAGAAATTAAGTATATTTTTTAAAAAAAAATTGAAATACCTAATAAACGTAAATCGATCAATCTATTTATTGTATTTTGATAGAATATAATTTTTTGTAAAAGAAAATAATTCATCTTATATAGGTATCTTTTGAGTTTAATATTTTTAGTTTAAAATAATAAGATTGTCGATTATACGACCTTTTGAATGGAGTTTATTTAGGTTGTAGGTATTTCATTAAAAAGTTGACATGCATAAAAACATACAATGTATAGTAATATACAATGTTATATGGCACCGACAGTTTCATTGATAATGTTGACAGTGTACTAAATAATATTGACTTTTCTCCAATTTTCTCAAATCGGATTAGATAAATAAAAAGGTACCTGCCTATTTAAACCGAACAACATCAAACATGATTATCGTTTGCATCTTTGTCATTATTATTTACAGACTAATAGTGAGTTATTATCAATTATTATTAATAAATTATTATTAATAGTTATAATCCTTTTATAATTTACAGATTATCTACCCTATTGTTATTTAATAAATAATGATTATTTAAATAAGATTTGAACTCGACTATAAAATGAACTTCATATTTTCATAAGGCCACAAAACCGAGTTTTATAGAATATTTCATGACTCATTGCGTTCAAAAAAACGTTAAGTCTGTATATGACTATAATCCATTTGTCATATAAACTCTTAACAGTTCCAACCAAAGACATTGGGTTAGCTCCATGAAGTATAATATACTATAATGTCTTATACACATTGATTTTAATACACCAGAACTTTTCGTAACTCATACATTTTTATTTAAACGTAAAATTTTTAAATGCCTACATATCTGAAAATATATTGATGTAGGTAGGATATGATACGATATGATGTTTCGTCACACAATATATGTTTAGTTTAATTTTAAAGCCGTTTAAGGTAGCTTAATATTTTTGTATGAAATAATTGAAAATAATAAGAATTTTGATTTGATGATAAACTATTAAAAAAATATTTATCAATAAGGATACGCTGAAAATCTTCTTTCAAAACCAAAGTTTCATCTTTTATATGATAATTAAACAAAATGATCGACGTACAACGATAATTTTAGTATTCAGTATTATTTAGATTGTACAATTTCAAACGGACAATTACGTGATAAAGAAATAAAATATAAAAAAAGTAGATGATATCGTCTAGGCGTATACCTATGCTGAGAAATGTAATGCTGAAATCGGTTTTATTAAAATTAAACTTTTACAGTAGTAAAGATACTATAAATTATTCATATGCTCAGACACTCAGTTAGTATATGCGGCTTACAAAATACAAATGCGAAACAGCAAACAAACAGGCTTTTTCTACGGGTTACATGAGGTAGGTAAAATAATTGACAAAATATTTACATTTTTAATTAAATTTAAACAGACTAAATAGCACAATTCACTCAATGTTGTACACAATTAAATATTTAAGTATTTATATTTTAAGAATAGATGCTGCGGAAAAACGAAAATCGTGAATCGTTGCGTTGTTATTAAATATTATTATTATTCATAGTAATTAAGTCATTACTTTTTTAAGTACTTTATTTATTTTCAAATAATTTTTAAACAAAAATTTTGGTTTCTCTAAAAGAGACGATGGTGTTTTGGTCTTAAAATGTACTAATTAGGACTAATCATGTATTCATGTATCATTATGTATTAATATAACTTGTTAAGACAATTTTAGAGTTTCGGGTACCTTAATAACATAAACAGTGTAATGATGGGCAATATTTCACTTCAAATCTTAGTTATATGTACAATAATTATAAAATTAATACTTAAGTGAAAAAAAAGTTGCTATGGCAGACGGCAGTACCTTTAGAACTGAACATTTGTCCTTCGTTTTGTTATCGTCGTATAATATATGTAAATTTATTGATAGATATTGGTTTCAAAAAATATAAGTATTTGTTTTAAAATCACTGGAAAATAGATTTGTACTTGATAAAAACCCATAAATACTTCAAATATTTAAAAAAGAAACAGTTTATCATTATTAATGGCCATAGTCAGTTTTGTTTTATTTAATTTATTAATTTCTCGTAAATATTGGAAAACCCATTGAAGAAAGGTGAAAACATAAAATGATTTAGTTACCTATTTAATGACACAATTCGAATAAGTTTTCTGACAAAATAAGATACAGTAAGAAATTTTTGAGAATATTATGTATTATGATTTAATAATAATTAATAACTATGACCTAATATTCATTGTAAATGAAAAATTAAAAGACATTCTATGTACTATGCATTATGCGTATGAAAACCTATATACACTTTTACTAAAATATTTTGCTACCAAAATTAAAACATGTTTTTAGTGAAAATATTTTCTTTGTATTTCTGAAACAGTTGAAATAGTTTTTTTTTTTATTCGAAATATTTATTTACATTTTATTTATCTGTATTATTTATACAATAAAAAATGTGATAGGGTTAATATTATAGCTTATAATTTTAGGAATATTAAATGTGCAATATACGGCGTCGATATGAACTTGAATTTGCGTATAATATATGAAAGAATTAGATATCATGTTATGATAATTACCGTATGGCACTTACAGGGGCGGATTACACCGCCGGGAATTCGGGAGTTTTCCCGGTGGGCCGCTTCTTTATATAATTATTTTAAAATAGTATATTACGGCAAAATGATGATCAAAAAAATATAAAATCATCATATTGTGTTTATTAAAATTTTGAACATCAGTAAACACCAATATTTATCTGCTTGCCGGCAATAACAAAATATTGAACATGTAGATTGTAATAAAGATAAGATACGCTCACCAGCGTCTGAACAATTTGGAAAAAGTAAAAATAGACTCGTGGTGGCGGCATTCGGGCAGTAATACCATTGATTAAATATACAATATGTATATTTAATCAATGGTAATACATGCAAGTTGATATAAACGTGGGATATAAATGTGCACTGAAATATTAATTATTTTCCAAGTTTTATTTTTCTTTTAGTAGTTACCTGTTACCATAGATAGTTTGAGAATCTTATGTTATATTCTATGGTGGTTACTTTGTCGAAAGAAACATACCTTCAATCATTTTTCTAGTTTTGATAAAGTGTTGATATTAGGTTAAATTGTCTTGATTTAAAAGTCTGATCACATTATTAAATTAAAAATGTCGGAATTAAATCAAAAGCGTAAAGGTGGCGCAGAAAAATCACGAAAGAAGAAAAGAATTTTACTTATGAATGAAGCTAAAAGCTGTTCGAATATTAAGGAGATGTTTTCCAAATCTAAGGTAAGGATATATTTTACAATACGGACATACTGTGTCCCACCGAGGATTTGAACATTGCGATATCTCGTGAGATAATGAAAATAATCCAATTCTGCGCGTATTTTAATTATAAAACATATTTTGTTGGTACCTACAATCTGTTCAAAGCTGTTTTTACATCGGTACTTTTAAGTTTTATTTTACAATATGCTTTTCTTATGCTAATTGCTCCATAAAAAAACTTTTCATTAATTATCATTTAGTACTATATCAGTTTTGACTGTGTCATATAAAATAATATGCATACCTACCTTCTAATGTTTTTATAATTTTAAAATGCATTTAAATTGTATCAATAGTTTTGAGCATTTTTCTAGTTTAATATCATTAATGTATTAACTATTAAGTAAAATATATAGTAATTATTAGTCAAGTTTCTGAATTATTTAATCCCAACAAAAACACTCAGTCAACTCTGTGTAAAAAAACGCTAAGTGAAAAGAACTTAAAGATAAATGTTAAAAAATGTGTGATATAAGGTAGAATTTAAGTAAATGGTCTAATGTGTAAAATTTATTTATCTATTATAAGAAATTAATCCAAAATTAATAAAAATTTGTTTTGTATATTTATTTATTATATGAAACATTTTAACTGGAATTAATCCAAATTTAGTATACTTGGCCAGAAGATTTAGTCTAAAAATGTATAGTAAATTACAAAGTATTATTTTAACAATGTAGACCCCATTAAAATAAATAGATTTGTTTCCGGCCAAGTAAACTTAATTTAGATTAATTTCAGTTAAAATAATTCATATTATAAATAAATATAAATAGCAAATTTTTATTAAATTTGGATTAACCCTTTCAGACTCCAGGGTCACTTATGTGACCCAATGTTTGATTCTCCGATTACTTATAAATGTGCAGTGTACGGCGAACGTTCTGTATAGGTATCAATGAATAAAATTCCGTAGAATACGATTACGTTATTATTATCCTCATAATGACTTTTGGTTGGTTGTTATTGGTATTGTTCTGAGAAAAAATAGAATGGGAAAAATGTTTCACGTTTCTTTTTGATTTTTGATAAATATAAACGAATTTAAGATTAATAGCGAAATGTACATTTTTATCTTGGAAGAATATAAGTTATTTAATCTAATAATATCGCAAACACTATTATATTCCCATTTTATGGTATAATATGAATGATTGAATATTGGGTCACTAATGTGACCCACCGGTCTGCGTGACATATCGAGTTTGTTTTCATGGGTATTTATTTTCATTTATGAAGTGGATTGCGGTAGTGAATGTTCGTATTCTGTTCTCCGTCGTACTGTACGTACCTATACCTATTTTTATTAGTTTTATATTTTAATTTATGAAGAAATATTTAAAAAAAAATGGCTCATAAATTACTAGAATGTGATATTTTAGAATTATTATCAGACAGTTATAATTCTGATATTGGAAGTATAGATAATGAGGACGATTTTTTTCCCGGTGATGAACTTCAGGATTTATTATGTGAATTTGAAAACGAGGATATTGTCTATGACTTGCCAAACATGTTTGATAATAATAATACTACTTTGAATGAAAATAACTATCCCGTTACCGATAAAAAAAGTATAAAATGGCTCAATGAACCTTTCCAAAGTTTAAACTTAAAATTAGATGATTTAGAAAATGAAGTTTACCCTACATCTATGCCCTCACCAATTGATTATTTTTATCAGTATTTTCATGAAGATTTTTTCGATACTATAGCTTTTAATACCACATTATATACGGTTCAAAAAGGAATAAAAAAATAAAAACTGACAGTCCTATACCTCCTGATGTAGTAAGATACGATACAATAGATCATTTACCTGGTGTTGATAACTTGAAAAATCCTATAAAATGCAATCCTAATTGTTCACGAAAACATCGAACACACATTTTTTGTGAAAAGTGTAAAGTACACGTCTTGTGTTTGGCTTCAGGAAGAAATTGTTTTGCCAATTTCCATATTAAGAAGTAATGATGAATAAATACACTCAACTACTCAAGAAAAGAATCTTATTTAATTTTTAAGGATTATATTGTTTTTTTTTTTGTTTGTATATTGAAGTTTAATAAGTTAATTGTATACTATATTACTATCACTAAATATTGTTAAAGGTTTTTATTTTATTTATTATAATTAAGCACATAATTAATCAGTTATCGAAAAAGAATATTCGATTTTTTCAATAAATAATAAACTTTTGAGACCCTATCAGTTTTCTTGGTAAAAATGAATGAAATTACTTAAAACTTTGTCAACGTTATTTTTTTACCTATTTAATAAGATAAATGAAAAAAAAGTCGGGTCTGAAAGGGTTAATTACTTATATATATATATATATATATACATTTGAACATTCATATTTTTTAAAAAAAAACTAACAATTTATATTAATAGATTTGTATATTACAAAATGTATTAACATTTTTGCATTTTCATCTTTTAATAGTGATATTTCTAAATATGTTACATTTAATAGGTTTATAACATAATATAACTGCTTTGCTTTGCTGCCTTTGCTTTAATTATGGTTACAGGATATAGGTAATATTAGTACAAGTATAAGCAATGAAAAAGATATTATTGTAGAATTGGCAGAAAATGTAAATGATAATGTACCTGAAATGGATACTTCTGTTTGTGCTATTTTTGAATCAAGTAGTATTTCTAGCTATTTAAATTACTTTCAAAAACCAAATACCACAAAATTAGAGCAATTTTTTTAATTCCACCCGCAACAACCTGTGTTTGGTCATCCGTTTAAATCTTCTAAGGCATTTTATGGGAAAAATAACATTCAACGTCGTTGGCTATCCTATGATATTACTTTGAAATCGTTATATTGCAGTGTGTGTTTAGGATTTTCATCAGAAAAAAATGTATTTGTTGAAGGTTTAAACATCTGGAGTCATGTTTACCAAAGAATTCATGAACATGAAATTAGTAAATGCCATATACTATGTTCTGAACCATTTTTAAATTATTCAAACAAAAAAACTATTGATTATAGATTATTTACTGACCAATTGCACAAGAAAAAAAGTGAAGTAACAAAAAATATCAATATTATTGAACGTGTAATTGATGTAATAAGATTAATCGGGAAAAGAGGGCTTTTATTTAAATGAAAGTTCAAAAAGTTTAAAAGATCCTACCCTAGATCATGGAAATTTTTTGGATATTCAATTGCTTTTGAAAAAATATGATGTCGTTTTAAGTGATCATATCAAGGAAATAACTGAGAATGCAATAAAAAACTCTGAGCGTGGAAAAGGAAAAGGTAGAGGATCATTGTTAACATTTATTTCCAAAACTACTGTTAACATGATTATTGATTCTATAAGTATTTTAATGAAGAAATCAACAGCAAACAATGTAAGAAAATCAGGAATGTTTTTGATACAACTAGATACAACTTAGAACATATCAGTACAAGATCAATGTTCTGTAGTAGTAAGGTATGTCAATTCAAAAGGTATTCAAGAAAAGTTATTATCACTTGTCACCGTACAAAAATCAACCAGTAAAAGTTTTGCTGATATGTTAACAAATATTCGTCCAGAAAATGATTTGGATATTAAAAAATGTATTGGTAATGCTACGGATGGTGCTGCCAATATGCAAGGGCAATTTAATGGTTTTTCGGCATGGCTTGAAAAGTTGTCTCCTAATCAAGTCCACATTTGGTGCTATGCCCACATATTAAATTTAGTTGTCATAGAATCTACAAAATCTCCACTCAAGGCAGCAGCTTTATTTGTAACATTGAATGATGTAGCTACATTTTTCAAGGAATCATACAAGCAAATGAATATATGGGTCGACAAGTTAAATATAAATGATAAAAGACGACTGCAAGCAATCGGAAACACACGTTGGTGGTCCAAGGAAAAATCTTTAACACATATTTTTGGACATGAAGGTTTATATTTAGAGGTTATATTGGCACAAAATACCATAGAAAATTCAGATAAATTTACACCTGAAGCAAAATTAAAAGCTCATAACATTGATTATATATATGTATATTTAATCAATGCTCATAATTTAAAAAAATCGTTTTTAACTTATTCAACAATTTTAACTACATTTACTTATACACGAATCTTTCGTATAATTAGCCCACTATCCAAGTATCTTCAAACAAAGGGCATGGACTTGCTTAAGTGTCAAGACATGGTTAGTGGAGCAATTATAGAGTTAAAACAAATCCAGAGGGATTTTGATGGAGTTAAAGAAATTTCCAAAAAGTTAATTGATAATATGTCGGACAAATTAGAACAGTCACCAATTGATGTAGAGATTGAAAATGAATTACCTTCTATAAGATCCAGAAAACATAAAACATTAGATGGAGAAAAAAAATGATAACCAATCCATGAACAGTGAAACAAAATATGTAATTGAAGTACATAATGTTATTATGGATAACACTATTGCAAGCATAGCAAAAAAGTTTTTAGGAAATAAAAAGCTATACACAGATTTTGCGTGTTTATCTCCAAGTAATTTTGAAGAATTACAAAAGAACAAACTTCCAACCAATGCATTATATGAGCTTACTGAAAAAATTAAACCTTTTGACAAAACAATCACTACTGATGATTTAAAAAGTGAACTACTGAGTTTCTCAAATGATAACTGGTTAACTAAAATTATATGTTTGGTAAATTATTATGTGGGCTGGTAGTACTTTGGTATTTTTGTGGGCCGGTACTTTGTATTTTCCCGGGCCGAAATCTCTCCCCAATCTGCCCCTGGGCACTTACAAAGATTTCATATAATTATTCATAAAACAATGGCTAGAAAAAGAAAAGAAAGGGTCTGGATAGCTTCAGCTATCTCACTGGATAGCTCCCCTTCTCACTGTTCACCGTTATATAATGTCTTCATTTATTTTTAAAAAGCGTGTTAAATTATTGCACCAAATAATGTAAAAATTTGAAATTATTTATATTTTTCCAATAAAAAAAAAAAAATTTGAATATGATTTTAGACACAGAATAATAAATATACATTATATAATTTATGAATTGCACAATAACATAATAACGTACTGGGTAGTATGTATCACGAACAGTTTGTTCTAATTATTTATAGCTTCAAGATTTTGAAGGATATAACATTTTATACGTTATACGAAATAAGCTTGCGAAAAAAAAATAAAAAAAAATATTTACCAAGAAAAATTAATGCGTGAAAAAAATCTGATTATTTTCTGCTTAATAGATGAGTTCTACGAATTCGTTGTATAGTGATAAGATTTCGAAGTTTCAAACATGTCTGTGGTCTGTGTCCGTCGAAAACGTGAAACCGTTGAACAGCACCGTCATAGTTGCGGGTTTCATTAACAAGTAACTTGTAACAATGCGAAAGATGAACACGAAAATGCCGCGTCCTAGTAACGTCCACAACCGCGATTGCCGGGGGACGTTTCGCCTACAATGACGGTTCCACCGCGGCTATTGATAAGAAATAAATCGTAATATCAGCATTCATGGTACAATAATTATGGTAAATGGTAATAACATCTGTAACGAATGTGTAAACATTTTATTACGGAAAAACCTATGGAAGAAGAATAAAAATAATAATATATGGGGTTATACTACAGCTATTTATCACAACATTGTACCATAATCATCGTATCCCCCAAGTGGCTTAACTGTACATTATTTTGGCCCCTTCGTTCGCACCCTTTGTTAAATGCTTATCACCACCCTCCACATTTGTGATCCGAGAAATCGTAAGCGTCGAGGTGCGTTATCGAGGCGGACGCTGCACTGTGGTTTTGTACTTTTGTCTATGCAAGCCGTGACCGTGTTCCCGAAAGTGAAATCCTAGGGCATCTCCCAATCTGACCATGCTCACTTCAATCTGAAGTGCTCTGACGGCAGTTTTCAAACTCGTCTACCGACATTTACTGTCTTCGTGACCGCCTTCTTTGTATTTCGTTCGTAAGTATGTTTGGTTGTTGATGATTTATTTACGATAACTATTACAATCGCGCTACGCGTCATTACGCCCGTTGTTGATGTACTTCCTTCGTTTTGATGGTATGTTTCTAAATCTTATAATATTTCACCATCAGATTGGTCGTCACCTTGATAACTAATTTTTTATCATACCTTTTGAAATATTAATGATTTTACCACATCGGATAATGATAATGTGGAAATCAGGACTCGAGAATTATTAAAATATGTGCATACTTACATTTATGAGATCAACAATTCAAGAGTAGGACATAGATAATAAAGGATTTTTATTATCTGTGGAGTGTGACTGTGTTTCTATCACTAATTAGATATTTTTTCCCAAAAAAATTATTCATTTCAAAGTATTTTGCCAATTCCTTTTGCATATTTTTCACATTTTGTTGAAAAAACATAGTTTAAGGTAAATTTTAAATTTTACATTGTTTCTTTCCCCTTTTTTTAAACAAAGTTCAAGTGTACTCTTACATTTATTTAAAATATGCAGTTTGAATAAAACCACTAAATGCATTTCAAGGTAAATAAAAAAATCCCAAAATGTGTTACAGCATTTTCAAATGTAGTCATGTGTGTGTCTGAAGTCAGATTTCAGACATGTATTTACAAACAAACATGCCAATGCTCAATATTTCTGAGTCCTGGTTATTATGATGTATAATATAATTTCTCTGATGTTTTCTAAACCTTGATATTAATTGTGAGGTAAATTATTTAAATATCATTTTTAATGTATCAAATTAATTATGACAGTTTTTATGTGATTATTATCTATTAGCCATTTATGAATTTGAATAACATATAAATTATACAGTAATGACTTAGCGGTATAATATCATAAGTGGAAATTGAGGGACTCTCCTTACATATATTTGCAATCTCCCAAAATATGACATGAACATGATGATTTACTCAGTACTTACTTAAGTATATTGCCAAGTAATGTGGTAAAATGTGGTTTAATTCATTAAAGCTTGTTATTTTAAAACTCAACAAAAAAGTTTTGTTAAAACTGTTAAAAACAATGTAAGCCTCTGTACGTGCAACTCTATCTTTGCTTCAGTTTATTACGTTGAAATGAATTCAGTTTTGAGTTAATACATATTGTATTGTTTTATAATCAAGATTTATTATTTTTATAACATTTATAATGTCTCATAATAAAATAAAATGCTGAAGCTGAAGATAAAAGAAACACTTGATATTATTCGCCAACTAGAAATTACTTTACTGAAATAGCCAACTGGTGAAAATTCTATGTCCAACTTATTTGTGTACCGATGAGTTATATTTTTTAGTTGTTTTGTTTTATCTATTGACTATTTTCAATTTAATTGTTTATATTATTAATCAAGTTATGTATGCTATGTATAGTGCTCACTTTATAATAAAGAATATATTTAAATATAATAGCCATTTTTAACCATCAAATTGTAACAATTCTTTTACTCAGAAAATGTATTAGAAATAATTGTGTTGAATACAGTTTCCTTGGATATCATGTGAATCAGTGTATAAACAGTGTTTCTTTTCATAAATATTGATTTTTGTAACCATTTTTGATTCCTCTTCAATAGATATTATTTTTTATTCATTTATCATTCTATATTTACTGTACATTTTTTAAAATTAATTCATCATTATGATTTCATCCATATTTATTTTATTTTATTGTGTTTTAGGAAGTATCTTCAAGTATGGAGCATGATACTGAAACAGAAACTTGTTCTTCAGTTATAAATAACGAAATTAAGAACAGAGACGTTGAAGCTATGCAAGAGAGTAGCATTGAAAACAAATATTATGATGATGATGATGATGATGGTGAATCTATTGTCGAAGTTGAAATTGATAAAGAAGAAATAACAAATTTATCTGCTAATATTAACTTACATTTCAATAAATTTTGTGATTCTGATGAATCATCATGGCATGTTCAAGCTGGTAATTATTTAACTGCAGGTGATATAGATGTTTTATCACATTCCAAGGAACTTAAAAATGATCATAAAAATGATCAACCGACATTAGGAATAAAAAAAAAATTAATAATATCTTCAGAAAAATTAGATGACAATTTTTGTGACAAAGGAAATGCAGAAGAACATGGAATTAGTGAAAAATCAACTTTTCCAATTACAAAAAAACTGAAACGTCCCCAAGATGAAGATGTACACAACTCAAAAATAAGTTACATTGATAACACAAGTCAAGAATCCTTATGCAATGAACTATTAGGTATGAAAGTAAAACCCGGGTTAAGTGGAGAAAACATTTTGAATCAAAACATAAAAAATGACCAAGTCTCTAATGAAACCAATTTAACTTCAAAGAGTTCTTCTAAATTACATGACTATACTCATCTAACAGCTGATATATATGGTCCATCTTGTTCAAAAAACTTTCCAAGCTTATCGAGTCCGTCTAGTTCTAATTCACCTGATTCATTGAATACCGAAAAAGAATCAAAATATTTATTCGATTTATTTAAGGAATGCTTTTTAAAAGATTCTGTTGTACCAATGCAGGTTCCTGAAGATGTGAAAGTAGTGTCTTTAGAAGAATGTGATTATGTTGAAGCTATTCGTAGATCAACGATAGAAAATGATAATGAACTTTTAGATATTTCTAATGAGGCTGAAAATTATGTTGATGATCCTGATATTATTAACCCTGAAGTAATGTACAACATTGATCTTTTTGAACATTTAAAAATGATGGAAATTTTAGTTAAACAAATTTCTGAATCACCTGACGACCCAACATTATTAAATAGATGCTTGAGTTTTCCACCAATACCTCAAGTTGAACATGAACCAAAAACATTTACAGCAGAAGAACGTTTCATGTTTATGAACGGTATTTCAGAATGGGATTATAAAATTGATCGCGATGACTGGAATAAAATAATGGTTAAACGTGCATGCATTTTTACATCTCATGCTGGATTTGATATGGCAAATGAAGAAAGCTTGTATGTATTGGCAGATGTAGCTACTGATTACATAAAAAAATTAGCTGTTGCTCTGAAAAAAAATTTTGATCTTCAATCAATTAGTTCATATCCTGATAGTATTGATCCTCTTAATCTTAGTCTTCAAGAGGTGAGTTTAATTAAATAATTTTATTTAATAGGTGGTACTTATTGGTTATTGTGATCACCTGCGTGTCTACGATTCACTGGTTAACAAAATAATGCTATTACACCTTCCTATTTTTCCAATCAATTTATCCAGTTATCTATATATTTCTAGTTATTTACTTGGTATCCATGCCATTTAAAAAATGTTATTTCCTCTGACCAAAAATTATAAATTGCTTATAAATTATAAATGTTCTACATCAAACTAATTTTCAACAAATAAAATATTCATCTAATAAATAAAATATTTATTTTTCCAACTATTATTTTAATTCTTGACTACAAGTGTTTTGTAAATAATGGCATTATATATAAAGTCAATATTTCAGCATCTTTTTCATTGGTTAGTGAATTCCAATTTCCATTGAAAATATTTTTATTTAATAAAAACATTGAAAAACAGAATTTTGTTTGTTGTTAAATGATTAATTGAGTACCGATATATTGAGATAACAGTTAAACCTAGTAGTCAATTGTTTAAAGAGTTTTAGCCTTAAGAAAACTTATGTACCAACCAACTAGCTCTTTGTAAATTGTATTCTGTTAAAATAAATAAATTAAAATAAATACGTTTATAAATACACATTAAAAGAACACAAGTAGTTACAATAACCTACAAATATAAAACAAATCAAACCATATTTCACTAACAAGATTGATATGTACCTAAACATTGTTTTTGAAGTTAACTGTATTCTTTTTTCCTTGATAAATCAAGGTTTAACTGTAAGTAGCTGATTTAGAAAATTTTAATTTATCAATTATTAAAGTTTCTTATTTTCTTCAGATTGGTGTTAAAGGTGGAATAAAAGAGGTGGTGGATCATTATAAAAATGATATATTTGGCAGACGTGATAAACTCATGAAAAAATGTCAATATTTGCAAAAGGTCATTAGTGAATATGTGGAAAGAATGCAGTTAAACAATTTGAAAGATAAAGAAACACAATCATTAATGGATAAAATTCAAGATCCAGTCTGCATTGACAATACAGAACCTAAAATGGATATCAATTCAAGCAAAGTTCAAAGTATTAAAACTGATGCAACGGAAACTAGAAATAAGCAATTGAATAACCCAACAACTGTTGGTACTAAAGAAATGCAAATTGATCTTTTGAAATCCATATCTCCAGACAAAAATGAATGTAGTTCTGTTTTAGAATGCTTTGAAAAAGTAGATAAAGAAACATTTTTAAAAGAGTATGAACGCTCTTGTAGTTCAGAGAGTTATTCTGATCGGGAAAAAAAAGGAAAGTTGTTAGACATGTCTGTCGTGGAACGAATGATGGCTGACTTATATCAACCCAGTGTTGAAAAATTTGAACCCAATACTGATGATTTTTCTCAAAAAAATATTAGAATTCAAAAAGAGTTTGAAAATGATTTTAAAAAATTTAAAAACTCTCGAAAAAGAAGACAGTTACTTAAATATCCAGGAACATCTAAAACAGACCAAAATGTTACTCATGATAATTCAACACCCACTGAAAAAGTATTGGTTTCTGAAAATTCAGGTAAAGATGAGGCACATATTATGGATACAAATGACACTATTACTGTTATTGATGATAATTTAGATGACAATTTAGTTTCTATGCAGCCAAAATCTTTAAATGATCCATGAAAATAATTAAGTAATTGTGAAAACAGATTATTATTAATTAAAATTAAGCGAACAATATGCTAAGGATAATATTAGTACTAGTAATAGTTATTAGTGGTTAATTCTTGCCATTACAGAGTTCTTAAGTAGTTTAATACATACCCATTTCTGATTCTTATAATGTGTGTACCAGTTACTGGTTTTTATTAACTGTTTGTAGTGTGCATTTTTCGGATGTTGAAGTGTGTAGTGTTTGCATGATTAAGAATAATATTATCAGTAATTATATACAAAACAATTATAACTCAAGTAATATAAATTATTATATTAATTATTAAGTAATTTTGGCAATTAATTATAGTACATTTTCTAAATAAAACTTTTGTAACCATGTACAATTTTACCTTCCAAAATTAACGACAAGGTTAAAAGAAAATATTAGAAAAAAAAATAGTTTAGTTCAAGTATAAAGTATTAAAATTGTAAGTGTCGTAATTTCAATATTTTGTACACATTTATAACTTTATTTTGTAATTTTACGGCTTTCAATATTTTTCAATTTCTTCTATCATACAATGTATGATTGAAAATAACACAAAACATTTTTTATCTTTGAAAATGACAGTTAATTTTTAAACTACTAGATTTACCGTATATTATATTTTTATTTCTTTTGATATTAATATTTAACACCAAAATAATCATTGTTTATGTATAATCATGTCTAATATTAAATAATTAGTTCATAAAAACTTTCATTACCAGTGGCGTATCCAGGGGGGGGGTTAGGGGGTTAAACCCCCCCCCCCAAAAAAAAAATTGTGAAGTTTAAAAAAAATTGCTAAATATTCAAATACTATAATAATATAATATCATACGAGTATACCATGTAAAAATAAAACAATTATTAAAAAAAATTGTAATTAATAACAAGTGTTTATAGCTGAATATTATATTATAGTTATCTATATATATGAACAAAAATGGTATTGAAGTATACTTCGAAACAAGTCCAGACGTTTATCCAATAATATCCACACTTCTTAAAATTTTCATAACACTTCCAGTCAGTGGCGCCCAACCCTATTACTAGGTGTAGCGGTCGCTACACCTTGAAAATATGGGGTGGGTGGGTACTAGGTAATGGGTATAATAACATAAAATAATTAACTTGAAATATGTTCATTATTAATTTTTATAAAATAATGATAATGTTATTGTATTTTGTCCATGCTTCATATTTTGTAAACCGTTTGAAACAAACAGTAAATCACCTATACTGTATACTATTTATATAATTCTCCAAAATCATTAATGGGGGGGGGGTGGGCAGGTGGGTAAAATTATTTCTTGCTACACCTGAAAAATATCACCGGAGAACGAACATTTTCGACATTCCGTCGTTTGAAAACATACTTAAGAAATTCTTTTTCATAACCCCATTAAAGTCATATGTAATATTAATTTACAAAAACAATACTTTAATTATTAAGCTTAGCAAATATCAAATTTTGGTTAATACTTTTCAAAAAAGTTAAATTAAAAAAAAAAACTAACAACAGTTTAGTATAAGTTTAAATTTTGTGTAAATATTTGTTCTGCTCCTAATATTTTTAAATTATAATTATGGAAAAATGTCTTACTAATACTACATAGTATTTTAATTTTTCATATACTTGATTTATAAAGTAATTTAACTTGAGTTATTTGAATAGGTCTGACAAGTGAATATTGTACTTTCTATTGTTAATTTAAATTCTAATAATTTAATAACCTCCACATGGATTGGTTTGAGAAGGAAAATGTTTAAGTAAGTAGCATTTGATTCATTCAAACAAAAATGTGATAAGTAATTGATCAAAAATAAGATACTTTCTTTTTTAATAATCAAAAGAAAATATAATTTAATTTCAACTCTGATAAACTATGGTTAAAACTATAAAAAATTCCAATTGTTTGTGTGTTTTTTACGGAGTGAATTGTGTTTCATAATATAGAATACAACTATTTGGAAATTGTTTAAAGAACCTTGATACACACATGTTTAAATAATTATTGTCTATTCATAAAAAAAAAATATTCTTCAACTAAGGATAACGAGGACTCAAAAATTCTTCCAAAAATAAAAATCCCTATATTGTAATGAATAAGTAAGTACATTTAGTTATTTAATTTCAATATATTATAGACTATAGTGAGACTATAAATAAAACAATTTAATACAAATAAAATAATCTGATCAGTACATAATTTTGCTAATAAAAACACTTTATAAAACAATGATTTAAGTATAAAATGGAAATTGTCAAATTAAATATAAAAACAGGTACATAAAAATAAAAATTTATCTTTGTGCCAATAGAATAACAAAATAATAATATAATAAAATTGAGCAAAAGTAATAAGTTGTATCAATGATTTCCATTACAGAAAAACATTAATAATACTCGGTAACAAAGTATTAAACATAATAATTGTACTATAAATTAATTATTAATAATCACAATCGCATAACCAAATTCAATAATCTATACATCACAATTATTAAAATCAACTGGGCTTCTAAAAAAAAACTTTTTGTTGAATATAGTTTTTTTTTTAAATTAATTTAAATGTAGACAAATTAATATATACAATAAAAGATTATTCCTTCAACAGCAAATGTTATTCATTGATTCAAAATATTTATTTAGTTGTACATACTAGGTACTTTTTCTTATTTACACTAAAAATTTACAAAATTATGGTTAAAGTTATAAATTAATAACTCACATGGCCATTTTTTTAAATCCATAAGTTTAAAAACATTATGAACTGGTGACAGTTTGATGATCAAATGTTTGGGAAGTTAAATGACTAGACTCGATAATAAAATATTTATTATTAAAATGGCACAACTATATTATAGGTTATATTTGAGTATGAGTATGATATAGGGTTTCTTTACCAACAAATTTGATTCTGAGAATATATTATTTACTAATGAGACTATGTAGTTGATCTAGCTGCTGTAAATGTAGCAGTTGCTGTTGCTACTGATCGCCAAATATGATAACAAATAGCTTTTCCGACTGTTTCAACAAGTGAATTTATCTCTTCAGAACCATTTACATTTCTTCTGAACACAATGTTAATCAATGAATCTGACGTGGCAACAATATTTTCACTTGAATCAATTCCATTATCAATGATAATAAATGCATTAAACTCAGCGTTATCAGATGGATTTGGTAAAACTACTAGATATTGATGTTCTGTTTTATTACTGTTATAAATACGGCAGCGGGGTGAATGTGACGAAGGCGATGATAATGGTGTATGTCCAATAATTAACTTATGTATAGAAGTAAACCATTGAGGTCCTTTACAAAGCTCTTCTATTAAAGGGCACAATCTCTTGTCGTACACAGACAATGGTTTCACAAGTCCAGATTTATTTACTAGCTCCTCCAATTCATCAAATGTAACACCTGTTGATCCAAGTTTCTAAAAAAAGATTGTATAGTTTAATAAAAATCGATATTTAAATCTTATATTGGTATATACCTGTTGATCTAATGGTAAGCTAAATGTTTGCCATAGTAAATGTATTCGACAACGATTGGCTGCTGTATCAACGGTATGTGCCACTAACTCTGCAGCTTTTTTTTCATAAAATTTTATTAGGTTAGTTTTCTTAATTATTTGTTGATGATGATCATTCAAATCATTAATACGGCCAGGATTTTTTTTAAATTTCTTTTTAAAACGTGGTGATTGAGTAGGTGTTTGAGACCAATTGTTAGTGTTGTTTTCATCTAAGCTTCCCCAACAAGTAGTAGATCCTCCTCCAACAATACCTAAGCCATCACTTGGTACACTTGCAGATAATAGTAAGTTATTAGTTTGGTCAATTCCACGAACTGGAGGACGGATAGGTGTGCTATGCCTTTGTTGCAAATTACAGTTGATTATTTCTTTTCTAGTTAACAAAAGAGTAAAATATATTAAAAAAAGTAAATATAATAAACTATAAGCAAAAAAAATGTAGTATAAAAACACTATTACTCTCATGTTAAAAGTGTTGAAATATATTTTGAATGCTAAAATAAAGAATTTGTGATTATCATCATTAACTTTATTGATTTTTCATATATTATAAAAATTAAATAAAGTATTTACTACAGTACTCCCTTGTTAACACAAACTCGGTTAACACGAATTATTGGATAACGCAAACTAGTTTTCCGGTCCCAAGAAAAGCCATATACTTTAAGGTAGGTTTTTTGTTATTTCTTCGGTTTACACGAATTTTTTGGCTAACACGAAAGTCGAACAAATTTTAGGAACCATATTGTCGTTTTGTTGATTAACACGAACAGAAAAATATCATTTTCGTTTTGACTGTTGTATTGTGCTGCAATGCTACTGGCTCAGAAAAACTCAAGATTTGGGTAATAGGCAAATATCAAAACCCCAGATGTTTTAAAAATGTAAATAGGCTTAGTCTTTCATTTAAAGACACTCATCAAAAAAATGCGAGGGTCGATTCAACATCTTTTCGCCTATGGTTAGTAAAATTTTAACGAAAATTGGCACTTCAGAATAGACATGTACTTTTGACTATGGATAATTGCAGTGCTCATAATAATATTGGTGACCTGGAACTGCCAAACGTAAAAATAGTTTATTTTCCTCCAAACTGTACATCCAGGCTACAACCACTGGATCAAGGGATAATTGCTGCTTTTAAACAATATTTCAAGACTAGACTTGTACGCCATGCACTTTTATGCTTTGATTCTAATCAACCTACTCTAATAACGCGATTTCGTTCGTGTAAGCATAATTATGACAAATTCGTGTTAAGCGTATCGGTTAACACAAATTTTTTTAACACGAACAGGTTATTTTGCGGTCCCGTCGAGTTCGTGTTAACGAGGGAGTACTGTATTTAGTTGTGTTTTTGTATTTTTGGTCTCTTTTGGTATGACAATAATAATATTATACTTGTTCAATCATTTTTATAATAATTAAATAAAGTTTTTTTTTTGTATTAAAATTCATAAGTTCATTGAGTATTAAGAATTGGAAGTAGTTTTTTAAATTGTTCATTAAGTATTTTAAATGTTGGATAAAGTAGGGAATGTATTGATTTTGGTATGCTATTTTTTTCTAATGAATATATGGAGAAAAAAATCTACACCCTATGTACAAAATAACAGTATTTCATAACATCACTAAGTGAATACAAATGGATAATAAAAAGAAACAAAAAAAACTTCCAAGAGTAATTTTTTTAATAAAAGGCTGTATCTAAGTACTATATCTAGAGTAATTCAATAGATTATCAATATTTTTCTAATATTCAATATAAAAATATGGTAATATTTTATTATTTTACCATAAGCAAAGATTATTTTTTATTGAATATGTTTAAGTTGTTTTTGTTAAAAATGCAGATAAAATAAGTTCCAAATAGTCTATTTTTGTTCTTGCAACTCTGTATTTCATTCTTGCTTAAAATTGTCCTTTCAGATATTTACAAATGATAAGATTAACACAATGAAGAATAAAGGTTTTAGAGACTAATAGGCTTTTTTTAAAAACATATTATGAATATAAGAAATTATTATTTTATTTAATAATAATTTAATCTATAATAATATGTTGGTATACAAAGACTTACTTCTCTAAATTATCATTTTCATTATTTGTCAACAACACGTAATATGATAAATTAATTTCATTACTAGTGTCTAATAATAACTTTTTTACTGAAGATAATGTCATAACCAGTGTTGCATCATAAAGACCACATACTTCAAACTGACTATCAATAAACAGTTTATTTGTTTCAGTTCCTAATTTATGGCAATTTGAATTCATTTGCAATTCTTGTCTTCGTTGTATATCACTACCAGCCATATGATGAACGAGAATAAAATCCTATGATTATTATTGTTATTATTTTCATAAAAAAAATATTGTGTTATCTATTTGTTGAAAAAAAAAATGTAAAATCATTCTTACAGTTAGATCGTTGCATGAAGAATTTTGGCTGTCTAAAAATTGATTATCTTCATCATCATCATCATCAAATAAAGATGCTCCATCATCTCCATCTACTAATGAACTATCACAAATTTTTAAAACAGCCATTCCATCACAATCTTCAGAACAGTTTTCTAACAAATATTCATACAGTTGAAGGCCGGTAACAGGTATTTGGGTACGTTTGATAACACCTGAAGATTATTAATCAAAATATTATGATTCCATTTATAGAAATGTAAAATGCTTTTAACAATACCTGCTAAAACTAAACAACTGGAATATAAAGGGGGTAAAAGATAATACTTCAAAAAATCATCTAGAAATCCAGCAATAGCATTTTTTTTACTATTACTTCCTGATTTGTTTCCACTGTTTTGTACAGAGCTTCTCTGTTCTAAAAGCAATGATAGGTCGAGTCCATAGTTATTTCTCTTGCCCGTCTTTTGTTTTTGAACTAATTTACTAAGTCTGTCTGATAGTATGCGTACATGAAAATCATACGTAAATGAATGCAAGTGCATATTCTGTATTATGTTTTCCGATCGATCCAGGAGTGAAAACTAAATAAAGATTCAAAGTAGATAAAATATTTAGTATGTTAATACATTTCTATTACCATTAAATTAATCAGTAATTAAAAAATGACCAAGTATTTAATACCTGTGATTTATGTTTATCTTCGTAGTATTCAACTTGGTTTGTAATCCTTGCTCTTTCGATACCACAAAGTTTAACATAATAATATGGTTGACATACACCCGTTTCGATAAGTAATAATCCACCATTAGCTCCAGGTACAGATTTTTTGAAATAACAAGTGATGGGTTTGGTATAATCTGTTTCCATTGTTACACTAAAATATAATGGACATGTTAATAATATTAGTAGTACTAACAGTATGTAATTGTATTAGTATACTAAATACTAGACTTATTTAGTAACATTTATCTTACCTTTCATTCAAAGCACGTGGTTTGCTAGCTTGAACTACTTGGAAACCACTAAAAAGAATATTTTTCTCGATATAATGAGCATAAGCATTGGTTAAACGTACACATAATCGCTTATGCCATTGTGGGGGAGGCGGGGAAGATAAATTTCTTGTTTTAGCAGCATCAACTAAATGTTCTCGTGTAGCAGCCGATTCTAAGCGCCATCTAATGAAATTAATTAAAACAGTTTTAGATATAAATAAAAACACAACCATTGATTTTTTATATTTACCGAGGTAGAAAGAGCAATGGTGTAAGACAATAATGAAGTAATCGGCTATTGTGATAAAATGCTCGAAAAGCTTCTTTTGTAACAACTGCATCTTCCTGAATCCATATATCATACAACATTTTTTGATATATTTCTGAAAATATTAATAAATAAACGGTTTGAAAAAAATTGTCATAAACCATTAATATATACGTACCAATTTTAAATAATTATTGAACCACATCTTAGTTTTTTATAAATTATTTTAAATATTACATATTTAGCACAACATTGGTATCAGGTAATTTATAATAATTGATATAAATTTAAGATTGTATAATTTAATTTTGTAGATTTGCAAATATAAAATACAGACAAGACTCCTAGATTGTGTAGGGTATAAGGATGGGTCTTACTTGAAATCAATGTACTATTGTTCTCAAAAAAACGATTCTGAGTGAAAGAGGTTGGATGCATCAGTTACAATTTTTCAAGATAGTCAATATAGAAGTAGAATCAAATATCTTAATAAGAAAAATTAATAAAATTATGTACGTAATATGAAATTGTATTTTTATTAATTTTATTCTATAATTAAATTTATATAATCTTATTTTCATAGTTATTCAAAGTTGATTTACAATACATTTATAATTAGAATTATAGATTCTAATCAAGACTCTGTTATATAATATATCTTACAAACTTAAATATGAACAAAAGGGTGATACTCCTAGGTTGGGTGAAACTTAACGGTCAGGAAACGGGTGAGACTTAACGGTAGGGAAACCGTTAAGAAATAAAGTTCTCATTGCTGTAAGTCTCAATACTTTTTAAAAGTCTGCTTTTAAAATGTAGTTAAATTCAAAAAAACAAGTAATAATATGAGGCCTCTGAAGGCAATTTCATTACAATAGCACACACACACATAAAAGCCTAAAATTTACTTAATTTATTTAATATATATGACTATTTGAGCATATTCTACCAGGGAAAAATCTTATTATATCATGTACACCAGTGGTTCTCAACGGGGGCGATATCGCCCCCCAGTGGGCGGTGGAGGGTAATTGAGGGGCGATGAACTATTTTTGGGTGGCAGGGGGGCGGTGAACTAGGTTTGGGTGGTAAGGGGGCGGCGAGGGTGTTCACGCAAAAACGTTGTACATGGTGCGCCCTAAAAATAATACATACTTGATAAATGATAATCCATATAATAGCTATCTATCACTATAAAAAATAATAGGTACTATCAATTTTTATAAATACTAGTATTTATAATCAATGGTACTATGTTGAGCAATGCACAATAACTTATCTTTGACTATTTTCCAATTTACTATCCTTATTATTTTGGCAATTGTGCGTGCACATTATATTTTATTACACCGTATCATCTTAATTTTTAGAATTCCACATAGGGGGGGGGGGCGTTAAAAAAATTATTGCTGCTCAAGGGGGTGGTAACTTATGAAAGGTTGAGAAACACTGATGTACACAATCAAGCACATTAATGCATAGAAAATGATCAGATTTTTATTAAATGCTTATATCGATATAATCAATAAATCAAAGTAATATATATGTTTTGAGTCACTAAGATTCATTTTTATAGCATAACAACCAAATATCTTGTGTTCATGAAAAATAAAAATAAAAATTTGAGAGTGTATGACGAAAATACTAGACGGTAGTGTAACATTTATGGAAATATTTGTCAAAACGTTTTTATTTAATTTAATTCTAGTAAAAATGTGTTCAAAATTTAAATGAATAACACTACTGATTAACAGGGTCATTCTAAATCAATCTAATATTTTTGTTACAACTATTCTATTAAAAAATTAATTTTAAGTTAATATAAGATTTTGACTACCTACTTTCATAGGTACAAATAATTAAGTCTTTCAAGTATACCCTTTAAATTACATTAATGGTACATTACTCTTAATCATTTAATATACCTCTTTACATTTAATAATAGATAGAAAAAATACTGAAACACTTACTTATTTCGCATTGTTAAATATTAGACAATTTGACTTGTACATACAATACATATAATATTATATACAAGGCTTCCATTTTTAACAATACATTACAGTGTGTATGTGTAATTTATAATTTATTATCATAGTTAATTTTATTGATTGCATGCATTAGTATAAAATTGTAACTAACCTTAATTTTTATACTCAAATTTAACTTAGAATTTTGAATTATCTAATGATATTTAAATAGTAAAAATGTGTAATGATTTAACTCACCTATGCGACGTTGTTGTTTACTATTTCTCACTAACAGTTCAATGTATGAATCATTAATATCTTTTTCAAATTGTATTGATTTTGTTTTTTTGTCATCTGTATCATTATTATCAATTGGTTTTGTACGATTAATTGGTAGTCTATTGTTTTTCTCGATAGTAACTTTATTATGCTTGACTGAGTCATGTTCTCCAAGAGCAGAAACATAACTCTTATAATCCAATAATAGATCAAGGTTATTATTGATTCTTGAAGAATGGCTATGAATTCGAGTACCACCAAATTGAACATGTGATTGAGACATTTTAAGTCCCATCATTTGATAAATAGATGTTACGAACGCATTTTGTCGCCACTCTAACCAGCGACTTAAACGGTGAATGGCAATAGATTGATCATTATCATTATGAAAGTTATATGATAATGTATGAACTGACTGACCTGTTATAGTCAACATTAATAATTTAGTAATTTTATTACTAAAAGTGTTCTTATTTCGTTGTTTTTGGTATTTTTTATTGTCAGCCATGGTATTTAGTTTACTATGATCAAATGCATTATTACTTGAAGTTATTGTCTGACAATTGATAGTTGACGTTTTAGTATTGCCTAAAAAATATAAATAATTGTTTACTGTTGATATTTTTCTTTATAGCTATAACAATAAATAATTTATTTAATTAAAATATATACTCGATAAATTGGCAGAAACTTTAAACATTCATTAGAATTAAACATCTATAAATTAATTATTAACTAATTTTACCTTCTTCACTATTTGTGTTTTCTTCATCCTCTGGTACAATAAAACCATTATCTGTATCTGAATCACTTAATTCATTATCTCTACTTAGATTTAGATTTTGTCGTTTCCGTTTTTGTTTAGTTCTTTTCAAGGAAATTACAGATGCAATTACTAAAACACAAGCAGCTGCAGGTGGCAATATGATTGTATTAGTATCAGTTATTTGCCATTCATAGAACATTAAATTATTCATTATATTATTTATTGATTTTTGTTCCAGTTGCAATGGATCAGAAGACCCAGTTATTATATTGTTGCTAATACCACCAGTCTGAGGTTGGCCATACTGTGTGCGAGGAATGTAAAAGTAGCGAACTGATATTGCTAAACTATTTGATGTTGATGTTCCAAACCAAGACAAATGTGTTCTTAATTCTCTAAGAACATGATTTATATGTATTCTATAAACAAAATAAGATTATGATATTAGCCCTAAAAATGAATTAGGTAGTTAAATAATAATTTGAGTTTGGTTTTTTGAAACAAAAGAAGAAAAAATAGTGTTAAAACTAAGTGTAAATTAAGCTATCACAAGATTATATACATATATTTTATATGTAACTTGTATACACACCGACACTGGATTCGAGAATGGCGAGCTAATGGAACTGATATGTGTGCTCCAAAAGCAATCCATTTGGATAAATATTGAGTACATAATGGGTTTACATATGGTTTAAAAGGTTGTTCAATTATAATTGGCTGTTCCCAAAGAAATTGTTCCATATAAATGTCCCATAAAGAGTAAGTAACAGCTGAAGTCAATTTCGTATCAAGGGCTTCCATGTTCACCCGACCACGACGCCACACAAACAATTTAACTATAATAATTAGATAAATTAGTTACAGATATAAGAAAATTCACATAATAATTTCATATTGTATAATATTAATTACATTTACGTATGTGATCGGATCAATACTCAATAAATTATTAATAAATAAATAAATATATAATAAAGCTAACTAACTGTAGCCACTGTAGTCATCAAATGATTTCAAATTGTCGTCTATACATGTTGCTTCTATACGTCCTTTAAATATATCAAGATTAATAGGATAATCATATGAATTATCCATCAAATTATTATCCTCTTTGGAATAAATGTCGAACAATGCACATGCTAAACCTCGATTACCACTTGTGACACGAATCCCACCTGTACCACTAGTTCCAGCACTTGGTTGGTTGTACATAAAAAATGACCGGATGATAGGTTTTTCTAGATTATCTGATGTATCATCTACGTAGTTAAATCTATGATGACGACTGGCATATTTTGGTGGGTATAACAGTAATGCTGCAGCATTACGTTTCAAATTGTGAACAAACAATTTATTGATTTTAGTTTCTGCTGGCAATGATAACTAAAAAACATAATAAGTGTATCCAAATATATAATAGTGCAATTATACAAATGAATAAATATAATGCATTGAAATTAATTACTTTCATAGTGTAATCAGGGGGGCCATCATACGGTTGTACATAGCGAACATCATCTGGATACAGTCTACATACAGGATTTCTATATAACATAGTTGTCAATACCTCTAATACAGCATCATTTAATCGATTTTGTAGTACTTCAACCAAGTCAATACGAATTTCAGTGCCTATTAGAATTTAAGATAAAATTAAATACATTTTAAATGCTAGTGGAAACAATAATATAAAATTTACCTGCAGGTGATATACCATGTACTTTTAATGTTACATCTTCAACATCCCTTGAATCTGTGTCACCCCAGTAACCTCCTAGGGAACGTGTCCCAGGAGTCTGAAGGGATTTACTGTCTGTATACTAAAATTAAATAATCTAATATTATAAGGTATTTATATAGTGACACCTTTGTATAATATTGTTTATCTTTTTCCTCTACTATTTGGATTTAGCTACTCAAATATTAATATTATTATATACCTAGTGTCCTAGTTTTTCTATACATTTTTCAATTGCTTACATTTCCTTCACACACTACAGCAACACAGCTTTCTTAATTTCTCTCTCAATCATACTCAACCTTTACTGCTGTAGACATTTTATCTTTCTTTCTTACCTTTATTTCTATAACAATTCTTACAAATATTTATACAATCTGTGTATAAGTGAAAATAAATTAAAATTTACAAACATTGAATTCTTCAGAATATTTGCGCAAGAAGTTCGAACTATTTGAAGGAAATACTGATGATGATACTGTAGCTGTTGTTGAGGTAGCTGACGAGCATCTTGAAATAGAATCTTCATCATCTGAATCATACTGAAATGCATCTCCTAAGTTATTCTTTTGATGTTGTTGTTGACTAGAATTTTCATAAAGTCTGAAAATAAAAAATATAGTAATAATATTGATAATAAAGTTGTTTATAAAAATGTACCTTAAATAAAACACAGAACCCGTTGATTCTTTATAGACAAACATATTGCGTCGATTTCGGACAGAAAACTTATCAAGTACAGTATGTAAAACTTGTATACCGAGTAAAAGCATAGAAATAGAGTGTTGAAGCCTAGGGTGAAGTGAAAATCGGGTAGACCATACAACAGGACATCTAAATTGGCCAAGAGAAAAATGCTTTGTTACTTTTTCCACGTCTGCATTACCATTATCATCTGTAAGACATAAAATAATAGACAATGTTTTATTATGATTGTCTGGTTATCATAAGGCTGTTTGACAATTTAAGTATAAAGCGAAAACAAGAAGTATAATATATTATTAATATTTTTAAACATCTATACCATCATCTGAATGAACTATATCTTCAATAATAGGCTCCAATAATGGATCACAAACTCGGGTATCATGTAAACGACAAAGTAAGAGAGTTTGATTAACTATTGTAGCAGCTTGGCGTATATTTTTTCCAACCATTTCTTTTACAGCTGAATATTTTCCTTGAACATCTAATTCAGTAAATCTAAGAATAAAATGTAAATATGAGAATGAAGAAAAAGTGAATTTAAGAAAAACTTGTTTTACCTGCAATGGAAGTACAAATTTACTATTATTGTATTGACTGGATTAATATTGTCAGATTTAGTTTCTTTTTGACACTGTTGTTCACCTTGAATTTTAAGTATTATCCAAAAATTGGGCAGCATATATTGACTACGCTTTATATTGGTTGATAAAGTGTTTAAATTACTATCATCAGTGACTCCATTATTCATATTACCCGAAGCCATACTCTCAGGATTAAGGTGCATATTTTTTTCCACAACATAAAATGTATTGTTGGTAGATTTTTCAAGAGTATATAATCTACCGTCATCTTCATCATTTTCATTGATTATTATATTCAATTGATCAAGTTTCTAAATCAAACAAAAAGTAATATTTTTTATTTATATCAAAATTATTAAACATATTCATTACTCAGAATAAAATTTAAGATAAATACACTTAATTGTACAATAAGAGAGAAAGTTATACAGACTAACACATTTCCATATTATATTTTGTAAATATTACGTATATTAGGATTCTTGGTAGAACAGATAAAATGTAAGAAAATAGATAATTACCCATACATTTATAAATATATCTAATATTTGTAGTGGAGGCAGTACTGAAAAAGCACCACCATCCACATTGCCAGGTGAAAAAAATTATATTTCAAGTAATCTAATAAAAATTTATAGCAAACATAAATAACACCAATAATGTTTAAAATCTAAACAATACTGATTTAATTTACATTTTTTTATTTTATTTATTTTAGAATCCATAGCTTAAAACTACAAACAGAAACAAAATATTTTAATTATAGCAAGAAAATAATCTTTTTCTAATACTTTAATTATATTATGGATAAAGTACAAGTTAAGGTATGTTTGATATGGTCTTTCACAAATTTTTAATTTTTTTTATCTTCATAATATAGCTTAAAATGCAAAAAGTATTAATTAAATATTTAATATTTATTAAATATAAAACTAATAAAATAGTATACTTAATTTTATGTTACATAATATGATACCATAACTTTTTTATGATTACCAATATCAACAGAGAAACAATGAATATATTTTATATTCAGTTGTATTTTAATATTTATTTCTCATCAAATTCAATTAATATGTAAAATAATAGTGAAACACTAAAACTCAATATCCAATCATGTATTCACATTAATAATTAAGTTTAATTATATGGGTTTACCTTATTTTAAAACTATATCATACCTGTAAAAATATTAATATACTGTTATACTTAGAAGGGCCTGGTGAAGGTACAACAATATGTACAGGTATTTGCTGATGTTCATTTGATGAAGAATGTGGAGAATTTAAGACATGGTCAATGACCTTTTCTAGCGTGTTAGGTGTCACAATTGGATCCTTTAAAAGACCAGCTGCCATTTCATCACGCATACACCATTCCACCTAATTAAATATATCAAAATTAAACATTATTAATATTTATTATTTAAAATTATTATGCATGCCTCAGCAATAAAAGCGGCTAATCCTTGCGCATGCCGAAGAGGTAAAGAAGAACTCAAATAAATAAATGGATTTTCATAATCTTCAGTTTGTTTCCTGTGAATGAAAATTGTTTTTATAGAAATAATAATGTATACATTTTTTAAAGTTACTGACGCTGATTGTGTGGTTGAATTACTAATAATTGGAAAATGTAGTTGTTCTGAACTATTATTTTTATTAAATATATCATCATTTCCGTCGTCGTCATCATCATCATCATCGTATTCATTATTTGGTAACATTAAACAATACACATCTAAGGATACTTTCAAATTGGCAAAATCAATATTTCTAGCAGATTTACTGTCATCATCTTGATTCATTAACTCAACTACATTCAAAAATACATAAAAAATTTAAAAAACAACAATTAAATATCAGACATTTGAACAATGTTTATACACAGTGAAATCTATCTCCATGAAATTGCAAAAAAATTTTTTAAGTCTGATGGAAGCATATATACAATGAGCCAAGTTCACACACAGTATATTATAACCTCTCATCAAAAACAATTTTTATGCACGCTATTGATTCCAATACCACCGTAGTTTAACTTAAAATTACTTACATATACAAGTAGGTAACGAACGTACAGACCGACTCTTGGTCATAATGTTTGTTTTCACAGTACATACTAAATGTACAAATAGGGGGAATATATCTTGTTCGTCTATTTCATCATGTATATCAAAATGTGTTTTATTTACATTTTCTCCCATTAAAATACTGTTCAGATATTTTTTTCCGTCGCTAGATAATCTGTTTCTTGTGTAATAATTTTCTTCGTGATCTTCACAATCCTGAAAATAAAGTGTAAAATTAATGAAGCCAATGATTAACTTATTATTCGAGATATAAATACAAGTAACTTACTAAATAGTCAATAACGTCATAGAAATAATAGTCAGGATGACTGGCTACAGGCCGCAACATGTGGCGGTCTAGTGTTGATGAGAATGTTGTGTGTATCATGTCATGATGAGATTTTAAAGTTTTATTATCGGCAGGACAAATAGAGCAACTATTGACATTTTTTTTAAAGTGATCGCACACAACCTATAAACACAAAAAACCGTCTATAATATATGATATTATATTTTCTATATTCATGAATCATGATTAACAACTACTAATTATATGATATTATATTTTCTATATTCATAAACAACTATTAACTAAACATCAATTTAGTATTTATTTAAATAATCAAATTAATATGAGAAGGAACATAGTTTTTATATGATTAATCATTTTAAATAAAGGCTTTTACCATTGCATGATTATAGTTTTCATATCTTGTGTGTTAGTAATGATAATCAAATTTCAAGATTAAATTTATTAATTTTTTGAATAAATATAATGTTTTAGTAAAAAAAGAACATATTATTTTGCAAATCAAGCTAGAACATTAAGAAACCATAGATTTAATATTTCACAAAATGTTGAGGGTTTAATAATTTAATTTCATAATCTTTGAGGTTTTAAATATTTACTTTATTTTACAGAAAATGGTTATTATTTACTTTAATTTGTTTTTGTTATCAAACAAGTGATAATGACCAAATTAGTTTTCCATAAATTCCTAACCAAATTTTTATTGTTAGTTAAAAAAAATCATAATGTTTACAAAATTAAGAATTGTATTGAATTGTTAAAATGTTTTAAAAAATAAATTGTACCAATTATTAGTTATGAATATTAACAATATATTTAGTACATTCCGTTACATTAAAACATTGAAGCTCAATAATCAAATACTACATTTTGTCAACTATTATTTGCAATATTATTAAATTTATTTAACACAATTTTATAACTTCAGTAATTAAAAATAAAATTTGAACTGATCACAATTACTTAATTGTTTTTTTCTTACCTTAAGGTAATCAGTTATATCAAATGTAATGAGACGATGTTGACATCGATCAACTGCTCGTTGAATGTCTAAATACTGAACATTTAATCCCAGATGTAAAGCATGAAATACTGTAGTTACTAAACTCCGATCATAGACAATTTGAATTTTGTATAAATATTTGTCTAATAACATTGGATCTACTAAAATAATTAATATTTTATATTAAAACAAAATAATGTATAAGTTTAAGCGTATGTACCTGGTTCATCAAAAATAATTTTTTTTCTACTTGAAATTAAAAAATTTTCCTCTTCGTCTTCATCACTATTTGTTGTCGTACTGCTACAAGAACTACTATTATCAATGTAATCATTAATAACTGTTTGGTCAAATGTACTGCTGTCAGACATCAGCACATTTTCTATATCTTCTTGTCGACAGTCATAAACTTCAACAAACATATTTGTCGGATAATCCTGTGGATCTTCACCAACATCAGTTTGGAAATAGTCCTGGGTATCTTTAATATCAGGAGTACAAAAATTACGTTCAAGTCGAAGTTGGGCCCAAGGCAAATCACTAGTGTCTTTATAATATGGCTTAGATCCCACAGACATTGTTCTATAATAATGTATAGAATGTTCTTGAGGCTGTGCGTTTAGTGATGATACTGATTGGCCATTAGTTTTAGTATAATGCCATGTATTAGCTCTTGAACGACTGAATGGTTGGAGGTTATCCTGAGAAGAGCTTTCTATAATATTACATTTCTCTTCTATTAACGAAGGGGCAACAGTTAATATTAAACGGGTGTCATTAACTCGTTTTACAAAACACTGACCAATATCTTGGTCATTCACTTTTGTTACCATTTGATTTACATTTATTGATGTATTCGAGTCACTAACATCGAAATATCGATTGTTGATGGTTTTCAAACGAGAATAAAATGAACGTTCTAACATATTGTTCAATTTTTTTTCATTTCTCACACTATTTAAATCTGCTAAAAATATATATTTATGTTAAAATTAATGTATAAATAAAGATTCAATAATTTGAAAAATTTTTTATTCATACCAGGATCAGTATCTTCAGACACAGTAAAAAGACTAAATGTCAATGAAGAATAATGTCTGCATTTTGGCAGTAAATTTATTAAACTAAATTTGAAAGGTAATTTATGAATGCGACCATCATCAATAATAATTGTTTTATTCTGTTGTTGATTTTGATAATATTCAAAGTCTAGATTATTAATTGAAATATTTAAGTCTGTGCACATTTGGTGCATATGTTGAAATGTATACAGCGAACCAATACAATCAGAATCTACTTGACACATCTAAAAATTAAAATATATGCTTGTGTAATATACATTTTAAATAATAAAATGAATATGTATTTTGATAGATATTTTAAAATATCATGTAAACCAACGGTTTTATTTAAACTTAACAGTTTTAAATAGACTTAATAATATTTATACCTCGATACATATTTAATTTATACATGTAACTATTTTTGATTGAAAACTAGCTTTCTTCACATTATTAGTTAAGATTAAGGAATATTTTGGAATACCTATTATGGGCACTTAAATTATGTAAATACATAATATTATATTTATTCTGTTTATTTAAAATTTAATTTATCTAAATTACAATTTAGAAAACATTAAACCAAATAATGAATTAAATATATTTCATTAATAATTCCTCATTTTTTTTATAACAGAGTTTTAGTTGAAATTAAAATATACCTAACTTATGATAAAACAAAATTTCACAAAATAATTCAAATCCGCCTATTTAATTGGGTTTAACTAATTTTTTTTTTATTTATCTTTAAAAGTAAGCAATAACCCACAGGGCTTAAAATTATGTGTACAGCGAGTTTACGACACACTTTGTGAAGTACAAAAAGTTAAGTGTGTACTTGGAAAAGCGTATAGTAAATAGTACCTTATATTATATTATACTCAGTTACAGTGGTAAAAATTATTACCACTGTAACTGAGTATAAAATATAAAAAAAAATACAGTAAAAACGGGAAATACCAATAATATCAAAGTATTAAGCTATAACATACAGAAATCGTAGTCTTCTATATTATTAAAAATTCAGTGTATTTTAAGTACGAAAATAGTTGGTACCTACTTATTTAATTACATGTTTTACTTATAAATTATATTATTTACGAGTAAGATAATACGAGTTTTTGATTTAAAACAGCTGTAGAGTAAAATTGCCAGTTATTAAGTTGATAGAAAACAACGTTTTTACGATAAATGTATTATTTAAAAATATATAAAAGTAAAAAAAATTAATGTATTTCTATATTTTAAAATAGCTGTAATTTCATTATCTATAAATATTACAAGAGGTTATTTTCTCGTAATATAGCTTTAAAACCAATGAAACACCGGAAGCTGTTTTGCGTGAACATGTTTTTAAAAACAAAAAATGGTGTAATGACTATAACATTATATTATTATCATTTATCAAACTGAACATTTTCCAAAACTATGACTACGTGATTTCCACCACAAAATATGCAAAATGAATCAAGTCTAGGTCATCAAAATAGAACCGGAAGAAAAATATAATGATGTTATAAATACAAACTTCAAGAATTATGGTAATTTAATGAATTCGTTCATTCACTAAATTAAAATAACTCTAAAAATATTGTATTTAAATAAGTATACGATTGTACCTACACACTAACTGAATGTTTTGGATACAAAATGTGTCATAAGTCATAAGTTATGAGTTATGACTAATGTGTGTAAATCGGGACTTCATTGCATTTGTTATATTCTTGACATGAACAGTTATAGAAAAATTTAAAAAAATTATATTTTGATAGAAAAAACAAAAAATAAATTTCTACGTTGGTACATTTTAGCTTTCACATATTAAAAAATTGAAAAAATTAAAAATTAATAAACTAAAAAAAATATAAAAGATACCTATAAAATAAATTATGTTTTTGAAATCTTATAAGTTTTTTTTTACACAATTACGTTTTGACGCGTATAACCTTTTCTAAATCAAAAAAGATAAACACTTGAAATCCACTAAAATAAAACAAATATTTCTCTGATATTTTTTAACTATCGATTGTTAAATAGAAAAAAATAAACAAAGTACCTTATAACTGCAGCTTGTTTCTTCTAACAACTAAATAATTATTCACTATTAACCTTGTTGGTATTATAAACGTTAGTTATAAGTTTATAACTTATAACAGTAGCCTAATATTTTGTATTTAATTGTCTCATAAGAGTTAAAAGAGTAAGTTGTTTATTTTCTGTATTGCACACGCACGATACATAAACCATAATTTCGTTAAGAACATTTAAGTTAAAGTAAATATCAAAAACTGAATTTCTTTACCATCGTAGAGAATAATATAAGAGATTAAATGATAAATCAATAAATATTTTATATTTTAAACAATAATAAAATAGTATGCTTATGACAAGACAATATTTTCAAATTATTGTGAAATGGTAATTTGAAACATAGTCATATAGATTAAAGACTACCACATAGCCAAGTATATACCTACTTAAATTGTAAGGCAAATACAACATACTCGCACTTCGCAATCTTAAGTATTGCAAATGATTGATACATACTAGCTGGTAGTTCCGATGTACATGCATCAATTTTAATTTATCAGATTATATACATATATTAACAGAAAAATTGATGAGCCGGTTAAGACAAGTATAAATATAATTTTGGTCTACAGTCATATTATACAACCTATGTAATTTAAAATCTCAAATTAGTTTCATTGTTAATCCTAAGTGCGTGATGCGATTAGAATATAATTAAATTTATTAATTTACAACACAAGTAGATAATGTTATTTTACGTAATAAACCCGTGTATATATATATATTTTTCTTTTGTAGAATTTCAATAACCTATTTAGATAAGAACAGAGAATACTTCACATAATTTGTAAACAACTTAAATAAATGAGTGGTATTTACATATTTACTTTGGTTTAAATTTATTTAAAAATTTTATTAAGATGATAGTTCATTAAATATAATAACTAATAATAAATATTTTTTAAGCATATTATGAAGTACCACAATTCTATAAGCCTATCTTCCACGTTATGAAGAAAAATGGAAGGAAATTTATTACTAGAACATAGAATATGTATAAGGTTAAATAATAAATAATAATAATACTCAATAAATACAGACAAAGAATTATATTAAACAAAGACGAATATAAGAATCCGTCTTTACATTTTACCATTTACTAATATAATTATAATACTTGTTATATATCATTGTCGCGTATACATAAATACTTTAATAAGTACCAATCATATATACTAGATAATACAAAGTCAGTGAGCAATAGAAATCAAAAAATGTATTAATTAAAATAAATTCCCGCCTTTTAGTCTTTACAAAAAATGAATTATATTCATTAAAATAATATATAATATTCATTAAGTACAAGATAAGTTCTGCAACGGCCATTTCTGTAGATCTCCGAAGTGCGTCGTGACTGAATTAAGTTGGAGGAGTTGAATCTCACTGTGCATATTTGCAAAATATTTAATTATATTATAGTGAATAGACTACTTCTCCACTTAATTCATGAATTCACATGTTCAAAATATAGATATTAATCAGGCCGTTGCTACTATTTCTAATTTAAAAAAATAATACAATCTCATATAATTATTTATATTATAAACGACACAATAATAATAATAATAATAATAAAAAAAAACCAAATAATTCAATTTTGACAGAAATAAAAATACGCTTGAATAATCTTGGCCCGATCTAAATAAATACATTATAATGTCTCCAGGCCAATCGTATGCGTAAATGAAATGTTTAAATAATGACCGAAATACCTACACTAAACCTCTATCTTTTAATATTTTGATCAATTATTCAATTTTTTTTTAAATTAATTCTATTCAAAGTTAATTTCCGAATAAATAATGGATCTTTATTTTCATCTCCAATCTATGGATACATTAAATTGGTAACGAATTTTATAAAATGTACTCGGAAAATAGTCAATCATTAAATCGTGAAAACATCGATTTTAAATTATAATAAATAGTTAGCAAAAATGTTTAACTTTTTAAAATATTAGAAATGTTCTTGATAAAAAAAATAATGAAATTAAAATTGTAATAGGGTTAAAAAACAAATCACATAAAACAAATATGTCTTTGTGGACACAACACGTACAAAATACATTTTTAAATATATTAAAAAATACGAGCTTAACAATGCTTTTCAAGTTAAATTATAAACTGGTATTCATTCAAATGAACTATTACAATTACATTAATAAAAACGAGAATTCAATAAAAATGCCTATGAGTATAATCTCGTAAAGTCTTAAAGGTATAATTATACTAAAAAATATAGTTTTTAATACAAATAAATATGTTTACTAACCGAAATAAGACAAACAATTACAAAAGTTTATAAAATTAACAAAGATGACAGATGAGAAAAATCTTACTATTGGATTATTACTAAAATGTCGAAATTCACCGAATCCAATCAGCTGGAAGAGTTAGATCTGGCACGGAATGATATTAATAGATTATTTTATATTTTATATCAACGTAAAAGCATATGACATGCCTTGATCCAAACTTCCAACTGATTGGATCATCGGTTGTTAACCATGAGAAGTCTCGTTGCAATAATTATCCACGAATAAATAACCGAGAAACAAATTTATTTATTTTTACAAAAATTAAACTTCACAACTCACGAGTTCTAATAAATCACGGAAAAAATATAAAAGAGTAGTCTGTATATCCGACCCGACACGATACGAAAACACAGTACTATACGATATGAATCAACATCCATTGGGTGCACTTACTTATATACTACCTATTTAAGAGCGAGGCTCAAACAAAAGATAAGGCAAAAATAAATACATTGTTTGACGAATGTGCCCGATATTTAAGTACCTACGTGTTATCTTTCGAGTGGCAATGCTCAGATAGATGGCTGTTTAACGTAAAATAGTTGGTAGGTATTATATAAACCTTCAAATAAGTAGCTGATAACGATTATGATACTTTAATGAAGAATAAGTAAATTATGACGAAATACTCATACCGTTGCACAAAAGAACAAATAATTTTTTTTAGAGCGTATAAGTCGTAAAAAGAGAAAACACTTCTATACGAATAAGAAAAGAATCACACACAGGTGCACACGTATATAATATTATTTACAGTTAATATTTACTTCAACTTTTCACAATGTATATCTTACACAGAAACGTTCGATAACTATCGTTTAATAAACGAGTAAAAATAAAGAATTTTGTACTTAAATTATGTCTTAATTCAGATTAATATTGTAATACTTAACAAGTGCACCATAGGAGTTTATAAAGACGTATGTGTTATTTAGTACTATATATAAATATAAATATAATTTTATGTATAACCTTAGGAATAATTACAATTTATATACTAAAGACTAAACAGTATACGCTGTTTATCTCTCTACGATTAACAGTAAGAATATTATTTTTATTTCCTCATCGAAAAATGTAATTATTTGAACTTATAAGTTATAACTATCTAATGATAACAGCATTGTTGTCGAACTACGTGTCTGATTTTTTGTTCGATAATTATTGTAAATAGGGTTTAAATTATATTTTCTAGATTAAATTAATTAAAGCTGATTAAATGATTAAAAAAATGTTTTATTCGATTTTTTTTAAATAAAGACGGTTTTCATTTTTAAATATTCAAATAAAATGAAAATAATTAAGTATTGTAAGTTAACTTTATAGCCTGAAAATAATTAGAACATTAAAATTGTCTTTGTGTTATATTCCATTAATGATTTGTTTAAAATTACAATTAGTATCAATAGGTTTCTTTAATATAAGGGTCCAAATGTATTATTGTTTAATACATATAAAGTAAAATGTCTACACCACTTGCAAAGTTTAATGATCAATGGTTTAGGTTACATCTAAACGTATACTAAAATATATTCAAAGTTTATTATGTAAATCATGATATTATACGCAAGTAAAAAAAAATATACCAACTGTTAAATCGAAAACATTGGTCTTTTATTTTCGAACCAAACGTTATCCGAGATAGGCTATCCCTGATATCATAGATATTCGGGAATTTTAACGTTGTAGATATTAAAATTATTTTCATTAAAACAAATGAGCAAAAATGAATGACATCATTGATATTTACCATACTACGGAAATTATGATAGATTTTGCTAATAAATTCTCCAATCAGAAATTCCAACGAAATTTTAATTTTTAAATGATTAAGAAAAAACATCCGAAAATCAAATAATCATAAAAACTTCAGTCACCATATTTAAGCATTTAATATAAAATAAATTATCAAAAATGCATTGTAAGCACAGTGAATTAATAGTTATTTGTATAACGTGCCTATGTATTTTTTGGCTTAAAAATAACTTTATAATTTGTTGTGAGCAATTTAAATATCAATCCTATTTATATAGTTCTTATAAATAATACGAAGAGAAATTGAAAAGTTAATAAATAAAAAATAAGCCAAGTAAAATTAGTATTGAACTATGTATTATTTGATAGGAAATCTTTAAAATATGAACTTGTTTTTTTTTTAATGTTGGTTTGTTTTGCTTTTGGATAAAATAATTAAGAAACATTCTGATAGTCATAAGAGCAATTCTTCAACAGTTAAAATTTCATTTTTGACATAATAGAATTAAATACGAAATATATCTATGACAATAAGAATAAGAATAATAACGTACTTATTCGATTCGTCGTAACGAAAAAATAAAATAATATAATACTATTTGGAATTAAAATTAATTCAATGTTCATTCAAAATTATCATAACTTTACAAATATAAATTATAGAATATGTTGATTTTTCCATATTATAGGTACGTACTATTTGAATTAACCTTCTTATAAATACAACGAGTTATAAATATAATCCATGAAAATGTACTACGACAAATATTAAAAATATTTATCATACATTTTTTAACATAATATTCATTAAATGTGTTATAATAACTTTATTCTAGTTTTGAATTTTTGATGTTATAGTTATCTATAAAGTGACTCTTAATAATTATTACACAATAATTTAGTTACCAATTCTCGAGTGTTTTTCACGACGAGTAATAAATACAATAAAATGTGATACGTATCGAAGGACTCAGATATTTTAGTGCTTTACAACATTTATATTACTACCTACTTAAAATATTTTACTACCGAGCGATATATTTGTCTTTTAGTTTAGTCGGTATAGCATCTACGTACAACAAAATATATTTTAAATGTTATTATTTTTTATATATAAATTTTATATATTTTAAGTTCTGGAAACTTATTTCAAAAAAATCGAATTAAATATTTAATTTAAATTATAAAAATCAAAAACTTATGACTGAATAGGTATTAATAATCAATAAGTACTAATAATATAAAACATGAAAACGAATTTAAGCCAATATTTATTTGTAATAAATTATTTTACACGAAAATAATTAAAACAATTTTACCATGCAGACGAATGAGTTATTTTTTTCAGTATTTTAGGCTTAACTATATCAATTTTTGTAACAATGAATTTATATTATTTAAACTATAATTCATAAGGTATACACACAGTTTGTAATACTTTATATTTTCTTATTACATTATCTACGAGTGATAATGTTTTTTATTTTTAATACACGCGTCAACGACGTCGGAGTTTATTCACAGCAAACAAGCAGTTACACAATAATGTTAGTAGGAGGGTCGAAAACCGCTATTGTTATCGATGAGTAAATATTTGTTTATTTGTTCGGTTGAAGAGATAAAAATGGTGACAAAAAAGTGGATTAAAGATATAAAATAATATAATATTGTATTTCTTTCTTCGTACAATTACGAGTAACTAAAATTAATACTAAATTTAATATCAAAGTGCAACAAAGAACATTTGACATTCACAATATTTACATTAACAATGTTAATCTCACGATTTTAAGTTATTGACTAGGAACTATAAACGATTTTATTTTGACTTTCTCCTTATGCATGTGTAGACAATTGTCTGTCTTACAAACGTACAATATAGAAATTAATCTGCCGTTCTGTAGAACCAATTTTGTATTGTAAGATTTAGTATTAGAGCAGCGGTTCCCAAACTGTGCACGGGGTGCCCTAGGGGCACCGTGATCACTTTCTAAGGGCACCGCGGTCTACCAAATAATTTAAAATGTGTAGCTTAGAATTCTTAGATTGTATTAGGTTTAATAAAATTGGTTATCAATGAGTAATTTTTATTGTTCTGTCTTTCATGTATATACAGTAGGGCACCGTGGCTAACTTGGGGCCGCTAAAAGGGCACCGTGGAAAAAAAAGTTTGGGAACCGCTGTATTAGAGTAAACTATATTCTATAATACTATTAAACTTTAAGGGAAGAACAATATCAGTGTCTGTACATCGATTTTTACACAATAATTCTATTATTTTTTCTTATGTAAGTACACCAAAAGTTGTCAATGAATCTATATTTTAAGATTGAAGTATACACATATATTTACTCTCAAATGTCAAACCTACTGAATATTCATAGTTATAATTTACAAATATATGTATTCACGAGATAAAAGATAATGACAGAATATTTCGTAACATTATTTTATATTTTTATTGCTGTGTTATCAGTAGATTTACTTAATGACTAAATTATTATGAACATAGGTTTGGTTGATTGGTGTACCACAAATATTATTTCAATATTTATTTATTCCACTTTTTTCGCGTTGACTCGATATGATTACAATGTTTTGTAATTCATATCATTCAAAATGAGCTAATCTTTATTATTTGTATTTCATTTTCAAAACTTAATAATATCTTCAGGGTAAAGAAAAAAACTTCAATTATAAAGATATTATTAATTAATTAAACTTTAAAGTCATCAAAATTACTATTTTCAAATTAATTTACTACCATTTCACAAAACAAAAAAAAACTACAGTTTCTTGTTAGACTTCATAAAAAATAAAGAATTAAAATCAGTAAAAATGAAAATATATACATATTTAAATAATTCTATGCATTTTAGATATGTTTTACTCATTAATACGATCGAATATTAAATAGGCACATCATTATTTCAGAAAAAAATAATATTTTTTGACATTTTCAAATTTTAAGAATACAATTATTATTTTAAAGCAAACTTCAAATTTTTAGTATATGTATAGTATTTAAATATTTCTTATAAAAACTGTATACAATTATTTATTTTATTTGTAAAAGCTAACATCATTGTCGAGTCGGTAATTTCATTAAATTATTAGTAGTCGTAATATATTTTATATCTTATAACTTTATAAGACATAAGTAATCATTCTAAAATTCTAACTTTATAAAGGAACAATTCTGAAACTATGTGTATAGCAATGATAACAGTTTTGAAAGTGTAATCAAATACATTGTGTATAAATACATTGAGTATATTTCATGTTTGACAGTTTATATCATAGTATGTTTTAATATTTATAAGTATTATTTTTATTAATAAATAAAAATCTTAAGTATATACAAAACAAGTATGGTGATTTTTACTTGAATTAAATACTTAAGTACAATTCATTATACAAAGTGTAGGCAAATTGTTTTTATGATAGTGACCATTAAGTATTGAAATTAAAATTCGATAAACGAAAGACATGCCAAAATGTGCATTTACAACAAAAAATCAAGTCTGTACAATTCTGAATCCTATCATTAGTAAACCCTACTTAATATTATTAATATTATTTAGATGCCGTTTTAGTACGAGTACATTAATAGGTATCTCGACACTTAGTATTTTGTTCATAAAAGTCAAAATGAAATAAGATAATAAAATTTAAAAAAATAATTAATTTTAAAAGAATGAAAATTAATTTTATATGTCCAATATAGTTTATAATTGTTATTGTTAAAAGCAGCAAGAATTAAATTTGAAAAAAGAGTGAAACTCTTAGGTCAGGTAAGACTCCACAGTCGGATGAGGTACAGGGACGGGTGGATCAAAGTGGTATTTATTTTTTACATTTTGTCAGTTATTTGTAATTATTAAGTAAATTTGAGAATTTCGTAAAATTATTCCAACTATAAATATAGTACCAACTAGACAACACCTCCTATCAGAAACCTCAATAATTGTGGTGATTTGAACAATCCTTCTTGTGGTAATCATCTACACAAACACAAAGAAAAAAAAATTGGAAAACACTGATAGTCTAGTACAGGGGTGGCCACTAACTTTAACTTTGGGAGCCGCAAATTTATGAAGCTAATTTGAGGTGAGCCACATTGTAAAGCGATGTTTATGAAAAGAAGACACATTTTTTATTTTAAATCAAACGAAGGGACATTTATTTTTTACATTTGCAAAACATTATTATTATTCACATAATTATTAACATTATTGTTGATTAATTTATGAAAAGTGCTTTTTCGAGTATTCATTTTTTCTGTAAGCTTTTTGAAATCTGGCTGATAATTTGTTAGCGCAGTTCGCACAAGTTCACTTAAATGTTCATCAGTTAATTCAGATCAATATTTAGATTTAATGAATTTAAGCGTTGAGTACAATTATTCACACACATAAGTAGAGTCAAAGATTGAAATAAGTCTAATAGCACACTCTTTTTTAATTCGTTTTAGTTTAAATTTAGTTCAAGAGCCGCACGAAACTCAATTGATGCGGCTCGCGAGCCTCGTTGTGGCCACCCCTGGTCTAGTAGATAGTGTGACACACTGTGCATGACAAAATATACTAGACAGTGCAAGTTTTGAATTTAAATCTCGGTTTAAGTTTTTTGATATTTTTCTCAATTATTTGGAAAACTGTTAAAAAATTCAAAATATTACCTCCTTAAGTAGACATAAATTTATATCAATAACCTCCCATGATCATGATCACTTCTTTTGGTCGAATTCGTATGAAAACACACAAAAAATAAAAAATTTTACGATAAAACTAATCACTCAGAATCTAAAATAAGTTCCAATAATGAAAGAAATTTAAAATAAACAAATACCATCCAACTCTTAAAAAACTATTGTAATATGTAATACCTGTATATTGTATAAAATATAAATATTTTCTTTATTTTTGGTTCCTTTTGTGTCCGTCATGGTAATATTTTAAATTTACTAACTTTACTATATTTAATATATATGTCTATTTATATAACTACATACATAAACAATAATTCATTTGTTTAAAATATATTTTGATGGGGTATACAAATTCTTAAAATGTCTTTTGATATGATTTGATTATAATGAAGTTCAAGTACAAATTGAAACAAGTTTATAAGACTTTAGAATTTTTAATGAACAAATAAATATATCCTCAATATTATCAAAATCTTATTAACCATCTTAATCAACTCAAATAGATAAAGCTGTTAGTAATTTAAACTTAAATTCTACAATACAAATATATTCTGTAATATTTTTTTCAGAAGTCAGAAAAGTATTAAAAAATATAATAATTGTGGTTATTTTTTAATAAAAATATAATTTATGACTCATACCAATAGTGATATTCTCAACAAGCAAAATATATTTATTTAAAATTGCTTATAAATAAGTATAACTTATCTATTTCTAGATAATTAAATATTTTAAGAACTATAGCAATAGGTACTCACCGCATCTGCCAATTGTTCATACATTAATCCAGACATGTAATTATTGTTTTGTTTTTTATTAACCACTACTGATCCATGTTGTGGCTCAATCCAACATTCTGTTATCAATTGGTAATCATCGTCTGAAGAATATTGAGAGCAATAGAAGTTATAATCATTAACTTTTCCTGATTTTCGACGTTTTTCAAACTGTTGTTCTTCAATTGATGATGTCGATGATCTTTCGTCATCTTTTTTTCTTTTAAATAGATTAACGATACTGGGATAATCGTGATCTTTTGGACGATGTTTTTGTAGTATATTTGGTGGAAATAAAACATACTGAATGACACAATGGCTTGTTGGCGTACTCGGACAATTTGGTGATCCCTAAAATATAATCATAATAGTAATTAATTTAATTTGTGATTAATTTTTCCTTTAAATAATCAATTTTATTATAAGCTAATAATCGAACCTAATTCAAATAATAAGTTAAATTTTCCAGAATTAAATACATTTTTAAGATTTGTATACATAATTAAACTATACATACTAATATATAATAGGTAAGAGTAAAATATGAGTGATTCACAAAAAATAAAACAATTATAAGCAAACATGCATTTAAGGTTTTTATACCTATAATTTTATAATTTTATACTAAAATAAACGGTTTCAAATAATTTTTGCTCATTAGTAAAATAATCCAATATGTTTTGATCAATAAATGTACATGTTTCTTATATTTTATTTAAGAATATGGATATTTCTTATATTAAATTAAAATGTTATTATTATACTTATGATATTAAACATGTATAAATCATGCATTTTATATGTCAAATTTAATTATTCAAAATAATTTACTAATTTAACTACACACTCTTTGGTAGTTATAAAATACAATCAGGTTTAGATAGTGTAACTTAAAATAATGGAATACTTTAAAAATAAAGAAGCCTAATTGCTTATTTTTCATAAATGTAATTAGGGAAAAAATGAAATAAAAATTATTATTTGATTAGAAATAGCAAACCATACAATTTTTATACTGTTTAGGGTTAGTTATATATGATAGTTAAAATACCATTGGTAACATTTTTCAAATATTGAAAGTGGAACTTGAATCAAGATTCGAAATAATTATTGCACTGTATGAACTGGAAATATGATTAAAATGTGAAATCTATCGGACAGATTTTATTTAATACGGAAAACTTAATTATTTTAAACAGTCCTATTTACAGTAAATACAGTACTGTATCATCTGAATACATTTTTAGGTTTTTACAATTCTGTATTTTTCTTAGTATTTTAAAATACGAGTTGAGTGAATTCTATTTTATAAATTCTAATATTGCTGATTTTTCATCAGTAGTAAAAGTTCTTTGCCTACACAGTTACTAAAAGATTAATATCAAATACTAACCTCAATCATGTCTACTTGTAAAACCATGTTTATTATACCAGCTGATGAATGAGCAAATCTGAATCCTTCTCTCAATCGTATTCTAAAAATAAAAAGAACAACATTTAATATTAATATTACTATTTCATAGGCATACAGTAGTTAATTTTAAAATTATAAATAAAAATAAGACCTTTTTACATTATTAATACATTTTGTAATAAATCATTACACTACTTTTTGGTATTGGCAATTTGCTTTATACTCCATAAAAATAAAAAAACAATAATTTTAAATTACGTACAAATAATTTAATAATAATAGACAATTTTCAATATATTTTTTAAAATAACTTGAACTTTTAAATAATGCTGGACAGTTTAATGGTAATATATTTTACTGTAAAAAAAATATTATATAACTATGACTAATGAGTTATATAAGAGAAATCAACTTTACTATGTGAATGTTCAAATTAAAAATATATTTTAACAGCAGTGTGAATAGTCCAGCATTATGTATAATTTCGAAGCATATTGTAAGATGGTACTGTAAATCAAAAAGCCATAGGTCTATTTTTAATGTTAAATTATATTAAGCGAAACACAGGAATTAAATTATCTTTATTGTAAATAACTTAAACTATTAAAAATTAAACTTGTTTTAAATAATCATGTTGTTTGGCATGTTAAAATCACTAGTAAAATTGTAATATGAGTTTAATTAATTAATTTCACTAGGATAATCAATGGTTAATTATTTTATATATTTTATATTAGTAAACATAATTAAGAACATTTTAGTGTTCCAACATCTATTGAATTATTAACTTATAATTTGGTTTCAATGATTTCAAATTAGTAATTTAATATACAACTAATTAGAATTTAAATATTTTAGAAATTTTTCGAACATAATTAAGACAAGAAAAAATATAAATAAAAGTATCCCAATACTATCTTTATTAATTTATCTAAATCATATATAGTGTCATACATGTCATATATGCTAACAATTTAATAATTATGGTAAAAAAGTACCATATTTATTAAATTTAAATTAATTTCATTTTTCGTCTTAAAATTTTAATTTAATTTTTAATGATTATAAAAATTAGTTAAAATTATAAATCATTATAAATATACTTAATAGTTTATACCTTGTTTTATTGTTTTTAACCCTATTTTGGATATTATTATTCAACATACAAATAAGATTGTAACAGAAATGTTGATTACTACGAATTTTAATTGAACATATTATGTTATATATTTTATACTGCACTTGCTAACAAGTTAGTAATTCAATCAAGTTAATAACTGTAAATGAATACAGTTTAGTTGTATGATAAATATAAAGTTAGTGATTAAATAATTCAAATAGTGTACAAAATAAAAATTACAATTGTAATTTTAGATATATAGACAATAGCGCATCAATTATCTGCATTAATTGGGACCAAATAATGTCTAGATAATAAATTTGATCATACAATAAACATGAATTAAAATGTTAACACAATTAAAAATAAAACTAATGTATGTATAACATATCAGTATTATATTATTAAGTAAAACATGTATACTTACTAAAAATATTAGTTATAAATAATTTATATACAAATTTAAAATAAAATATAAAAATACATATATACATGCTCGTATATGTTTGCATTTAATTATAATAAAAATAAATAATTTTTTTGCACTGCCACTGAACTTCTTTAATGAACCTACTTAATTATTGGACATTAAAATTAAAATGAATCGTGTATAATAGTATATCATAAAATATAATTTTAAATTTCATAATACGATCGATAAACTTGGAATTTATAAATAACTTTGTAATATAATTTCATAGAGCGGATAATAGACGCTCTAATCTACTGAATATAAATGTTACCTTTAATATTGGTAACAGTAGTGTAGTATAGTAATGACCATGATTAGCTAGTCATTATTGATAGCGGCTGATTTAGTTAAACAATGTTTTACATTACTGATAACGACTAAAATTAACAGTCAAAGAGGTAAATATTAAATGTAATTATTATTATGTTTAATACATTTTAAAAATGAAAACAATTTAAAATGCTATTTATTTTCACAAGATATTATGACAATTGAATTGTATGGTTTTTTTATTGCTTGACAAACACATTTATTATAAACACATTTAGTATTATGATGACATCTCTGATACTTTGACTCCCAACAATACTTCTGGAAAGTTATATCATTTTTTTTGACTGACAGTACATATTAAATCAGGTAAATATTCCTCACTAGGAACTATTTCTGTTAATGTATTTTAATGTTTCATGAAACTATTTTCTGTACATGGTACCTCCATTGTCAGTTTTTAATATAGCTAGTGCTCCAAAATTTTTATAAATATCCTATTAAAAGCAATTTATTAAGTTTATAGGTCTTAAGATCACAAACTCAAGTCAAATATAAAATGTTGTGAGTGTTATAACCAGCTTAGGAAATGTCAACAAATGACAATGGCGAAACATATCCATCAATATCAGAAATATACACTGATTGTCAATGACTAAGGCGCATCGTCATTACTAATACCGCTTATATTGTCTGAATTCCCAACATTTCAGTAACATATATATTACATATTAAGAAATGTATAGTTAAAACTTACTTTGTTAAAACTGATAGAGTACGTGCTAATTGTATTTGTAATTTTTGTGTTTCGTTATTGCTAAATTGATTACAATAACTACTCCATATCCACCGCCTATGATACAAATAACGAGAAAGGGTGGTAGTTGTGGCAACAGCACTGGGTTCTATTCCAGTTAATGACTCTTGAGAAGTATCATTCTGTTTACTATTTGATCTTGTTATAGCTGGGCAAGGTTGTGAACCATCAGGAAATATAACTGTAGTAAATTCTGAAGGTATCCGCTCATATCTTAAAAAAAAAAAAATATAAGTAAAATATTATTAAATAATAATATTAAATAATATCAGCTAAAATATATTAATACATTAAATGTATATATTTACAAAAATGTTAATTTGTTTACCTAATGAGGATCTTTTCTAATGGTTTATCCAATAAATAAATATATCTTTGTGGTCTTGTCAATTTCTTTTTTACTAACAAATGGTTACTTTTTTTTTTTTTTTTAGTTTTCAGTTTTTTTTTACTATCACTAGCTAATAGCTGCTTGTTATCAACGGATGACAATGGTTTCACTGCTGTAGTTGAATCCAATAATTGAATACTTTTTTTTAAATTATCAATTATCTATGAATTTAAATAAATTTGTTAATTATCACAGTTTGGATCACACATTAATTAAATTATTTATAATATTACTAATATTTAAACCTTATTATGAATAGAAGCTGGTACACAACTTTGAAATGCTAAATGTAAAACTACACAGCAGCAAGATGGATGTCGCAATGAAACTCGGGCAATGCAAAATGATACACTGTCACTAAGTGTTTCACTATTAAAAAAAAATATACTAAGTAGTAACAGTTTTAAATATTAATTTGCTTATAATGTTACTTTTTGTCCAAACATTTCACATAGGAGTGATCATCAATTAAAACAAATGTACACCATTGCTTCAGCAAAGCAAATAGTGATTCTGCTGCTTTCCTGCAAGTCAATGTTTGATAACGTCCATTGTTTGTATTTGCCATGTGTAACCATCGCGGTAGTGGTCGATCATGTCTTAATAATAATACACCTCCTCCAATTCTATAGGTGGAAAACCATTTAGGCCATTGTGAATCAGGGTCCAAAGTACATACAGGTTTCCAAAAATCAGCAAACTGTTGATGTTGTTGATCAGTGTAACTTTGTTGTTGATCACTACAACATAATATTTTATATGAATTTTTAAATGAACATTGTAGTTAATATTTATAATAACAACTCACTTTAATTTTACTTGATTTTGCTTCACAGAAAATGAGGTATTCGAATTCGTTGGTAGATGATAAAATAAAGGCATACCACTTCTCAATGGACTTCTGTTTGGAACTCCAGATGCCGAAAAATTAACTGATTTTGCTTCTTTTGTCCCAGTATTAGCTGGGATTTCTGCTTTAGGGTTACTATTAATGGAACTATTTGGACTTTTATTAGAATCCTCAGTTTGTTGAATTTGTGGAGACGCTGGATTTTCTTGTTTTACAGATTGTTGTCGATCATGATTTTTATTTTGTTGATTTGATGTATTACAATTATTATAATCATTCAAATGACCTGTACTAGGAGAATATGTTTCTAGATGTTTAACTAGTAAATCAGTTTGTACAATTGAATGCATAGTTGACCAAAATCGAGCAATCAAAGCTTGTCTATACTTCGAAGTAACTACTCTTTGAGTAGATGATCTGTCAGGGATCAAATCAGTGTTTTTTGTAATTGTAGTTGTAGCAGCAGTTACAGCAATTGATGATGATCGATAAGATGACAATTGAAATTGACATTGCCGAGATAATTTTGACAATTGCAGATATTTTTTATTGGTACCACATGTAATATCATGTAGAAATTCATATGGACCTAAATGTTACAGAATAACAAGAAAATTTAATGTATTGAATAGTAAAATATAATATATTTGTAACCTTTCACCACAATAGTATAATGAATATTTAAGCATCCATCTGGTTGTGATGGCACAGGTGTTTGAGTCTGTTGTGTCGTTGAAGTTAATTGTATGTCTATTTCTGGTGTTTCTTCAACTACAACTGGCTCAGATTTGGTTATAATTGGTGGTGGCCACTTCATAGTTAAATCATACTCAATGTATATATGATTAGTCCATGGTAAAATAAATTTCAATTGAAGTTTACTTGTATTGTTCATGTTAAGTACAGTAGTAGCATTGCCTGCATCTTTGAATTGAATATCCTACATTTATTTTCATATTATTAATGTACTAATTCTGTATATGAAAGAAAACTTATATTTCAATTACAACTAAAAAAATATTAAGTTATAATACTGATAACATACACAAATAAACTAAAATAACGAAAATAATATTATTTAATCAAAAACCCAAACATTTTAGAATGTAATAACAATTTAACACAACATTAAAAAAATGGATATTAAAACAAGGTACACCAATATTTATTTTTATTTTTATTATTTAATTTTAAGTGTATACAAAAGTAGATTTTGAATAACTTAATTTTACTATATAAATAAATTACAAGCCACTGAGTAAATAGAAATAATGTATCTTGTTATTCAAGCCCAAGAGCAGACAAAACAAAACACTGAAGGTTAAGTTGTATGGCTTATGTAAATTATTTTTTAGATTATTTTAAAGAATTTATTGTTGTAATTACAACTACTTTAAATCAAACAGAAATGATGATCAAATATTTTTTTAATTATACTATATAGTGAGTGATACTTATTAAAAACTTATACAGAGAAATGTGGTAATAAATATAAATAAAGTATAACAATAAAAAAAAAGTTATTAATTTTCAATCCTTAAATATTTATCTAAGTATTATGTATATTACAATTAATTTTTACTATTATAAATTGCAATGTATAATACTACTAAAACGCAACCAATTTATAATAGAAATAATTAGAAGCACTATTATCATCTTAAAATTAGTTTTTTAACTTAGGTTTTGAGAATTCTATATATTTAAAAATCAATATATTGTTTACATAAAAATAATTTGTTTACTTTTTTATCAAAATAAATACTTTTAGTATTTGGAGAAACATTAATACTTTCACAAACGTTTTGTTGATTTTTCAAAAAAATAAAAATATTGTATATGAAAAATAACATAGACAGTGAAAACTCTCTAAACGGACACATTTTCCGGTTCCGGCACAGTCCCATTGAAAATATTGGATTGTACCCCTCTAAATAACGGACAGCTATTTATACCAAGAAATAAAAGCTAGGTTCCAGAGGTCAGATAACACAAATAGAGGATCTGAACAATGAGTTATAGGATCTTTTTTTTTCCTGTTTGTGAACTGAGGATCAGGTGAGAACAGTTTATCACAGTACTTTCACCTTGAGTTATCGGATCTAGCTTCAACACTATGTCCAAAATGCACAGGACTTTTCGTACTACTTTAATAGATGGATACTAACTAGCCGAAAACTTATCATTGAACATTGAAGACATTATCAATGGCCTCTGAAACCTTTGAGAATGAAGAAAATAAAGTGGAACAAGGTATAGAAGGTGATACAAATATCGAAAAAGCTAAAATAACATCCTAAGAAGCAGTTAGCAAATCGGCTGAAGAAATTTTATCTCAATACAGGTGATGGAGTTGTTTGTCTCAATACAGGTGAAGTGAGTCAACTCAAGACTAATTTTAAGAAGATTGCAAATCAAGAAAAAAACAAAAATAAAACTTCAAATGTTTTTTCATCAACGTAATATACATACTAGATTTTTATTTTTATTAATTTTTTTCCAATATCGGACACCTCTAAATAGCGCACAGTTTTGATGGTCCCTTGAGTCTCCACTATTTAAAGGTTTTACTGTATTATAAAATACATCAATAGCTAATCTTTAATTAAAATGAAGAAACAATATACTTGTATTAAATATAATACCAATATGAATTATTATTTGTTATGACAATAATCATGTAAGTACCTCAATTAAAAATCCTTCACGCATACGGCAACATACAATATTATCAAGATGAGCTTGGACATGATCACTAATTTGTCTTTTAGAAACTAACTGCGTTTGTCTGTTACCATAAAAATTTGAATTTCTAAAAATAAAATCAATATTATTAATGACTGTTTAAATAGTAAAATTGTGTAAAATAATATTGATAATAACCTTACTGTCCATTCACCATTGCGAATTCGTGGTGGTGTACAACTAAGATTAGTTGTATTTGGAGTCCTACTAGCCTCTCCTCTTTTAAATGACCACATGATGAATTTATCATGATAATAATTAACAGCTAAATTATGAATTGTTCTTGGAAATGAGTTTAAGTATGTGCCAGATGTTGCTGTTGCTATAAGCTGCATCAGCTCTGCATATGGCACATTTCCATGACCTGAATGTGGGTGAAATTGACTAGATACATGTAAAAATGAACATGCAATTCCAATACATCTTAATTGATTAAGAACAGAATCAAGCACTTGTATGTCTGCCAAAGTAATCATCCCATCAGTAATCACAATTAAATCTGAAAATAAATAATAATAAATAAATAATAAACACTATAAGCGTTATTATGAAATATAAGGATACTCCGATTTCTACATACAACATAATAATTAAAATCAAATTAATAAAAAGTAATATCTAAAATAAATATCAAGTAATAGTTTATTTAAGAATAATAAGACAATTTTTATTGTTGTACTTATTTTAAATTAATATTTTTTTTATACTTTTGAATGTTATTTTTATAATCTCTTATAATGAATTGTTAGAGTTCCTAATTTGTAAATGTTAATAAATTTAATCATTTTTTAGGTTGAAAAATATTTTTGGGTATCTTGGAAAAAATTCTGTCAGGTAATTAATTCATCATATATTACATATTGAGCTTTTGCAATTTCAAATTTTTATAAATCTATTATATAAGTTAAACAATATTATAGATAATTAATTATAATAACAGGAAATGCATTCTACAATTCTAACGCATATTTGTAAAATATTATAAATCTTAACAAATACATGGAATCAATATGGCTCAACAAAAATGATAATAAACTTAGAGAAAAATTAATATTATTCATTAATTATTAGACAATACTCAACAATTATGAAATAGAAGTAGGTATATTCACCTTTGTTAACTCAACTATATTACTGTTATTATAAAATTACTTTTCTTAAACCAAATACAATTTGATTATTCATTTTTAAAAATCATATGAAAAATAAAAATAAATTCTTATTTATAATTATAATATCAGAGTGGAATGATTATCAATGTATGTCACCCAAGAATTTAGTGCCAAGTAATTGAAGCTCATTATCGTAGGTAATAAAGAAAAAAAGGTCCTATATTGTCTATATTGCCTTCCTCCAAAAATACCAAGGTCTCAAACAGAATAACTATGGACATGTCCAATCCATTTCTATATATCTAAGTATATATAATATCAATTATAATTATAATAAATATATTTAAAAAGTACTTATAATATTCTTTTTATAATAACAATAATTGACATTTTTGAAAAATGTATCATAGAATTTGGATTACCTAAGTATTACAACACATTTTAAGGAAATTTTAAGAAATGTAAATATGTAATTAACCATCCAGAATAATCAATTGAAATTATAAAATGTAAATGTTAGATAAAATAATAGAAATCTTTGGTTTAAGAACATTTTTTTTTCCACCCGAAAGCTTTTATTATAATGACCAAAGATCTTAAACAATATATTACGAAGGTGTACATTAATACTAGTGGAGTGTATTCTAATATACAAAAAAAAAGAAACGTGTTTATCTCACTTCCAATGGAATGGTTCTGGCCAGTTTACGGATATTTGAAATTAATATTTTTAATATGAAGTAAATGTAAATATGTTTGCAATTTTCAAATTATCCTTGACAATTAATAACAAATCACAAAATATTTAAAAAAAAATAAAAATTACTTACTTGATATGCTAGTACGTGGTAATAGTCTAACAGCTAACATGCCATATCTCAAAGTGTTGATAAAACCTGAGTCAGGACTGTTATTGGCAACAGATGACACATTTTGATCATTATTTGTTACATTGTTATGATGACTTGTATTATTTATATTTGTGTTCATATTCATACAACTATTACTAAGTTTTTGATTTACTTTTTTATGAAATGCATTGTTATCTTCATTTCCAGATGTACTATCATCTTCATCTCCATCATCATCAAAACTCTACCAATAAAAAATTAAACATAATTATATTGATATAAAACTAATAACCAACACAATAATATATTAGAATATTACAACTACTAGTTTTGTAAGAATAAAATAACTGGCTATACAAATTTGTACACTTTATACACTTTATTTTGGTACTTTAAAATAAAGTGTTGAATAAAATGTATAAAAAAATATCTACTTATCAAACATTTAAATAAAATGTTGTAATATATTAATTTAGATGTACTATTTAAAAGATAAGTCCGAAAATGTATAAATTTATTCAGTTTTTTCAACAGCAACTACTATTATATTTTACTTCATCCCACAATGGAAGGATTACTAAACTACTTTATTTTCTTTAACCCTAAGTCTCAAAAGTTAATTTCTCACCATCATCATTACTTTTTGTAATAGAAATGTAAGTAAAAATCCAGTTTTTGCTCATGAGTACATACACTTATATTATTGAGAGATTCATTCAACATTAATTAAAATAATGTGAACATCATAAAGTTTTCAAAATTATTTCAATATTTTTAAAGTAAGAAATTATATTAATTAAAAAAGATCAAGTAAATTGTTTTTAATAGTAATAGAAATATAATTATTATAATATTAAATTATATTATGGGTTTTAAAGGTAATAGTCCTATGTGATTTAAAATAAAAAATACTTTATGAACAATACAATGTAAATAAATACCTTAGATTTTTTAATTATTATTTTTGTGTTAGCTAATGAATTTTCTAGATTATTCATTTCTAATGTAACTGTATTAATGAACTCATTGAAGTTACGGTTATTGATAAGCCATCCTTGTACCAGTACCTAGTGAGACAAAATATAAAACATTTGTCAGTACCATGAGTGTATACATAATAAAAGATTTAAAATACAAACCTGCTGGGCTAATGAGGTATAAAATGGAGTGTGCACTATAACTGTGACATACACTTGTGGCTCGAATAAAATCTTATTAGATCCAGGCACAATAAACTATAAATATAAAATGAGGATAAATTCTTAAATAATGATAAATTAATTAAATATCGTACAGGTCTGATAAACCCTTCAATACTTCTGCTCAGTGCTACCATCATTTCATCGAGCATAACATGACCTCTTTGAATGTCCTACATGGAAATTAAAATCATTAAATACCAATAAAAATGATTTTAAAAAAAAAAACATGATTTCTTCGGTTAAGTAATCTTACCACAGAACAATTAGATGGACTCATATCCAAACAATACACCATATTATATACTGCTGTCAAAAAATATACACGAGTAAGTGCGTCCATAACAAAAATAGAATTTTCAAATCTATTTTTCATTAAATTTTCTTGTCTAGGTATAAATGACATGATTTTACATTGTTCTGGTGATTCAGCATCTAAATCATCATCTACCATCTGTATGGTACCCAAACGTTTCAAAAACCACATCACACGCATATCCGCACTCATCGATCTGTCCTCGTCAATCAGTACATATACACATGCAGCAATAGCATAAGATCCAAGGGGTAGTAACCGAGGTACGGGATAGTTGAATACATTGTTGTTATCATTTTGTTGCTATTTTGGGAATGGAACAAGAACATAGTTACTGGTTTTACGTTGAACAATGAACTAATGCAAACAGATTTACCTGCAACTGTGTGCGATGAACAATAACCGAACGAAACGAACGTCTGTCGGACTCCATCAATGACGTTACCGTGCTGCTGCTGCTGCTACTGCTACACTCCGCCGTCTCCATTGCGCGTGGGTGGTTTGCTCGCTTAGTCCTTTAATCGTGTCCTATTACGAACGAGGATCGCGGTTTAACTCGGTCTTGGAATGGTTCACGTCGTTATCGACGTCGGTGAGGAAAACGATCATTTTTTTTTCTTCTTCACGTAACGAGTATATTACGCACGACAGTATTATGGGTACGAGGTGTACTGGAACATAATTACGTATTTAGTTAGTAAAAAAAGGTCGACGACCGAGTACAGTAGCGCAATGAATTTTTTTCGTTTCTTTCGTACGATCGCGGCACACGGTACGTGTTAAACGAACGTCGAATTGCTGTACAATAATAACTGTAATTGTAGTTATTGCGCGTCGATAGCGGCAATAATTGCACCGTTCGGTAGTTGTTATTACGGAGCGTAATATAAAAATATGAAATCAACAGTGATAAGAACATTCGCACGTGCCCGTAATTGCAGTGAACATGTAACAGCTGCTGTTGGTGATAGACGAAATGTAACGTACGTGATAACGAACAATAATTGTTTTCCCTTTACACGATATTATCATCGTATGAATTTTTTTGTTTTTTTTTCCCCCCGGCGAATGGTACAAAATGTAGTTCCGATAACATCTCGTGCGTAATATAAGATTGCGCGCAAAAGTTTATTATTATTATTTTTTTTTTTTTTTCACAAATATTAAAAGCTATACTCCGTATAGGGATATCGTTATCATCACCGTAAATATTACAATTTATCACACATCACCGTGCTGTTTGTTGTCACGGTCCGGCAGGCGTCCGGGTGCCACGTTCAAATATGATCAACTGCGCATGATTTGACTTCGAGGACCGAACGACTTGAAGACGGTACGAGCGCACGGCGGCGATCACGACTGCGACGGACCGACGAAACGGAGTGGTACCGACTTGCATACCGCCTACGGGCTAATCGGTCGGCCGTAACGAACGTTGTCCATTGTCCGCGCGCCAACGACGCAACTGTTATCGCCGCGGCGTCGGGCATAAATGCATATACAGGGTGGTTATCCGCTTATTCCGACGGGTTTTTTCCGAGTTCACCCGAGCTAAAAATTAATTTTCGAAATATTCTTGTTGAGCAATCCAAGTCAAATGGCCATCATCGTCGACAGATGCTCGCGTATACTCCTCTCCTTTAAACACTAAGCAGATATATCTAAATACTTGTTCCGGTTTCAATTGTTGTACGATGCCATTTCCAGAAGAAATATTCTCGATGATATGAAATCGAAAATAAAAACGACCATTGTCTACACGACATTTTTAAAGCTGTTATACTTTTGTGAAAATGTCATGTAATATAATATAATTAAAGCAATTAAATAGAAATCATTTTTATAAAAACATACATTTACAAAATATTTTTGGTTGACATTGAAAATTCACTCTGTATACGGGTAATAAACTAATAAATAAATGCCTCCGGCCAAGTTCTTTACACAATAAATTAAAAATGAATTTAAATGGAAATTCTCTAAAGACCCGATACCTATTACTTAATTCGTAGGGTTGTACTTCACTACCGGTAAAGTGGTAAATGTATATATATTTACTGCCGATAATATATTGGTATGTACTCGTATATATTATCAATGATAATTGATCATAATTTAGCTTAGACATCTATTTACGCTATCTCTATGCACAACATATAATTTCGAGAGAATCATTTAACCATTTAAAAAAAATTATTTGCAACATATCAATTAATCAATTAAATGTCTACTAGGTACTTAGATTATAACTAATAAGAATAACACTAATAAAGCATAAAGGATTTATATGTAAGGTTTATATTATAAAAAAACAAAATAGTAACAAATTATTAAACTTACATTCTTCATATAGGTACACTTTATTTACTCTAAAATGAATGTATTAATTGTTAATGAATTTTTGATTTATATAAAACTTACATACGATACCTAAATACGAAACTAGAGCCGTTCGATAATTTATTTAACCACTCGATTATTAAATTCACGTTTTACTTAATTATCTCGAAAATGAATATTCAAAACGATTAATCATATATAAATATATAATATGTATATATGTACTATATATTTATATATATAATATATATATGTGTGATATATGTGTATAATAGGCAATGTAAATAAAAGGTATAATTCCACAAGACATTTTTCTCAGTATATTAACAGTTGAGTTTTTAAGGCCAAAATAACTATCATAATTAGCGCTGGTAGAGTGGGGAATTGCAAACTCCTATAAAATAAAGTAATCTCCTACATGGACATACATAGTGTTAAGTGTCAAACATATAACACTTAACTCATCTTAATTCTTATTAAAATCGTGAATACGCTCGCTGATCGAAAACTAAAAAAAAAATCCCAAATAAATTATAATGAACACGAACGATGCTGAGATGAATATCATTCGAACCGTCAAACGATTAATCGAAATAAAAACCGATTTATTGATAAATCGGAAATTCGATTATCTGCTATTAATCGCATTGTGTAAAAGCTGGAAAATAATCGAAGAACTAAAATAATAATCGTAATACTTAATGAATTAAAATAATCTAACAGCCCTATACTAAACTCCATTAATTGATTTAAATAAATATAAATGTTTTTTAATTAGTATTCATTGTAATAATATTTTTAAATTTTTCGAATTATAATAGAATAATTAATAGGTAATAACAATGTGCATAAAATATAAAATTTAAGTTTTTGATCTGAGTAATATTGTGAAATGTTTGCAAATACCTATTAACGACTTGTTTCAAATTAAAAATAATTTAGTAATATTATGTAATTCATATGACCTATGATTATTCAATTTTATGCTTTTGGAGTTTTCTTTCGGGAAATTAGGGATATTTTTCACTAATATGTAATAACATTATGAAAAAATAAAGAAGGATCATTTTAATGGAGTTTTTAAATTTGTAAATTTGTATTAATTTGAAAGGAAATAACAGAAAGTTTGATAATACGTGATAGACGATCAAGACGTGATTAGAAATGATCATGTTATCGTTAAGCTGGTTTTCTGTTATTACTTAATACTTGTTGTATTATTTATTGTATTATCTTCTTCACAAGTCACAACTACACTATAATTTAAAAATATTAAATCCCAGCATCAGTATAAGTACGTACTTCAATAATATATTATTATTATTCTTGTATATTGCTCCTACACCAATAATTCTTAGTTGAAACGTAATTTTTTACTTCCTTAATTTCCAAGTGAAAATATGTGATGTTTCATAACACATATATAGAAGTATAGTGCCATTACATATAGGTACTTAAAAATTAATTGAATTGGAGATATGGTTTTTGCCATAGGTATATTTGTGTGTTAATGTCAATTTTTTTTTATTTATTTAAATAAGTTTAAATACTAACTTATTTTTTTACACACAACTTTTTTCATAAAACAATTGAGAAAGGAAAGCTTCTAAAAACTGCAGGTAGGTGGTTACCACTATGAGAGACTATTATAATAAACCTGGTTAAAATTTATAAATCATATTGCATTATACATTTATAGTACCTACAGGTTACGATTAGTACATTATCTCTATTGTTAGCATAAACATTTACATTATTACATTTTTATTTTAGTTATAAAGACTTCATTATTACAGGGGATTTAAAAGCGTCAATTATAAATTATAATTGATAAACTACAATTTAATATTTTATTCGTAAATAAATAATAAAAATATTTACTACCATAAATACCAAGAAGTTTGATGCTTATTAGTAGGGAACGGATTTAAATGCTCTAAAAAACAAGAAAAATGCCTTAAAAAAATACGATTTAATGCCTTAAAAAAATGCTTTAACATCAAAATATGCACTAAAAAAATGCCCTAAAAAACTTTAAAAATGTAATCAATAAAAACACAATTTTGATTTTAAAACTTATAAAAAAAACACATTACTATGAAAAATCTGATAAAAAATATTTAAATACAATAAAACTTTAATAAATGAACTCTCAATTATCTTCTGTACAATTTAGATAAATAGCTTATCTTATCTTTACCTTAATGCTGGTAATAATCTGTTGTAACTTGTATGTATATATTTTGTGTCTACACGTGTCAACAATAATTTGGTAATATCGTAACATAAAACATATTTAGGCATTTTTATTTTTTTTAGTATGAATGTTGAAAAGATGTTGAAAAAATGACTTAAAAACCATAAAAATGCACTAAAAATGTCAAAAAATGCTCTAAAAATGTAATAAAGTCTTTAAAAATGCAAAAAATGCAAAAAAATGCAAAATAAAAGTTACATTTTTTAATTCCTTGATGTATGAAATGAACTTTTTGCTTGGAAACCAATGTTTTTGGACATTCAGAAAAAAATGCAATTTGCATTCAAATCCGTTCCCTACTTATTAGTTATAAGATTTAATCTTATAATCGTTATTTATAACTTACAAGCTTTTAAGATTTCGTATGTTTCTTTAAGTCTACGTGCCTAGTCAAAAAAAAATTACTATTAAACTACGAACAATATAAGAGAAAGAGAATGCCAAGAGAAATAAAAAAAATTGGCAATCTTAAATGTTCATACGACCAAAAAAACCGAAATGATGACAATGACGTGTATACTATAAACAAGTGCATATTATAGTAAAAAAATGTAATAATAAAACAGTTGACCGTCGACTGAATGACCATTCTGTTGCGTTGCGTCAGTGATAAAAATAATATGAAAAATAATAATAATATGTATTAACCTGAGAGCATGGTAGTTTTTTAAAAAGCGCTATAATAATTATTATCATTACTATTACTATTATAATTATGACTATATTGACCGCACCACCATTATAAGAAATCATTATAGCAATGTGTTTGGATAACTGGAACGTCACCAAAACAAGATTTTAAAGACGCGGTAATATATTCATCGTATTAACATATTTATACTTATTATTATTATTATTATTATTTTTATTATTATGATTATAATTATTATTAGTTATTACCATAAGACGGGTGCGAGTAAGGCGGAGTAACGCAGGGCCACCGTGTCCAGTGTGCGTGTGTGTGCTCACGCGCGTGTTTATGTGTGGTGTGACGTGTGCGTGTGAGTGTATACTGTATATATTAATAAATTGTACGAAAAAAAGCGAGCGTATGTGCGCGAGTTCGAATGAGAATATAATTCTATGCATTGAATACGATTCAAACGAAAATTATGTCCACCACACTCGAGTGTACATAATATTCTCGAAATTGATAGTCTGATACCTAACGATTTGCTGTACAGTTATTCACCGTAATACTTGTCTCGATGGCTTGGTTACGTTTTTATGTAACGCGGTTAAACGCAAAAGAAAAACCATAATATTGTCATTGACTGTTCGTTGTAACACAACTACATTTCTATTGCGCGGATATACCTACGCGACTATAAGAATTTTATTAGCACGGTTATAATATAGATACCGTAATACGTTGATTATTATTAATTATTATATAAGGTAATTTAGGTATTAGGTAGCTATAATGTTAACCGTTAATAACTTTCATTGTACACAGTTTTTATTTCGCTAAAACTTTAAAGAGTACAATTCTTACATAATTTATTTTCATTCTATGCATTTTTGAAAATTGTGATAAAATCATTGTTTCGCCGATTTTAGTCATTATAAGAAGCTTAATTTATAAGTCCATGTTACAACTTTCAGACAAAATGTTCCTTACATTTTCGGCTCAATTAAAATCCCGGCTCTAAAGTATCCGTATTATTAATGATAAAGTGTTACGCCGCAAACACACTCACATCAGATTACACTTTTCTTTATACGATGTTCAAATTATAAATAGTACTTGCAAGCTAATTAAACGTTCAAAATATTCTTTACATTGGTATAAAATAAAATAAAAAAACTTAAATAATAAAATCAATTATTCTATGCGTATTTATTTTTATTTTGTTTAAGTATTTGCTGTTGACAAAGTTGTTATAATAACATTTTATGTATGAAATCTGTTTATTAACGTGCGACGGGGCAAAGGTTTTGGTGATATGCCGAAGTACCTATAACATTAAGCCAACGCGCTTTTTAAACGGATTTTGGCGGCTATTAGAGCACTAGAAACAATTACTATAATAATATATTATACTCACGTTTTGCCGACTGATTGTCGTTTTTACTATGTACTTAAACAACATTGTAGATAGTGATGACACGCGCCAACAGCGTGTTTTTTGCGTAATGGCAAATTAATTTCCCCGTCATATTGTGTCCAAGCGTATAAGTACGTACTTGAGTCAATGAGCTTGAATTATATTTACAAATTAAACTATTGTACCAGGTTACAAGAGGTTATCTATGAACCGGTTAATACGATTTTCAAAATAATAGGTTACAAATTAATAATGTTAATTTTAATTATTTGCTAATAAATAATAAAAATTCGTTAAAAAAAATTGTTGAAGTGTGTCATAAACTTAATTGTTTTTTTTTTTACTAAATTGTTTGTGAAGTAAAATTATGTTTACCGTAAGTGTACCTAATTTTGGTAACTAGGTACTGAAGTATAATAAGCAATAACATATTTTCAACTTGTCTGATTAACCTACTTCAAAGAATAAAATACAAGAAAATGTAAAGCATAATATTATTTTTCAAGCTTACTTTTACGATGTTACATTTGTTTTAATTTAATCCCTATTAGTTTTTTCCTCGAAGTGCAGAGAATATTTTTATTGCATGAAAATCTAAAATTACTATATTTTTCGTGTCATTTTTCAATTTTAATTTAATAACATTTTTATATTGTTTACAATTAATTTGAATATTGTAATCACAACATACAAGTTAACTATAATATAAATAACCATAAGCCATGGCAAATAAATCAAAGATAAATGATAATAACACTGGATTATTAATTTAAAATTACACAATATGAATCAAGGACCACGGTGCTTACGTCAGAAAGTAAAGATTACAAAAACACTGAATAAACACGAAACGAATAGCAATCTTGTTTACTGTATAATGATTAACGGACTGGCGCGGCGCGGCGTCCGACAACGGCCATATCAACCTCCCACTCTTACACGCAATAAATGCGGTGTGACGTCGCACAATAATCATTTTTTGGTACGGAGAACTTTATCATGAACAAATTCGTAAGCGAGTGAAAGAGATCAACAATTAAGTTGGCCGTTTATATATGAATATAATATATTCAATTTCTTTCCATTAATATTTAAACAATATTTTAATAGAAAAACTGTTCTTTATTTTGTTACTCAAAAAATGTAATAAGTACGATTCATTATCATAGAAAAAAAATATTTATACCTATGTGTATACATATAAGTATGAATAATTGATATATATATTTGTATATCATATTATTTTTATTCACACCTAGGGTACTTATTGCATTTTTAATCATGATTATACATACTCTTGATATAGTTGGTCATTATCTGTATTCTGTTTATAGGTTCATATTTTCTTAATAGTCGATAGACGATAGTAATGTTCTATTGTATGCTTAAAAAACGATTCATACGGACTTCAAATAAAATGTTTTTTTCAGCGTATTTCGTGATAGGTGTGCATCATAACATTTGCAAGTTTCAAGCACATTTTTTTATGACGCTAGTATTAGGTAGACGTGATATTTGCAATTTCTAAGCACATTTTTATGATGTAGACGCTTTTCGGTAGATATTTTTATTCAATTTCCTTAAAATGGTTTTATATTGACACTTATAATTTATTGTTATTAACAGTTATTAATTATCAGCTACTATTATTGATACATATTCGATCAGTTTCCCATTAAAAATGACTTTTACCAATATCTTTACAAACAAAATATACTAATAAGTAATAATGGACTTGACTATACAGTACTCTAGATGATACGTATCGAGTTGAATCAGTAGGCTTATTAGGTTTAATTTATTAGTAAAGAATCCAATTTTAACAGTGTGTTATAGAAAGTAGTGAACTTACACAGTATATATAGGTATATATATCAAAGAATAATTTATAGCAGTAACTAATAGCTACTAATAGCTATAATATAATAAGTCTATACTGCTGACTATACATTTTTTATGATTTTTGAAAGAGGTTGTATTGAAAACGATTAATGTTTTGAATAAACATCGTCAATATAATATATATTCAACGATTTATTAATTTTTCTTTTGAAGTAATCGTGGTTTTTTATCTTTTGAATATTATCGCTATATTTTGTCTACACGATTTCTTAATCTCTTATTATCAATTCGATTATAATTAATATTTAAAGATAGTTGAGATCAGAGTATAATTTATATCATATATAATATATTATAATATGTATTACATGTATTCAAATTAATTATTTATTAATTATTATCATTGATTACTTACATTAACTTAAAATATTTATTTCATAAATGAGATAACAATACAACATGTATTCTAATATACGAGTATACCTTTTTACGGTGATTTATTCATGCATAATATCTAGACGCTAAAGAATAAATTATAATCATCATCATACAATGATAATATAGGTATTACACGCATAATAAATCTATAAATCTATAATGTTGTTAACATTGAATCAATAAAATTTATAGTATACTAAAATATTTTGACATATTATGGTTATTATTATTAAGGTTTACAATTTGTACTCAATAAACTTAAAAATTTACCCGATACTTAACATTTAAAAAAATGCAAAAACATTTCAGACTCATTTGAATGATTATTATATTTTGCTTTGAAAAAATTCCTCTGTTTTTTTATTTTGAGATTTTCATATTTACTATGACAGTATGACAGATTGGCAGCTCGTTTCGAAAGAAAGTATATTTTAACTATAAAAAAACATCGATCTTAAAACTATTAACTATTAAAACCAAATTATAATTATTTTTCTAAATTGTAACTAATATACCTAACCTCAGAGGGATTATTCTTATGGTAATTAGTCCAGTTGCTCTAAATTTAAATAAGAATTTATATTTGTAAACTATCATTGAATATTGTCAACATTTAGTATTCTAATGATTATAAAAGTTTTTTGGCGACTTTTCGGTAAACTTTTTTTTATTGATTAAAAATAACATCTTGTGGAGAATTGTATATTACATTTTTATGCTTCAAAAATGTTGCAAATATAATGCTCAAAGACTTAAATTAAAATGCTGTTTAAGGTTTTTTTGTAATTTTTCGTCAGTTTTTTTTCAATTACTTGGAAAACTTTTAAGACATTTAAAAATCTTCAGATTGTACCACCTACCCAACATTTTGGATCAGAAACCATTCCTTTAGCCCTCAATTCTTCCAATCTAAATCTTGTAAAAGACACAAAAATGAAAAAATAAGAATAAAATAATGTAAGCACATTGTATTGTTTGCTTCATTCAGAATTTAAGAATAACTGCTAAGAATAAAATAACTAATCTCTGTTTATTTAAATGTAATCGTCATAAAATATTTACAGAATGTATTTATTTTAATTGTATATTTGTAATATTTTAGTATTTTACTATCAACACTTATATACTTGTAATAATTAAAAAGGTATAAGTACGCAGTAAAATACATAATAACAAAAACATTTTCTGTTCTCTTATGTCAATTCATTAAAAAATGTATGCATTTTGATTTTGAAAACGTATTTATCTTATAAATATTATTGTGATTTACATATACGAAGTAATATCTTTTTGACTTAAAATATATTCATTACGTAAATTAATATTTTATGTAGCATTAAATTATTATTTTTTTTTTTGGACTATATGCAATATTGCAATAACTGTGTAACATATATTGATTGATACGTTGTTTTAAGCCGATTAGTAGATAATTTTTTATTTCTTAACAACATATTTCTTAAAAATATTATTTTATAATTATTATTAAAATTTCTAATAAATTTCTTGGATTTTAAATTTTAAATATTGTCTTTAAATATTATATAAAAAAAAAGTGTACATATTTAAAATGGTATATATCGTACATACTTATTGTCTCAAGTTAAGTAAAGTAATTTTTTTTAACCAAAAACGATTTTATTTACTAAAAAAGTATAAATATTATTAATTTTAACCACAGACATTCCTGATTAACTTTATGACGCTATTAATGATTAATTGTAAAACCAATTATTCATTTTTATACACAAATACAAAAAGATTATAATTATATATTTAAGTCATAATATATAATATTTTATATTGCATAAAAATTTATTTAAAACTGTTATTATTATTATTGATTTAATTTGCGTTTTCTATTATTTTCTTGATATTTAATGTTTTTGCTCTTTCTTTTTCTATACTTAAAATTGCTATACTTGATAAACGTTCTTGTCCACATAAGTTTCTAAGATAATTCTTTATTCATTTTAGTTTGGAAAATGATCGTTCTGCTCCTGCTACAGTAATTGGCATCATAATAAAAATTACGCAAGCATTTAAAACGTTTGTTAAACTACTAGATAAGTCCTTGTTTATAATGGACCCACCAAATTGTTTTATTTTTTTTAATTTTTCATCTTTAATAACTGTTTTTATTACATTTGCCGTGGAAAGTTAGAATTAATATCATCATTATAAGACGAACAAAAATTGTATGATGCTTTGATAATATTTCTTAGATTCGTGTTAAAGGACTTATGGGGTTTAAAAAATTAAAGTTCTCTAATACGTCATGCATACCTTTAAGCCGACTAATAAGCTGAGATAAAAAGTTTCCAACACAGGAAAAAATATTTAAATTCTCTTCGGTTATACTTAATCCCCATTTAAATTGCCATAAAAATGTTTTTAAAAATTAAAAATATAGAATTTGCCAAATATTTTAGTTAATTGTGAATACTTTGATATCCATTACATCTATGGCCAGGGCCCCCAAATTTTCTCAAGAAACTTTTCGCAACGCACCACTTGCACCGGCGATTTATCCAGCACTGTGTATATTATAGATCTTAAACACTAAAGAAATAAATATGGTCTTTTTAGAAACTTTTCCCAAAATACACCACTAGTCTAAACTAGAATACTAATTATCTATTTATTAATTAAGTAGAATTTATTAAAATTTATAATATTTAAAATTTAAATACGTATACATTTGGAATATAATTATATTATTAATCCATAGTTTAAAATGTGAAAATGTGAAAAAGTGAAATTTAATTTTTACAATAACAGAATTTCCATTTCAATAAAGCATCTTTCTGTGTGTACGAGATGTTACAGAATTACTCTGTACTGCGCATAGATTATATATATATATATATATTGTATAATTTACTGACATAGCCGTTCGGTAAAACAATTTTTTGGAATAAAAAATATCTCAATAAATAAATAAGTAGGTATTATGTTAAATATGAATTATACATTTATACTATATAAACATAAATTAAAATAATAAAGCTTATATTATCGTGCTTGATGATAATATTTGTGAAATACCAAATTGTGTTATGTGAACAGCTTATAATGTAGGTAATAGTGCTCTGCACGGTTCGGTCTTATCGTATAAAAATAGGTGAAGGATCGGTTCAGTCCGACTCAATATTTTTTTGAAAGATTTTGGTCCGGTCCTGGTTTAAGCTATAATAATTTCGGTTCGATCCGGTTGCTAAAATATAATCAGATCGATCCGGTCCGGTCCGGTCCGGACCGTTCGGTCCCGATTAGTTTAAAATTTACGTCTAATAATACGGCTCGTTTAAAATCTTTTATCTTATATCTATTGAACAATGATTTAAAATTATAAAGACATTATTTATTGATTAATAACACGAATATTATCATTATAGCACATGGGAATCAATATTTTACCCCAGCACCGTTGTTTTATATAAATTGTATGTACTATCATGTATATATAAATATATTGTATATATCTCAAAGCTGTTCATGGTACCATTGATTATAAATACTAGTATTTATAATCAATGATGGTACCTATTGGCTATTAATAATTTATTACAGTACATATTTTCAAGAACAATTATTATTATTCTCGTTATGGTGCGTATAACAAGAAATTGTGGAAGTACCACGCCGCGCCGTTCAAATTTATAAAAATGTATACAACTGCCAATGAAATACTCGCACATTATGATCTTGGTTTATATTAATTAATTTTATTAATCTACGTTATTTTTAAAAACGAATTATGTGTGTCGTATTTTTGTATACATTGTTAATAGTTTTAATATTGTTATTAATTTGTGAACTTTATTATTAATCATTCGTGTTCTGTACTGCGTTGCCGACTGTCTTAGCGCTGTGTTTACTATCTAAAAAAAATTTAAATAGGTTCGCGGTCCGGTCCGGTCCGGTCCATAAACTTTAACAGTCCGAAATTTGTAAGTTCGGACCGGGGGTCCGGTCTCGGTCCACTCTAACAAATTATTTTAAATTTTCAGTCCGGTCCGGTCTAAAATTAAATTTAGCAATCGGTTCGGTCCGACTTCGGTCCTTTGTTAAGAGGGCGCAACACTGAAAGTGGAACGCATACAACGACCGATAGAAGCGTTGACGCGGCGTTTGCACACAAATTATCGCGCGATAGACAAAACAGTCCAAAAATAATCTACATGCGGGATCCGGGAATGCATTTTATCGTTTCGTGAACCGTCTTGGAGTGCAGATAATATAAACGTCATAATGTAATGATGATAATACCACCACAATAGTCAACTCGTATTTCCGAGCGCGCTTACGAACTAATTATAGTACTGTTTCCTATACTGTGAACACAAATAAAATAACTAAACATAAAATTATCTATCACAAATTAATTTGAATCAGATTCATTTTTCTCAGTTTCAAATGAAGATTTTAAATTACACATTTTGCATTAAAAAATGTATGAAGATCTGAATCCATAACGCTTTTCGGATAAAAATTACATGTCTAAAAATTAGCAACCAAAACTTCCTTTGTGTTTACTTTTTTGTATTTGTTCAAAAACATACATTATATCAAGAATTCGATGACCAGTGAAATTCCTAAATAATAACAATACGAAAAAGTAAACAATATAAAAATATGAATAATACATTTTATAATTTTCCCGATATTAATTGTACATATAGTACGTTATTAGTAGGTTTATGTATATGAAATATACGTATATTTTATATTATATAGGCACCTATATTGAGAATATATTAGAATCTTTGAATGTCAACTGTATTACAATTATTTTTAAGTATAAATTGAATGTTTAAGTATATATATATATACCTATCAAATTACTAAAGTTATCCATTTAAAAAAAGTATACAAAAACAAACGTGTAAGCTGAAAAAAACACTCTTCACTCTACAGTCTTGAAGACCAGTAATCAACTGAAGACTTTCAAGTTTCAACGCATAATTTGTCAAAACTAGATACAAAGAATATATTTATCTTTTTCTTGATAAATCGATTTTACGAATTTCCGATTTGTATACAAATTAGTTGTTGTACAAACAATACCATTTTTGTTATTATACTCAGAGCCGGATTAAGTACTTTGGGGGCCGTAAGCAAATTATTTAGATGGGCCTAATTAATTACTTAATAAATATAGGTAATAAACAGGTATATATATATGAGTATATGAAGAATATTGTTTTCTATTAGATATATAATAGTCTTTCACCAAATTTAGGGGGGGGGGTGATGAGTGAATACTACAAATAACAAAATATTATTATATTATATTACAAATGAATATAAAAAGATTTAACTCAAAACTATGATAAACTGAAAATTTTTATTTATAAAGTATATTTTTAAACTATAAGTAAATACATAAATTATTATAACACCAGTCGCTGCTGTCATCGTCGCAACTATCAACTTGTTTATCAAAACATAATTCTTTTTTTCTGGATTTCTCATTTGCAAAATTTTGGATCACATCTTCAAAGTTTAGAGATTTTACAAATTCACTTTCAATACTTAAAATTCCAAGATTTTGTAGGTTATTTTGTGATGATGATGATCTTAAAACGTTTTTTAATAATTTTAATCGGCTAAATGATCTTTCTCCTGTACAGTTGGTACACATAAGAGAAAGATATAAACGTAACAACCGTTCAATATTTGGAAAACTCTCGGTCACATTTAAATCAATTATCATCTTATAAATGTTAAGCAAAATATTTTTATTCTTATTTTCGTTCGTTGTAATTAATGATAAAGACGTTGACGAAAAACTTAAAAACTATGTAAACTCATTTGTGAAATCATATGAAATTTTTTCGTATAATTGTTGTAAGAAGATAATGAGAACTAACGTTCGGATTTATTTGATAATTTATTTTATATTGGAAAACAACGTTTGCCGGGTTGGCTAGTAATATAATTAATTTTTAAAAACTACACATTTTACGGGCCGAATTTTTTCGATGGCCGTAAGCAATGCTTATTTTGCTTGTAGGTAAATCCGGCCCTGATTATACTCGTATAATATTATGAAGAGTGTAATAATATAATATATATTTAATATTTAATTATTTAATTATATATATAATTAATTATTTAATTTATAAATATAAGATAAAATAATTTAATAATAAATAAAGGCTAGTGACTTATAGTATTTGCATATTTGTTTTTAGACACCACGGAGATACCTAAACGAGTAAAGTTATTGATTTGTTAGTATTTTCTTTTCCCTATTACAAAATTACTGACTGAGTTTATACATATACAGTTTTTTTTACTTCTAAAAATCACGAGCTCTAATAATCATACTGTACTTGTATGTTTTACCTTTATGATGTGATGTCATTTTTAGTGGGATTTAAACGGCTTTTCATAATATTTTTCATTGACCTTTTCTTTGATAAAATGCCTTTTGTTTTGGTTGGCTTCATTTCAAATCAATTTTAGAAAAAAAAAAACAAACACACGGGGAACACCAGTGGAGAAAAACAGAATGCTAGAGTGAAGACAGGAATGTAGGGTGACGGTGGACACAGGGCCGTAATTGAGGAGGGGAAAGTGTCCCTTGTTGCCCGGGGTGGCAAGTTCTTTAACTTATTAGGGGGGGGGGGCAATTTTATATTGAAAATAAATATTATGGCGTATCTAATGACAAAAAAAAAAAAAATGTTTTTATTTATACTTCAGTCTTCAATACATTTATTGGAAAAACTATTTTGATAATTTTTTTTGGGGGGGGGGGTACGGGAGGGCGACTAAAATATGTTGCCCCGGGGCGTAAAATGTCCAAATACGGACCTGGGTGGACACAAGTAGTACATGCATGAGGCAATGGACAGGCATCGAATTCGGTTTACGAATAGCAATAGCTCTGCGGGTCCGTCGCTCGGCACTCGCAAATCCGAGACGTTGCAACGTTGTTACTTGTTACCGTCTACCGGATACCGATAATAATATTATCTTTATCATTGTGGGGTACGGCGAAAATCATCATGATATTTTATAAATAAACTGTATTTTTCACCACGCAGCACTGATGAGGCTCTAACGCGTTTGCGCGATAAGACCTATGGTGCTGCGGTGTAACGGGTTGTTGACAGACGTATTGAACTATTGAAATCAAAAACTACCGCTGAACGGCGGAAAGCAGCACATGAGTACATGACGGACTAATTAAATACATTATTCTCGTAAAACATATTTTCGTTTTTCCAATAATATGGCTTACTGAGTGGTTTTAGAGTAAAATTACCTATTATCAATATTGTAGAGAAGAAGTTTATCTAGGACTGTATAGGAGCCGATTTTCGATAATTTATTTGAAATGTCATGTATTAAGTTTTGAAATTGGTGTTATTTTACATATTTTTCTTTTTAATTATCGAGTTTAATAACTGAAATATCAAAATTCGGCTCCTATACAGTCCTAGAAAAACTTCTCTATAATATTGATAATAGGTGATTTAACTCTAAAACCATTCTATAAGCCATATTATTGGAAATGCGGAAACTAATTTTGTATACAATTTTTCCTTACTGTTGCGCCCTCTTAACATTTTCAGTCCGGTCCGGTCCCTAAAATTACGGACCGTGCAGAGCACTAGTAGGTAAGTATATGTATTATCATTGGTATTATGTAACATGATATTTATTCGATTTCCATGTGATTGTATACACCAGCGTTTCCCAACTTCTTTTACTCGCGGAACCTTTGTAGGAGTTTGAACGTTTTGTGGAACCCCCATATTTTTTCTATATTAGTAGTGCATACAATGTTTTGTACACTTAAATGAGTGGGTTGTCGGACACTTCCGACACAAGAGTGTCATTAATATAAAAAAAAAATTAAGTAAAGACGATTTAAACATTTTTTATTTTGTTTATAACTATTTTAATATATTTTACAATATTTTTAATGTATATACAAAAGCTAAAAATGTATTATTTATTTGTATTAACTTTTTAAAACGGAAAAAACGAAAAAAATGCTCATAACGTTAAACATAACGAAAACGTAAACGTTATTTTTAAAAAATGATATCAAAATTATAATGAGTTAACGATTTAATTTAAATAATGTAATTAAATAACGTATGTTAAAAACGTTTTTAATCCCTGATTTTAAACCATTTCTACATAATTAAAATTACAAATTATCAGAAAATGAGAGTTATTCGTGATAGTAATAATTTAACACTAAAATTCACTGTAAAAAAACAGTTTTTCAATAAATGTATAATTTATATTTTGAAAATAAACGACGAAACTAAACTTATGTGATTGATAAATGTATTATTATTACAAGAAAAGAAATCAATTCTCATATCGTCAAGGCAGAATTAAAACTGACAACAAGTATCTTGTAGTGAAGAGACCCTCTGGCCAACTGCTAGCTAATGACTGCAGAAAATATAAATGAATACCTGGTAATATAAAATATAAATATATATGGATCGACAACCTTCAATATTGTTACGGTGTTATAGCAAATATTTTATCATAAGATAAGGAAACGTCCTAACGAGAAGAGGAGCTATTCGCGATTCGCCTATTCTATGTTCGAATCGTAATTCAAATTAAAAATATTTTTAATTAATTTATATTTCCCAAATTTTTTACGGAACCCTTGGCGCCAGCTCACGGAACCCTCAGGTTCCGCGGAACACCAGTTGGGAAACGCTGGTATACACTATACATAGAGTGTTGTAATATACTCTTTCTCAAAATGTTTAATACATAGTATAACATTTGTAATATTAATAAGAATAACTCACAGCGTTTACTATCTACCATAAATGTAAGTAGAATATAGGTTAGTTTTGTTCCATATAACTCACATCGAAGTATCAAATTTTTCAATTCCTTACTGGGTACAACTAATGTATAACATAATAAAATAAAAACCCACACATATTTGTTTTTTTAATTTCACTTTTTACAAGAAAAATGTAGTATCATAATTCATATCTGAATGACATGATAACATATCTACATTATAAAAATGTATATATATTCTGAGAAATATTTGCTATCGCTTCAAATGAAGTAATATTATGCTTTAATTAGGAAATATGAATATTTATTGTCAATTATTAGAACTAAAATATGGTAAAGTTGATAAAATTGTTACTAAAATCTGCCATTTAAAATTTAAATAGCATTCTTTTTCATAAAAAAATTTAAGGTTTTTTTTTGTACTAAATTGTTAATATATCACATTAATACATCACAGGTTTTTAATCTTTCAAAATTGATTTGAATATTTAATTTGATATTCTTATAATGGGTACCAACTACCTAGTAACTACCTATATTAATACTTGTATTTTTGTATCGTAATATTTAAAGAAGCTGTACTCATTTTTTATAGCGTATATATGAGAAGAAGGATATAACCGACTCTAACATAGCTTTAGCTATAAACACCCAGTGTTTGGTATACTCGTATTATGGTATATCTATAGTTAAATTATATTTACATGATTTGTTCTGTTAGTTATTTTTAAAACTCTAATTCTAATGTATGACTACCGTCTACCACCTATAATGTGATGATGAAGAATCGTTGGTGAGTAATGATCAATAATTATTAAGTGATAACTAATAAGTAATAACTAATAAATAACAGTATATAACAATTATGAATTATGACAATAATAATTATTAATTTAATAAAATTACATTTGTGATTTATAATATACTGATAAAATTGCGAATAATTAAAATATTATATTTATATAATTTATCTTATATTTACAAAAACAAACTTGTAATAAAAATATTTTTAATAATTTTCTTTTGATCTGCACCACTGAATAATCGTTCACAATGTATATGTATAATATATATATTTGCTATTATGTTTCAATATTTTTTCGTGTTAGTAAAAATGAGTAATTTTATTTTATTTTTCAACTTAGTTATAGATTTAAAACAATAAGATCATCGTTAGCTTTATGAAGACTAGTGACTACAGCACATTTAGTAAGAACACAGAGTTAATAGTCCTAATAAATATCCTTGATACCACCTTACCAACAGATACGTACGAGAATAACAACAACCATCGCCGTTTTCTCATACCATGCATAAGACACCTTGATTATGATAAAGCGACAATTTTCTTGATGGTTTTATTAAAAAAAGAAAAACATAGAAAATGGAATTTTTATTATAAGATTTTTTATTAAAAAATCTATGTGACAAGCATTGTCATAATGAATTATATACGTATATATACGTATAAATTAATGTACCTATAATTATCACAGATTAAGAATAAAGAGTGAGATAAATACACAGAGTTAAATATGTTATTTTAATTATTATTTATGTTAACATTTAATAAATATTTTAGATATCTATGTACGAGTATGAATAAATATATGTGTGCATATGTGTAGTAGTTGTAAAAACAATATCATACTATAAATATATTTGTATACAATATTTTCGAACTTTGATGTAAATGCAATACGGAGTTGTTTTTGTAGTATTAAAAATTAAACTTACATCATCAGTACTCAATCAAAAATTTGGCTGTGCCAACCACTGAAGAGTGACAAATATTTAAATAAAATATTTGTAATGCTATGAATGAAAACAAAGATATTAAACAATCATTACTAAACAAAGAATACGAGCATTAATTTTTTTTAACATTATGTCAACAGTTGAATAATAAATTTAAAATAATCTAATACGGAAAATTTGAAAAATAGTTTTATTAACAACGAAAAAAAAAATTACTTTCCTATAGACCAGTGGTTCTCAACGTTTTTTCATTCACGTACCCCTTTACCACTCACCACTATTTCACGTACCCCAAATATCAATTTTGAATATAAATAATGGAAAATAATAATAATAATAATAATAATTTTTAAGGAAAATTTGGAAATATTTATTTAATGTATATACAAATAATAATATCAACTAAACAATTTTATTTTAATGTGAACCTTGAGCTTGTTTGCTGGAACTTAATTTTTTGAAACTTGGAAGACATTTGGAAGAGTATTAATTATTGATCTCGACGTCATTCATTGGATTAAATAATAATTATATTTTATAGTACACAATCTATTTTATGTATTAATATAAAAATTTTCAAGAAATGGTGTTGAGTTTACATACATGAGTACATATAAAGCACTTACACTTTTATTACATCAATATAAAAATCAGTATTTAATCCAACTAGTAGATTATTGGACGATGTTGGAATTTTGAATAGACAAAGGAGAATACTATACTTGTGAGTTGTAATGTACCATTAAAAGAAGGAGTAACTGATGATAAATATATACCACTGTTCTACAAGTTATAATATGTAATAACTTAAATTGTTATTCAAAAAATGTGTAATAGTTTTTGATTTAATAATATTATTGTTTATTTATTTATTTAATTTAGAATTAGTAATATAGTGAATAGTTCCTACAGTGCACATTGTATTGGTATGCAATTTGTATGTGGTGCACCGTGCACATAGTTTAGTAGTTGATCCAATCGTTGAATTTAATTTGACTCAAAAAGCACTAGCTGAATGTGTGAACAATTTTATGAAATGGGAAAAACCTACATTGTTTCTCGGTGGTAGTAATAAATATTTTTTTCTTTATTAAATCGTTATATCAAAATATGTTCTAAAATATGACATAATAGCATAAATGCATTCATCACAGTTAAAACATTTAAATTAAAACTAGTATTATAAAAGCGAAATACACAAACATTTATGTCATATTGTTATTTTACTTAAAAACATGAATATTCATTTTCATATTTTTATTAAACTAATTAGTAATTGACGTTATCACTTCATCAACGTGCGGCCGTGTCATTATTAAATATTGTGATTTTATAATTCATAGTTGTACCTAAAAAAGTATAAACAACGCCATGTGATATTATAATCGCCAGCTGTTTACTAAACTTAATTTAAAAAAAGAAAATTTATTTATTAATTATAATTTTATCAAAATACAAATCAATTTTTGATTCATATTTTAATCTTAACTTTGATGCACAAATTGAACTAATATCGAAATAATAAGTCTATTGGTTTCATCATTGTCCATTGATTATAGAATAATAATTCGTTTATTATATAATCAATAGTATTATCATGATGTGGTTTTGTTTTTTGTGTCTGTGTACACGATTTTGACCAGAATGATTGCTCTGTTATTTACTATGTACTCGTATACAAGCATGCCGCATGGTACTTTCTTGATAGGAAATGTTGTCTGGTTAGTACTGGTTTGTACCTTGGGCGTTATTTTTTGAGTTTCTCAACATGAAATTTTGATGAAACATATTAGATATTTAATATATTTTTACAAATTCTGATTACACGTTATTAGTCATTTGATTCTATAAATATTAATTGTAGCGACTCGAAACATTTGCTGAGTACTAATATTATTCTAGAATTTAATAGACATTTCAATATTTCATAATTTTCGAAACATTTTTTTTTTTTGCAAAAGTTAGAATAATAAAAGTACAACATACTTTATAAAAAAAATTGGTTCTATTATTTTATGTTTATTGACATATATGTATATTATTTAACTTAACAATGTTGATATTTTATTAGTGTTCTGGTTTTTTTGTGATTTTTTTATCGAGTTCATTTCAAATTGTATACTTACTTAGTTTTAGTTTTTAAACAACAAATAATTCCATTTTTTTTTTTCATAATTATTTGAATTAGTAAATATTTATGTTAACTATACAATTTTATTATTGTATTTTATTATGCGGTTATTATTTGGTATTCTTTGGTTGGAACGTTGAAATTGATTTGCCCTACACTGATTAGCAAAGTGTGGACCATTACATTTATAACATTGTATAGGTTTATTATTAAAATTATTATTATAATTATTTCTGTTACGATTTTTTGGTGTATTACCATTATTATTATTATAGTTATTAAAGTTATTGATAAACTTTGTAAAATAATGTGGTCAGTTTTATTACAATTACTCGTATGATTGTCATATATTATTTATAATTTAAACTACATTAAAATATCACTTATTAATACTTTTATGAACACCCTTAGGTATCCAACACAAATAAATAAATCACTACACGAGAGGATAAAAAACTTTTTCAATTTTATTATAACGTAAAAATAAACTGGTTACAAAATATGTTTAAGGCTCTGTGAAGGATCTGACAACATTCATGCTCTGCGTCTAATACCAGGACGACTGCTCACTCGTGTTTTTATACCGAGAGCTGTCCTGTCGTCCGATCAAAAAGGTTTACTCATCATTTTGTTTTTGATCGACGCTATATTGTAACTTTTTTTTTTTTTATTTTGCCATTGTCCGAAACATTACAGCAATGCAATTACTATTTACAAAAGAAAAATTTACAAAATATTTATATTATTTATTTACAATTATTATTCAAATTAGGAAGCCCGCGGAAATGATGAAGGAAATTATGGAGTTGATGATGTGAGTAGAACGAGAATTAAGGAGAAGGTTTGAATCGGGAGTGGGATAACCTAGGGTGGATAGGAATGAAAAAAGAAGTTATCTGCTAGGAGAGAGAGAGGGGCAATGAAAAATGATGTGGTTGAAGTCGCAGACAGATTCATCGAGGTGACGGGTACATAGAGGAGAAGAGTTGAGAGAGAGTTTGAAGGAATGATGAGGGAGTAAATTGTGGCCGATTCGAAGGCGAGATAATGAAACTATTAAATGTCTGGGAATCTTTAAATTTTTAAACCAGGGAGATTTAGGGATGGTGGGGACGATATATCTGTGCCAAGCGGCATAATTTGACGGTAAGGAGGTCCATTTATTTTGCCAAGCGTTGTCTAAAATTTTACGATGAACAGGGAGAAGGTCGGAAGCAGGAATTTTAAAGGTAGATATATTATTATGAAATTTAGTAGAGAAAGCAAGATCATCAGCTCGATATATATTGTAACTTATAATATATAATATTTAATATACAGAGTCAGGGGTTCGTTTCAATACCACATTGTGTACTCGTATTTTCCTAAGATATGTTTATAATATTGATCAACGTTCTTTATAGTCTTACACGAGTAAAAATAAAACATTATACAAATATAATAGTTATATTATAATGTAATGGTATTATATAATTTTTATAACCATACTTGGTTTATTTTCAACTGATTAGAATATTGGAAAGAAAATATAAAACAAAATCCGATTTCGAATCAGACGCCGGTTAGAACGGTTGTTTATGTCCAAACTGAGCGTAAATATAACGGTGTATTATAAAGATTATTTTCCCGCATGACTACCGGTACACTACTGTACTACACCATACGTGTTATATAAATTACATTATAATATTATGTTGTATTACACGTATAAATGGAGAAGAAGATTTCTAAAACGCATTAAGCCTGATGCCACCACTAACACGGATAATGGGAGCATCTCATCGCTGTTAACTCGCCCTCGCCACACGAGATGTAATGTGAAACCGGTTGGTGTCGGTTGTTCTTCGATTGGCGTCGGACAGCAAATACTGTTCACAAAATGTATATCTGTCTGGCCGTCCACCTATCCTTAATGCAGTGTTGTTTAAATAGTTTTTATGTTTTACTTTCTTCGTCGTCCAGAGCACTCGTTTATGTTATAATGTTATAATATTTTATCAGGCATGTACCGAAAGTATAATTTCTGGTGTTACCAAATGCGGTAGAAAGTGACTTTTTTCTGTTCAGCGGTAAACGCTTATAAATAAATATCTAAACATATTTTCCGGCCCTCCATGTTCTGTAATCTCTTTACACGACATGCAAACTTGTACGGTTTTCATATTCAATGTTCATGTGCTTGCGTTTATAAACATACGAATATATTCAGCTTTACTGTGTTCTTATAAAATTATAAATATTAATTATATATGATTAATTTCGTTAAGAATCAACAGAAAACGAGTGGAAATGAAAGTTTCTGTAGTCAACGAGAGCTACTAGTTACCACTGCCGTGACAAATAAGTCGGCGGTACGCGCGTATATTTATCGTGACATTTCAACGTCAAATATTTTTATATTTTGCCGCCCGGGACAAAAGACACCCCCCCCCTTGCTGCGGCCCTGAGTAGAACTAAACTAAAGATTAAAATTTAAGATTATTTAACCAGTATTTATTATTTCTTACCATGCCTTCTCGTAAATACTGTTGGTTTTAGGAATTATAATTTTCACGAATATTGTACGAACAGTTTATCACGTATTCTGCTTACATAGACGGAACACCTGTTGCGTGCTGGGTTTTGAAGCCAGCAGTAACAATATTCAAATTATTGGTCTACCGTTTTCTATTGACGTTATTGCTTCTCCACAATACACATCTTTTGTTAATTCCCGTTTTTATATTATAATATAATTATTCCCCACGAATTTATTTGAAATGGGTATGGAAATGATTGTTTCTGACCTTGCATTTATTTTATAACAAGTTTTTATTGATATTTTATTATTTGGTTGATCCATTAGTAACGTGTTATTTGCAATATCTATAACTGCTTTACTATCTCGTAAAAATGAATGTCCTAGTATTCCGTGCTTTATTGAAGGTACTCTTGAGCCTACAACGTGAAAATTAGTCGTTATTTCTACGTTTTTAATTATGATTGGTATTTTGATTGTTCCGATCGTTCGAATTAATTCATTACTTATTCCGCGTATTAATATTCTGTCCGTTTCATCTATAATCAATTCTCCTAATAAATAATCGATTTTTATAATATTTATGTCGCTACCTGTATCTAATAATAATTCTAATTCTTTTACTTTAGTTGCGGGTGAAGTACATTTTATGTGGTTATTAATTATTGCTGATACGATGTGGAAGCATCGTTGTATATTTCTTCCGCGGTTTGTATTTGATGCACGATACGAGCCCCCGCGTTTCGTCCGTACGGCCGTTTCCAGAATCAAAGTTATTAAGCTCGTTATTTCGTTTTTTATAACATTCCGATATTTCATGACCTATCTTATTGCAGTAACTGCATGTTACATTTCGCTTATTATAATTAGTTGGTGGTCGTGTAAAGTTATTTGATGGAAAGTTTTTACTAAAATTATTATTATTATTGCGGTTATTATTTGGTATTCTTTGGTTGGAACTTTGAAATTGATTTGCCCTACACTGATTAGCAAAGTGTGGACCATTACATTTATAACATTGTATAGGTTTATTATTGAAATGATTATTATAATTATTTCTGTTACGATTTTTTGGTGTATTACCATTATTATTATTATAGTTATTAAAGTTATTGCGTTTGTTTGTATAAAAAAAAGTTTTGTGTATCTTTTTATGCGTTAAATTCTAATTCTTCACTACTAGCTTCACTACTTCTCGCTTCTTCTAATGTTTTTGGATCTCTCGCTTTTACCATAATTTTTATTGGCTTAATTAGACCTTTAATATATAATCCTAGTGTTTGTTCTTTTAATTGCGTTTGAATAATCGAATCTTCCTCTTTTGATTTATTTAATGTATAAATGTTACATAGTTTATAGTATAATTGTTCAATTCTTTCCGTATATGAGTTTACGTTTTCCCCAGGGTTAATTTTTATCGAATTTATTTGTAATTGCAAAGCCGAAGCTGAATATTGTGATTCGAAGGCTTCGTTTAAATATTTATTTATATTTGCCCATTTGGTTGTATCTTTGTATTTAACTACTTCTAATACTTTACCCGATAATTTTGTCGTTATATAACGTATTAATGTTGGAGCACTTTCCCTATCTACCGCGTTTACTGCTATATCGCATGCGTTTATGAATTGATATACATCGCTTTCTCCTCAGCAATGTGGAATTAACTTAAATGCTTCGTCTAACCTAAATGTTGGTTCCGATTTTTGTTGTTGCATTTTAGTTTTGGGTTTTGATTCGAATGCTAACTGTGTGTGTTCAGTTTTTTTACTGCTTCGAGTATTTATTTGATATTTGGGGCTAAAACTTTTTAATTCATTTAATTCTTCTTCGAGATTCTTAATTTTATTTTCTGCTTTGAGATTTAATTCATTCATAGGGTTCCCTTCATTCGTTAAAGTAGCTAATTTTAACGGAGACGTACCAGTTTCCCCATCAGTATTCATAAAATTCGTAATCTATTTATTTTTTATAAAAATAATAAAAATAAAATTTTAACACACAAAATATTATATACCCAATTAATATAACATTTAAAATTTAATAACAATAATTCCCCTTTACACAATATCAATAATAATTTTTTCAATAATTCAATAATAATATAATTCAATAATAATTCAATAATCTCTCAATATAATTCTCAATATAATCTCGGTATAATCTCAATAATAATTCTCAATAATAATTCTCATAATAATTATCATAATAATCTCAATAATATAACTCTAGCTCACTTTTGCCTTTAAACGGTGTTAAATAAATGATATTTACGTTGAAATTATGCTTGGTGCTGTCATGTTGATTGATGTTGGTTTTCTTTGGAGTTGTTGAAATTGAAGAGTTCTGCAGTTTCTTCTTTTCCAACGATGATCCTTTTGATTGGATTGCCTCAGTTTTAAAATATTGTTGCAAAATATTTTTATTTTCTTTTAAAAAAAAAGAAAAAATTTCCACAACAGATATTTTTGGAAATCCTACCGACTGCGCCAAATTGTTGCGTGCCGGGTTTTGAAGCCAGCAGTAACAATATTCAAGTGTTAAAATGTTAGTTACTCAAAGAATAAGATAACATGAACTTGTACTGTATTACGTTTATTAACACTTGTAAATTTAATCAAACTACATAAAACACAAGTTCAACTTTCAATAATATCAACAGGCAGAGCTTCTGAACTGGATGGCTGGATACGTCTGACTCTTGGTGTTCGTTTGGTCCCCTTTTATACACGGTTGCATCCGGGTTGTCGCCCGGCCTTCGCTGTTTGTTTCGGCAAGTGTATGCATTGCGAAGTTGTCTTGTTGGCCTTGGCTTGAGGGTTTAAATATTCATTTATTCTAATTAATTTATTACAACCACGGATACCTTTGCGTTCTATAGTTATTTATATGTTTAAATTTATATAATGGCCACGTTTATCTCGCGTTTTATAGTTTTAAATTTATACTAATATAATTATATTTTATTTTTATATAATAAAAATAATGCGTACTACATTCCAAACGAGTACCAGTATTATTTTCAAGGATTAATAGTAATATGCGCAGTATATTACACACCTAACAGAATCTATAATATACCGTCTCATGTGTTGACAAAAATATTTCATCGCAGAAATGGTAGTATGGTACACGTATTACGCTACAAAATTAAATAATATGTTGTCGAATATTTATTCATTGAACAAAAAAAAGTCTTCCTAATTCTTGAAACCGGCAATTTTTCTATCGCTTTTGTGACATTGTCATGAATTTGGCATGTACAGCTAAGATACCACAATTACTCATACATACATTTGAAGCAGGATTTTGGAGGCAAATTTTGAACTGAACCGAAAAACTTTAGGGTTGGAGTTAAGGTGGCATATTAATTAGGATCTGCAGTAGCACTTGTGGTAAATCTATCACTGTACACTCACACCCACACACGTACGCACGCTGCATGCACACACATACAAGGTGACCTGAGTGCACCTTTTGAATGTGTGGGGAACATAAGATGAACGTGAACTGGTTTTGTATTTTGTTGTTTAACTACTTAAGTATGCGTTTTACTGCTCTTTGTTAGACCGAATTCAATTTATACTGTACACGATTTAATATGTATATATTATGAATGTTATTGTTGTAAAAGAAATAGGTTCCGATTTAATAACACATTTTAAAGAGAAAGTACAGGGGCCAAGGTTAGAATCATTTAGCCGGACAACACGAAATAACTTCAAGGGGATCGGAAGCCGTAATTTTCTGTCCGTCTATCACACGCAAAACGTAGGGATTTAGACGTTTTATATTTCCAACGTACCAATCAATCAATTAATGCGATAAGAATTTTGAAAACTGATTTGAATTCGTAAATAAGTCTACTTTAGATGGACTTTCCACTTTTTTGATTTTATCTCCCAAAATTTCATAAAATAGAATTAAAAAAATTGGAAACATAAAAATCAACAAAAGTTAATTTTTGGTTACGTTAAGTACAAAATTTAAAAATTCTACAAAAGTTGATCTAAAGAAGACTTTACGAAAAATTCAAATCAGTTTTCAAAATCTTTATTGCATCAATAGATCGATCGGTACGTTGGAAATATAATACGTCTAAATACTTATGTTGCGCGTGTAGAAAGAGACAGAAAATCATGGCTTGCAATCTCCTTAATGCATGTTTAATTATGGGAGCAACGTATAACTGTGTACATTAATCTAATAATTATTGAAATAATATAAAGTAGGTATAAGGTGGTTCCATAGTAAAATATTATTTTAAAAACGATTCTATAAAATATTATCAATACCATAGTTGTGAATAATCTTTCCTTACACGATTTTTCTATTAATTTTCATTTTCCATCCAATCTTCCCAGATTTTAACTCTGTTAACACTATACCTACCTTACGTTTAATTATTCTTTACTAACAGCACATCTTAAGATTCAGCAATAATGGCTTTTATCTGTGGGGTAGTAAGTTACTAGTAAGTAACACTACTAGTAACGGTTGGTTTTTGGAACGGTAGGTTTTTAATTTTTGAAACACGTATGGTGTGTAATGGACTCTGAAATAATCAAATAAAAGTAATAATAATAAAAATAACCCTAACCACACACATATGACTTCAGCGCCACCACATAAGACATTTTGTTATGCTGTCGAACAGCGTATAGGTAACTTTTCACTTGTTTAGAACCAGACAATTATATACCACAATATTATTATAATTCATAAACCATCCACATATATGTATAAAACATTACAATATATCTGTGGATCATCACGTGTTCTCGTATAGGATGAGTTATAGATAATCGAAGACAATATTAATTATTATGGCTGTTATATACTTATATCCATATTTTATAGCGCGCTATATATTTTTCTGGACCCGAGACACTTTAACGATAACTATAAAGATAATCTATTATATTATTTATCATTGACTGGCCATGGATAATATCAATTTGGGACGCTTATTTGTATAATTGTTTTTGAACACTATGACGATTTTTTATAATAAGCTCGACGTACCTTCAATCAGGACTCCAACTTCACCACAATCAAATTCATAGTCGCACCTGGGCTACTTTACATACAATTATTTTTTACTTCATTTTCATGTAATCTTTATATAGTACCTATCATATCACTCAACTAATAACTCTGTGTCCGAAAGTTTATTTAATTTAATTTTTTTTTTTTAAATTATATGTTATAAGTTATCTACTAGAATAACTATTATTAATATATATTTAAACTCTATGGTTTGCCTTATTTTTCAATAACTATACGTACCTAGCTATTGATCAATTAATAATTATTGTCGAATTTCTGTCCACTGTGGATTACATTTGAACGTTATAAACAAATCTGGTATGCCATAACGACATACATACGACATATCATTCTGAGCGTATTCATGCATATGTCGTGGACTTCCGACGTATGTTGCTGGGAGAATAGTTGTTCTGTCTGCATTCTGTACATATCCGTCAGCATTGATGACATTCCGAAGATGAATGTATTCCTCAGATCGGAGTTTTGCCTGGTTCAACCTGATAAATGTCAATCGCTGTTTCAATCAGTTTCAATTTTCACGTATATATCCGTATAAAACAGACGCCGACGTTTTATGATGTAATTGTCCTAATTTTCCCGAACCACCAGTCTGACAATAATAATTCATTGAACTAACTTCCTTGTTAGTTTCAGAACTTATTAACAAATTTTTGTGTAATAATAACATAAATTAACGTTGTGATAAAGGTAGTAAACGTAGATTGTTTATTTACATTTTACTGGATTTATCATCTTTATTGAAAAATGATACCTATCTTCACCTTGCCAATATAAAATAGGATATTTTAATGCATCATATGATCGATGTGTTTCGGATTCATGCTACATTTGATCGTTACGTCGGTGTAAAACAATATCTCGGTTTTCTAAATTTTCACCCACGACGACAATTGCGGCTTCATCAATTGTTGGCGCATTAAAACGTCTTGCGTGTTATCCTGCAGGCATATTATCGGCTTTGAATACAATTTTGTGATAACTAGATGGCATGTGGTTAGACTGTGAATAATTCATCCTATTCGTTGTGTTGATTGAAAAACATTTGGACATGTTCTACATTTGGTCTTTTCACAGAATTATTGTGTGCACAACGCTTGATCGACTTGTCTTGCTAATAAAATGTCCTAAGAAATTAATTTGCAAAACTTTGTTTTCATTATCCAGCGTTGACAATAAGAAACCTGTTACATGATATATTTATTTGTCTCGAAAAACGTCAGATGCTAGACAATGTATGACAATTGTTCGACAAAATGAAAGCGGTGAGGAACGTGAATCTCGTCCCTCGCAAGTAAGAACAAATATTGCAAATGGTCGAGTACGTGAAATAAATCCAGTCAGAGAAATGCGGGAATTAAGTATATGCTGGTAAGTATATACCACATAACTTACAACTTTAAGTTGGACGTCCTATAATATTATTACGTAATTTAAACCCATAAAAATTATGTAACGGTACAAAACTGCAAATAAAATTTGCAAAAAAAAAGCGTTCTCTTGCATGAATTGATGAATACAATAAAAAATAAAGTAAGAATCCAACTAACAAATAAAAATCTAGAGTCGTGCTTGAAACTTAAAACAAGAAGTTATGATTCAAATTTAAAAGAACTTTCAAAAGACATGCAAAGCCAATGCTCCCAATTCCCTATTATTAAAAACTGTTTTTTCTATTACAAATTTATCATATTATTATAAATTAATTTTATTATTATTATGTCTATTAAAATTTAAAAATAAAATTGCATGTAAAAAATTACGAAAATTGTTGATAGCTCTTTAAAATCTGGAAAATGTATATTGTATACTTTTGGCTCTTCCGTCAAAAAGGGTTGCCGACTCCTGCGCTAGTACGTTCTTACTAATAGATTACAGAAAACTACGCTGCGCTACGTCGCCTGCGTCTCAATGTGCGCCCGGCCCTAGGGTGAAATGCACGCTATAAATGCACTCTATAAACGGGCGAAAAAAAAACCAACCACAGTACGGTACAGAACGCGACGATTTGCAGCTGAACCTGGTCGTGACGATGGCCGCCGCGACCGGGGCACTACGCGGCCAAGTCGAATCACTTCCATTACGCGGTGCACGACCCGCTGACCGGCGACGAGAAGAGCCACAACGAGGTGAAATAATTTAAATAATTTAAATAATTATAAATAATTTCTTTTAATATAAGTAGGTATAAGAAATAAAACAATATGTTAGTAAATTGTTTTCAAAGTATAGGTAATCAATAAAAAAATCAAACTTAAAAATTAATACATTTTATAAAGTAAAAATGTAAAGCATAATACATACAAGCTATTATATGCATGTTTAATTTCTTATAGGAAGGTACACCAAGAAATGTATTTTCAAATAATTTAAAATCATGATTAACGTAAGGCTAGTACGTTCTTACTAATAGATTACAGAAAACTACGCTGCGCTACGTCGCCTGCGTCTCAATGTGCGCCCGGCCCTAGGGTGAAATGCACGCTATAAATGCACTCTATAAAAGGGCGAAAAGAAAAAAACCAACCACAGTACGGTACAGAACGCGACGATTTGCAGCTGAACCGGGTCGTGACGATGGCCGCCGCGGCGTTGCCGTCGGACTACGCGGTGGCGGCGTTCGAGGACGAGGACGGGCCGCCGCGACCGGAGCACTGCGCGGCCAAGTCGTATCACTTCCAGTACGCGGTGCACGACCCGCTGACCGGCGACGAGAAGAGCCACAACGAGTCGAGCGACGGCCGCGGCACGGTCACCGGCGCCGTACACCGTGGTCGAGGCGGACGGTTCCAAGCGCGTGGTCGAGTACACCGCGGACGACGAGCACGGGTTCCGGGCCGAGGCGAAGAAGATCGGGCCGAGGCGAAGAAGATCGGGCCGCCGAAGTCGCGCGAGACCGCGGCCGCGGGTCGTACGCCCTCGAAAAGCTCGAGCACCAGGAGTACACGCCCGTCCACGAAGCGCGGTACCACTACGTTCCCGAGTCGTACCCGTCCCACTGACCACCCGCACGTGGGGGGGGGGGGGGTGTGCATGGCGATCCACAGTCTTAGGGTATTTATTTTTTCCCCCTTGTTCCCGAGACTTTCCCTTTTTATATTATACCACATCAATAAACATCATCATCATTATTATTATTATTATACTACCTGCTACTACGCGTGATTCTCTTTTCATTTTATCAAATAAACGGCGTCATCTCAACGTGTTTTTTTTTTTTATTCATTTTTTTGCGGGGGTGAATCTTTCAATCCGGACCGTCTTGGTTAAAATGCAACGTCGAAAAGTATTCATGCTGTACCGCGTGTTCTGAACAACTTTTTATCTATTTGTGTTCAAATAGAATTGCAAATAGAACATTGAATTTATAAAAACAAATTAAACTGTACAAATTGGATAATTATCTAAAGTCAGAACACAAAATTATAGTTTTTTTTTACTGGTGCGGGCTCTGTCAGAGATACATCCATTGAAATGCGTTTCACTTTTTGTAGTTATTACAAACAATGTCTATAAAACGCAGAACGACCGAATGATCCATTTATACATTAACTAATTGATATAAAATTGTTTTACATATTCATGCGGTTAAAAATACCTTGATGGATAGGTACTCATCGAATTATTGTGAATAATTGTGTAACAATTGAAATGTTGAGAACATAAGATGAGTATTATTATTATTATCATTTTGTACGTGAAACTTTTATTTGCCACATAACTACATATCACACTCCAAAAATAAAGGTTGATTATGGTTGACATTTAACGTAAAACAACTAAAGTTTCTTTGTAAAGCATTCTTGTGTCTTTGGTCATTATACGGGCATATTTTTTCAAAGATTTCGTAAATGATACATGTATATTATTCATACATTATTTCTATCAGCTATACTTCAATTTACTATTTCAATCTTGATGTTAATAAATACAGCATATTGAAATTAATTAAAAATAATTTAAAAAAAACCGAAAGCTGGTTTTTAGTAAGTAATCAAAAAGACGTTTGCTATGGTATCGGATTCACTGTATTAAGGAGATTGATGCGATTGGTGTGTCACTGATATGTCACAAAAAAGTTATTTTAATATAATATAGATATAATAATTATTGAACTTAAAGTATTTGTATATTGTTTTGTGTAATGGTTTGAAAAATGTTTTTTTTTGCTATAAAAATTGATTCGGCTTCACGATGAAATTCATATTTTGAAAATTTAATTGATTTTTGTTTCGTCTTATTAAAAATAAGCTCAACATTCAACCGATTTGTTTTGGCAAAAACAATGTGAATATTTTCAAGCGATTAACGAAAAGAAATATTCAACAGTTGGAGATAGCGTTACCGAGAAAATATTAAATGAAAAGTAAAATTAAATTTGTAAAAAATCTTTAGCGTGTTGCATTTAAGTATCCGTCATCATAGTGACCCGGTACCACACCCATACCTATGCAAAATAGTTATGTTTTTCTATATTTATCCAAGTTGTTGAAACTCAATCAAGCGATATTTCCCGTGTTAATAGAAATAATTAAATTTTTTATGAGCCTCCCTGGGCCAAGACAATTTTGCTGACAATAGTTTGGGAAATATAAGTGTATCAATATAGAAGTAAAAAAAACAACTTTTTATCTAATAATTTTTATAAATTTCGAAGATAGCCATTTTATAAAGCTTATTTTTCTAAAAATGTTGAGGGCTCAACTTTCTATTTTCATTAACATATTGATTTTTAATTATTTTTCTGGATTACAAGAAAATAGTGTACTACTCGTATTTACACAATTATAAGCAATAATAACAGTATGAGAAAATCTTATCGTAAAAATTATGATTTGTTTTACGCGGACAAACGCATGTCGAGCGCTCAAACGGGATAGAACCTACACTACATACGTGTAGTAAATATTATGATAAAACGCCCGAGTGCAGTTCCTAGACCATAATCCGATTGGTTGTAAAAATATTGAATATACCCTAGCAAGATGATAATGCGTTCATGTCGCCCCGTACGTTATTCTATTAGTACATTGGTCTATTCAATTAGTGACTAAGCAGATGAGAAGTACGGTACAAGAACCGTCGTTATATTATCCCCACCAAAAAGAAAGTCTGTTGTAATGTTTCTTGTACGATACGAAAACGTCGTAGGCAGTACATGTATACTGCAGGAAACTCGTTTGTAGTCATCACATCGAGCCCAGAAAGGAAAGTCGTCATTTTACACAGCTTTTTTTCTAAATAAATTGCAAGAACGAAGAACCACGTGAGTACAATTCAAGATTATTTTAGTTTCACGTAATTCTTAATCGACCGGGAATTTAAGGCACTAACCTTATGTCTCAATCACTTTTTGAGGAGGAACAAAATAATATAATTATTATAAAAGCTCATGATTTAAATAATCCACTTAATATTTAACCTTATAAATATGTTTAATAATTTTTATTCCTAAACCTTAAATGATAAAACCGACTAATGTTTAATTTTGTATTCGCAAATGTCCGCGCATTTATAGTCCGTACCATCGGTAATCGTAGTTTTATATGTTATGGCTGTTTAAATTGCTATGCGTGTTACTTTCCTGTAATCGTGAATCCCAAATACTTTATAAATCTAACCAAAAATCGTATTATATGATATGTGATAAAAGTATTTGACTTGTTTAAATCCGAATTCAAAATTATATTATATAATTTGAGAGCTGTGCGATAGGCAATCAAATATTCACCTCACCTAAAAACGCGTAATAAACAATGTTGTAGGTTTGGTAAATGTATGGTTGCTTATTGTACAATTTTGGTCGACTTAGACTACTCTGTCCAATATTGTATATGTATATTATATACGAGTATATATTGTAAATGTATATAAATTTATATTCGTTTAACAATTTGTAATATACATTGTATATACCATTATACCTGAGTTTGTATGTATTACGATACGCGCCTACATAAGTATTTAGTATTTCAGTCTGATGACAAATTACCTCTGAAATATTTATACGAACACAATATCTTATAAATGATCAACAACTATAGTTTAATTTATTTTCTAAATATTCCAATCTGTATTCATATTTTATTTAGTATACTTCGCACGGATGACGTTGATTTTCGACATAATATCAAATCTCACAAATATTTTGTGATGCTAAAAAACTAACGATAAACATATAATTTTAAAGGAATTCTCGGGTACCTCATTAAACACGATGTGAGGCGTGAGCAATATTAAATACTAAAAACTAAAAATATTGGTTGTCCCTTATGGTAAGTACATTTTAAATTATTATAATTAGCCTCGTTCAACAACTCAAACTTTTATGTATTAGTCAATCATATATGACGTACTTATTGACCACAACGCATTGCTATACTATATTATGTAACCAAACGGCAATACATTTTTAACTATATTCACATCTCCGCTGTTGATTTTTTTAATCAAATAAATGTATTGTATATCAAACATTTAAACGTCATTTTTTATAGAAATGTAAAATATTTTCCTCTACTACCAGATTTATTTGCTTTTACTTATTTGTATTACTTTATCTGAAGTCCGAATGTTATTGTAATTACTTAAAAGTAATTAGCATGGTCCTACAGTCATACAGGCCACTAATTTACGAGTGGTTTCAAACTAATAAATTAATAACAAATAAATCTTGTGCACCGTTTGCTGATAAATGTCAGCACGTTCATGGTAACTATTTTTTTTTTTTATTTTTTTTTTTTATTGAAACTTTTTAAATACAAATAGTTTCGACAATTAATTATACATCGGGTAAATGCTACCTATTGAAAATACCTTTTAACAGTTTTAACTGCAAAAGTTCAATTACTCAGACGAACAAGTTGACAATAAATAGATTAATGGAATTTAACAAATCTACTTTGTTTTGAATTTAGTGTACAATTAATGAGTAGAAGTTATAAAATGATTCAGAAAATGTATATAATATATAATATAATGATTTTTTTTTTTTACAGCCAAGCCACTATCAAAATAATAATGGCATTGTTAAAAATGTAAGTGACCAATATCAAATATTAATTATTAACAAGGCCAACATCCTTAAGACTATAAATTCAATGGAAAATTGTATGTGAAAATGAATTTTTCATTTTCTCTTCAAAATGCATTTTATGAGTCTGTTAAAGACTAAAGTGGCTCTTTATCTAAAAGGCATGATTACATCTCGATTCACAAGTAGGCAATAGGTTCCAATATTTTCACAATGAATTTCAACAGGTATCACATTAAAATAATGGCGGAAGACAAGATATTTTTTAATATAATGGCAATTAAATATAGGTAAATGGTGGGCCCATGCATTTCAAGTTTTAGATTATAGTTAATTTTTTTACTGGATATAGATGTTCATTATTGTAAATACTCCATTAAATAACTTTAATTCACTAGACTAAAATTTTAACTCAATTATATTTATAATTGTATATCATTGTTTTGATTATATTATTAATTTGACGAGGAATAACGTAAGTGAAAATTGTCTTCTCTACAATCCAATTAATGGTAATCGTTTCGAGTCATTTAATATGATATATCGTAATTCGTAGACCATAATTTATTGCATACTTAGATATCACTTCAGTACAGCTTGAAAACTGCGATCAAGTAGGACGTATTTTTAGTTTTCTTATTCTTATCTTATTTGATTGTTGTTTGTTTCAGGATTTGTTTGATGTTATTTTGTAGTTATTTTGAGGGCAATGACGGCATGCCATTCGATACACCGGCACCTCATTCAGATTCTTGGCTTATTGGTAAATCAAAAATAATTCAGTTTGTTCGCACTTGACACAAGTGGTGGATCTGCGGGGGAAAATGGGTATTCTCCCCCCCCCAAACATCAGTCTCCGGATATTTATACTTCCATTTTCCATAGAATATCGTAATTCAATTTCATGAATAAATATTTGTTTACGCGAAATGGTGTTAATTTAAAAATGTGTACTAGATGCTATATATTATAGTATAGTAATAAGATTTGCTATATTTATATGATGATGATAAATTGTAATAGTTTATGTACCTATTCTATCCAGTATATAGATGAGTTATTAAACATTATTATTTATTTTTTTTAATCATTATTGAATTAACCTGATTAACAGTACTTATTATGGTAATATGATAGTTAGTAATTGTAGTACAAATGTAAATTATTATTTTGCACTTCCCATCCCCCCCCCTCAAAAAAAGCACTGGAACCGCGATCCACCACTGCTTGATAGTGACGGCTTCAAGTACAAAAAAAATATTTTCATAACCTTAATAGTAAATTACTTTTTATTTTTATGCATATTTTTACAAACGTCCGTTAATATCTTGAAATGTTTTCGTTGATGATTTGGTGATAACAAAATATTATTTAATGAATCTATTTTATGTTTTAGATTGGGAATCAGAGATCCAAACGTGCGGAACTAATTTCGAAAATTTGTTGGGACATGTTTGTGGCCAAATGTATAGCACCAAATCATGTGAGTGAATGTACTTTTAGTATTTTTTATAATAAATGTCTATAAAAATAAATTAAAATAAATGTAATAGTTATTTTTTATGATGGCATCCGGAAAATAACTGTACAACATTGTTAGAAATTAAATATTGAGCTCGTTTTATAGGATATTTGTACAGTTACTAGTAGTTAATAATGATAGTTAATTTATAAAACGTTTCTATTATAAAATATCTACCAGCATCCCCTTTTATAACAATTGTAGATATACATGTTAGATAATTAAATTTTACCACAGATACCTGTGATCATTCATAGTTTATTCTATAAGCCTTACAGTTTGTAGATACAATTGTTGAACAGTTTATACATTTAAATTATAACTTCAAACTACTGTATTGTAAAATTGTTGTTTATTATTTTAGATGACAATATAAAGTTTAAATATCTAAGCATTAAATGCTGCCAGATTTTCTGTAAATTGAAGGAGATTAAGGAACTGTGTATGGATCCAAGGTAACATATTTAATTGTTTTTAAATAACTGTTTATCTTGAAGTTTAGAAATTTGAATAATAAAATGTAACATAGTCCAACCTTGATATATGTATAACATATAGTAATGTATTTGAAGCTATAGTCATATACCTAATAGTAATATTTATGAATATAGCGTAATGCATATGAGTTTTTTATTAACATTTCCAAACATTAAGTTCAGTAATAATTAATTATATTTTTATTGCAAATATTCTTCGTCAATTATTAAGTACTGAAACATTCGCTGTGCACTTTTATTTTTCTATTATGATATCAATTAAATTATCTAATTAATTTTATTTTTCTAATTGGAACAGAAAGTTGTAAATACAATTTCCATTTAAAAACACCATAGTATTTTACAGTACCCATGGCAAAAACCACACTATAGCAGCTAGCATAGCTTCTTCCACAGGGTCTACAGAATTAGAAATGACTATGAAGTCTAAACAATGGAAAGCATTATCAAGTAAGTCACCAAAACAAATTTGCAAATTATTTTAAATATTAATAAAACATAAATTGGTTTACTCATAATTAATTAATTGTATTACTCACAAAATTTTTTTCAGAGGCAATAGATACTTTTCTGGCATTGATTTTATAGCGGAATAGAAAAAAGGTATTTTATTTTCTGACATTATCTGTATTAAATAATATGATTGTAACTCATATTTTACTTTTGGCTTTGTTCTAGATTCATATTTTTTCTAAGAATTAAATTTATAATTTATTAGTTTTAGTTTTAATTCACTCAAACTATCTAATAGTTGTAATATTGACTTTTAACAAATAAACCAGCATTTTTAATATTATTTAATCTGTCCTACATGGAATTTCATACAATAAAACCATAGTTTAGCTATATGAGTGTATGATTCCTTTTCAAGCCTGACTTGCATTTATTTAGTTATCGCAATTTTGTTATTTTCCAGTTTTGTATTGGATAAAAACTAACAATTAGATACCAGGTACTAGAGGGTAATTAAAACCGATGAATATTAAATATGAACAAATCAATTGGGCTGAATATAAATTTAATGGTGTTCCCAAACAAGTTATATATGAAATTGAAGTATGAGGTACCTATATCCCTAATTCCATTTATTTTAGAAAATAATGTTGACTTCTATGTTATGTTACATAAACTGTGCAAATAATACCCATGTCCTATAGTGCATACTACCTACTAACAGTACTAACCTACCAATAATTATTGAAATAAAAAATGCACATTAAAAATTATGAACTTTGTCTTCGGTGTTTTGATGTTCACCGCTAAATTTTTGAAAATTACATTATTATTAAACTCTACTTCTCGATAAGAACCTATTTTATTAGCCACTTAGATACTCATTTTATTTTTTCATCTTGTTTTAATTTCACATAGTTCGGTTCTAAATCTACATAGATTCATTTAGAATTACATACAAGTAAAAAACAATTAATAATATATAATAAACAAAAATATTATTTATAAAAATGATAATTCATTCATCGAGCTCAAAATATATAATAAAAGTATATTATATATATATATATATATATATATTAAAAGCATATTATGCAATAGTAATATCATACCAGTTCCATCCTTGGTGTCAGAAACGTCAAAAGTTGACTACTATCAGTCATCATCATTTGAGAGACAAACATACAAAGAGACATTATTGGAGAGACAAACGACATACGTCCTACCGTATGGTAATTTTGTCGTCAACTATTCTTATTTCTCTATTCAGTTTTCAAGTTCAAAAAATCTAGGTAGAATTGGAACCACAGCTCTAGTTTTGCGTGTTAAAAGTTAAATTTTGATTTATGTTAAATGTTATTGTTTTATTAGATATTGTCATTTTAAATGAAAAATAAAATATAAAGTGTTAATGGTCAAGAACTTTGTCGGATGTCAGCTTTCAATTTGCAGAAACAAATTGTCGACTGTTGTTCTCCAATATTTTGTCCTATTACTTTGGGCATATTCTTTTTTTCAACAAGCTTATCCTATTCAAAATTATTCTAGTATCTAGTAAGTTCTGACTCATGTAATAATATAAGTAGTAACTAGTAAGTACAAAAAAAGATATTAAAAGTTAGACTGAAATTCAGTGGTCTTTTTCGACTTGCTAAAAGATCAGTATAGATCTAAACTGACGCGACACGGAAGCCTACCCAAATGATTGGCGCTACTTGAATACAAAAACATTTTTTTAAAATTTAAAAAAATTCGATTATTAGGAGTATTTTGCAGCGTATATTTCGTCAGTATTTAGTGCATAACTATTGTATGCATATTCTATAGTCTTTTAGTTCATTCACAGCCCTAATCACAACTCATCCTGCCTTAAGACTCGGTTGATTTGCACCTTTCAAAAACTGTAGTGACAGCACAAGCACCCTAAGACATGTAGGCACGCTAACAGATCGAGTCTTACGAAAATATTAAAATCAGCATTACTATTATTATAGGCAGGGCCGCAAGAGGGTGGACAGGGGGGAGGAACCCCAGGGTCTGGGACTCCGGGAGGGTTCGTAGTCCTGGCCTATCATACAAAACAAATTGTATACAATTAAATAACATTTTTAAATGAATTAAAAGTCAAATGTACTGAATTAATGAACTAAGAAATAATGGAAATAAATTTCCTAATACTGAAATGTATAACCAATAAAAAAAAAGAGAGCCCTCCCCACCACCGAAAAAGTAATAATGTCCGGTTTAGATAAAAAACACGGCTCTTAAGATTAAGAGTGTTGGCGGTGGGGCAAGAACTGGCCAGAAATATCAACTTGAACGGGATTATCAACGACTTTGCATTGTAAAAGGCCAAAAAGAGAACATATATTAAAACTGACCATAATAATTTCATATTTTCTTCAATTAATAAAATATTTTAACGGAACCAAATATTGTTTTTTATTCACATAATATTACATTTAACTACTAGTATTGTGCTACGTATGTATTTGTACACCACTGTCAAATAGGTACAAGTAAACGAGGCCCAGAATCGATCAGCCCCGGGGCCCACAAAAGCTCTTGACATGTCCTGATTATAGGTATTGACAGTTAACCTTAAGGACGATAATCGCTGCGGTAGAATGCGAGTCGGACGCATATCGCATGTGCGCGTTTTTTTCACCGTCCTCACGATTGTGATAAGAGCACTCCATGTGCCGGTGATACTGTAACTGCTGCATCACGGTGTGCTATGATAATATTGATAGCACGGTACGCGCTACTCGGTAGTCAGTAGTCACTATTTCTGCGATTAATCGCCTCGGCGTTACTAGGCATTCAATATTCCAGTATTGCCCACGTCGTTCGTCTGCAGTAACATTATTTATTTATTTCACTATCATTTCGAACAATATTATTTTTACACGCCGGTTCAAGTTGCGCCGTGAGGTGTACTTGTAACAATTATATTATTGTTTTTTGAAACGTCATTCGAAAACGCACGTGATGTTCGAGTTACCGCCGGACAACGAGGATAAAATTTGTATTCTAGTCTCCGAGATCAATCCGGAACTGAAATTCATACTCTTGGACAAAGAGCCCATGGTGTTGGGCAGAATGAAGCTGACAGGAATCGAAGATCTGAAATTGTCGAAAAGCCAAAGTAAATATACGATTAAAACCTTTAGTTTCGTGATTGTCGACCGTAATTTGTGGAAAATTAGTCTGTGGGTTTTTGTTTTTCCTCTTGATGTTTGCGTTTATAGATAAGGCGAAATATTTAAAAGAATATGAATCCGTTTAATATAACAAATGAAATTGCATGACAATATGCCTTCTGAATCAACGAGCTTGTGCGTTGTATAATTATAAATATGTTCAAAGTATTCAAGGTAGGGTACATTCTCAATTTCTTCCTGGAATTGGAGTTTGGCCAAACATAGTCTCTGGTAGAGGGATTCAACTTTTCGTTTGATACTCAACTTAGTATTAAAAATGTTCTATATTGGCTTCAGACCTTACAAGTTTTGACGTAATTGTAGTAAATTCTTTGCTTGAATATAAACCTAATATTTAAATCAAAATATACCTGTCAAAAAAAGATTTTCATTTTACTTAGGAACATTTTTATTTGATAACCTACCCTTTGGAATGAATGTGTTATTTATCCTTTCTTATGTTATGGTATCTAATAATAATTGTTGTCATTATTTGGGTAATACATTTGTGATTGATTGATTTATGTTTACAGTGAAATTTGAAGCAGACTATTCTAAGAGTATAGTGTTAGTTGAACAACTAGGTCCCAACGACTCAGCCGTCAATAATCAACCTATGACTAGAGGGGAAAAGCGAATTTTATATCATGGTGACAAAGTGTCATTGCTGTTCACCACTAATTATATATTTAATGTGAATTTTGTACCGAATGCCTTGTTTAATATCTATAAATTAAAATCCAATAAAAGACAAACAAATTGTTTGAATCAATATATTGTACCAAAAAAATATCGGTCCGATTCTGATGTCAAACCAAATTGGGAAACAAAAGATAATACTTTATTGGTGTATAATAGTTCAAATCTTGTTCATAAATATAAGGTAAATTTATCATAATAATATTTAAGTTTATTTATTTAAATATTTGTCTTTGATATTTTTAGATAGCAGCTTTTGAAATGAATAGAACAATTGTTGTTACTCAGTCTGGTATGATTTCCCCAGTTGATTACAATGATTGGAAATTAAGTTCACCTGAAGTTCCTAAGACTCTCAGAAAGTTGTCAAACGATGGCTATAAAATTGTGATATTTACTTATCAAGAAGGTTTTGGAAATAACAAATTAAATGAATATAAATTTAAGGAGAAAGTTGAAAATATTGTTAATGTGATTGGAACCCCTATTCAAGTATTTGTGGCCACCCAAAGTGACATGTATAGAAAACCTGCACCTGGAATATGGGAAACTTTTGTCTCAGATGTAAGTAATTTTTTATTCAAAAATTAAATAAATTATACTTATTTTGTCTTACTTTAGTATAATGGAGATTTGTCAGTCAACATGAGCTCAAGTTTTTTTTGTGGTGATGCGGCTGGTCGTCCTTGGCGTATTAGTAGTGAGGGTAGACAAATTATAGAAGATTATTCATGTTGTGACCGCCTATTTGCAATTAATATTGGTCTCAAATTTTATACTCCTCAAGAATTTTTCAATAAAATGTCTACTGAAAAATTTTTGTTACCATTGTTTAATCCAAATGATGTACTGTCCAATATCAAATACACTGATTCAAACTCTAAATTGTTGTCCATTTTTAAAGAAGTAATGTTTAAAATGCATAATAACCTAATAATTGTTTGTAATAGTTAATATTATTTCTTAGATGATCATAATGGTTGGTTCACCTGGTTCAGGAAAAAGTTATTTTGCATCAAATGTATTAGGATGTCATGACATAAAGATAATTACTTGTAACCCATTAGGTACATGGCAAAACTGTGTTAGTGAGGCTAAAAGATTCTTAAATAATTGTACGTATTGTACTAGTGGTGTTGTTATTGATTATACTAATCCTGACAAAAAATCAAGAAAACAATTTATAGATTTAGCAAAGAGTTTTAACATCAATTGTAGAATATTTTTAATGAATGTTTCTAAAGAACATGCAAGACACAATATTAAAGTAAGTATATACAATTTTCTAAACTTTAAATATTTAAACAATTTATTTAGAACTTGTAATGACTAAAATAAAAAAACAGTGTATACATTATATGATTTTATGCTGAATTTTAAATTGAAATTTACTATCATGCTTATATAATTATGTCAGATAATCGAGAGATTGATTTGCTTGGCCAAATGTCTACAGAAGCTTATAAATTGCTACATTTAAATTAAATAAAAACCATACAAGTTATACTAGTTAAAGTGGACAAATGACATGATAAATTATATTTTATTACAAACCACAAATTATGTTATCCAATTAGTAATCACAGATTGGATCAATTTGTTTGATTTTTGCATAATACATTTTTATTATTCAATTGTATTTTAAAATTTTATTGACAAATGAGTCTAAATAAATTATTGTTGATTTTTTTTTTATAGTTTCGAGAATTGACTGACAAAGAACACCAAAAAGTATCAGATAATATAATAAATTTATACTTGTAAGTATTAAACTATTAAATATTTGTAACAAAAGTATGTAAAAATTATAGTTTAAAATAATTTAGTGTGTTATGCAATCATTTAAATAACAAGGTTGGTCCTAATCTTGTCATAATAATTGTTTTGGGGTTTTTACGATATAGTGATTCAAAATGTATTATTGTATTATAACACATTACATTTGAGAATAAGAAAAAAGAGTTTTAATTCAGATAATTTTTAATTTTTTTAGCATTAAATTTATCCACTGTATAATATAATAACTATTTCATTATTTTAATTGTTTCAAATAATCTGATTTTGATTTTATTCTTCTTACTAAAAATTACTTATCCATCAAAAAATATTCATTTGTTGACATTTTATTTTATCAAAAAATATTCTATTGTATTACTATGAAGTAATTAATAAGATTACTATACTAATATTAATTAATAAGAATAATATTAAATAAAAAAACCTTAAACTTGCTTGATTTAGTTTTAATTGTAAATTTGGTCTTACACCATACATCTCTCTTTTGCCTCTCCTAGAGGATGTCCAATGTTAATTGTAATATGTATTTCATAATATTATTTTTGAATACATTAAAATCACGTTTTGAAATTATATAAAATACATTCATCTAGTATACATTAATCATAAAATTATATTTCTAATTGTATAATGTATGAACACTATGAACTTGTTTGTTGCAGTTCTACATTTGAACAGCCTTCCATGGAAGAAGGTGTTGATGAAATAGTTCACATAAATTTTGTTCCACATTTTAAGGATCCAAAGCAAGAAAAATTATACAAAATGTACTTGCTGTGACTGAAAACTTAAATGTTACTATTAAAATGTATTGCATGTATGGTTTAATATTAAAGTATACCTATCCTAACACAATAATAAAAATTATTAAATACTTTTATAATATCTTAATTTAAATTAATTTTTCCTAATTACATTAAATGTAGAATTTTAATATAGAAATGTTCTATGTCCATAAATTTACTAGTGATTAATTAAAATTAAAATTTCATAATTATTTTAAAAATTAAAGATTTATTTTGTTCTCTCATTCATACCACTGCCAATTAAAATATTGTATAAATATGTTTAGTTGGTAAACTTTGTTTTAGTTTACCGTTTAAACCTTTATTTACATAAACAATTATTTGATTTTTATAATAATGTAAATGATTATTGAATACACTATGAGATTTTACCCAATACTTTCATCATAAAAACCATAATTTTTGTAATAAATTATGTATATGAAAAAAAATCTGGTACTTTTGTTTTTTTCTACTTTAAGTGTATCAACTTTGACACAGGTACCATTAAATTTTGTCTCAACTGATGAATAACACAACACTAATCGCTGTTATATAATTTTATGGTCAGTCACCAATTTCACCGATCACATATACACAAGTAATTTAGTAATTACCGGTAAATTTCAACAACTGTTTTTGTCAATTGTCTATATTCTAAATTGCCTTATGTCTGTTATTCTTGTGTTGTGTCAGCCATCATCCAATAGAAATTAATTTAATTATATTTTGAATTTTATATGATTTCGGTTGTAATAACTACTAGTAAATGAAGAAGATTATAACAAGACATCCATAGGCAGGGACGGATTGGCAGAATTTTTCTGGCCGGGAAAATGGTTTAGACCGGCCCTCTAATATTATAATATCTAATACTATTTATAATAATTAATTACAAATACTACTTATGTTTTTAAGACAGCAAGAGGTTCAACCTCCCCACTATTTATAACATTTTAAAAATTACAATTTTGTTTACCGACTATTATATTTTATATTTATTAAAATAAAATTTGCTCATAAATTATATAGCAAAACAATTTAATATGGGAGTTCTTTATTGAGTTTATTTTTAACCTATCAATAAATTCTTCAGTGTGAATATAATTGAAACATTTTTTCTCTACTGCCAAATCTTCTAAATATGAATCAGATAATGTGCTTCTCAATCTTGTCTTAATACATTTAAGCAAAGAGAATAATCGCTTATAAGCAACCTACAATAATATAGAGGATAATTTTATAATATTTATACCTAGTTAAACCTTCAGGATTAATTATTTTACTTGTGTCATTGGAAAAGTAAGTAAAAAATTTATAATTAAGTTATAAGCATTACTATACAGATTATATTTCATAAGCAGTATATAACAAGTAGCACCATTTTTTGCAGGTTGATAGTGTTGTACAGTTATTGTATTTCTTTAAATTGTCTTCATCATTATCTTCATCATCAATGTGATTCAAGGTATAGGTCTCCAAAATATTTTTTCTTACGACTCCCAGTTATTAGAAAAGTGTATTAATTCTGTCCTTAATTTAACAGTAGTAACTTCGGAATCCTTTATAAATTATAAATTTTGTGACGAGTACACTAAGTGCTTTAGCTGGAATATCATTGTCATTGATGTTGCTTGGATGTAAACAAGATAAATCCGTTTTTGAATTCGACAAAAATCATTTTTCAATACTATTTATTACACCGTCCATGACAAAATTATATGCTTCAACAACAAATTTTTTATACAGTTCAATTATTGGCTCATCTTCTGCTCTATCATAAAATTATATTTTATTTTTTCTTGCCCTAAATATGGGTAATTTGCTTTTAATAATAAAGTCATTATCACTATTTTCTTCTTGGTTTTTTTCATCCAATTTGATATTTTCTGTGTTAATAAAATTATTAATACACTTTTTTAGACCAGCTTCATCTATCCCTAATAATTTTAATTCTTTCACTGTGTTTTCAACCATAACATATGCTTTTTGAACATCCATACCGGCTATCTGTAAATATTTCGACGGTAGAGTTGTTATTCCAAATATTCTCATGTACAAAAATGAAGTCAATAACGTCGAGTACTTTAACAACATTGAGTCAATAGAATGTATGGATCTTACATCTGGAGTAAACTGAACAGAATCCTCAATAGCATGTAGTGATATTAAGACTTCAACATAAAAAGCATTATGTGAATTATTCGGAGTTCCAAATATTCTTCGAAGAGACAAGTCTTTGGACCACCATCTAGTGTCACCTACAGTTTTCAGCCTTTTTTTTGTTATCTTGGTTGTTAATCATCCAAACGTTCATATGTCTATGAATTATGAGATTCTTTAAAAAAAACAGCCACACTGTTCATTAAACAAAACATAGTTGCTGCAGATGGTGTTTTCATAATATCTGATATAACCAAGTTCAAAACATGGCTATAACACCATATGTGCATTTGTCAAGGTGAAGCCTTACCTAACCAAGACAAAAACCCATTGTACTCGTATTGGCCTTGCCCCATCTGTAGTGTTAGCGATACAGTTTTCAATGTTTAAATTATTATTTTATAGAACTTTTCATGACAATTTAAAGCAAAATTAAAATCTGATAGTGGCCATAGCAGCCCTCAAAGATACAGGCCCAGCGGTTAGTTTCCCGTTATCATGAAGAGCCAATCCGGCCCTGAACGTAGGAAACTCTTATGAAATTTAAAAAAAAAAATAGTGCCCTTTATATACCTAATAAGACACAATTTCCTATCAAAAATCTGCCATGACCAATGATCCGAGAAATTCAACAATCCTTCTGATAGAAATTATGTATACATATAAAACTTAAAAATTAGAGAAATATAGTAAAAATCAAAATAATGCTAATATACTGTATATTATTTAAGCTTTTTTTAGTGCATATATATTACGTCTTATGAGACTATTTTAGTTCTTTTAGGGCATCTTCTCAAAGTTCCAAGCCCAGCAGGTAACAATTGTTAATAATAATTTTTTTTTATCAATTTCTATGAGCTTGGGAAGACATTTCTATTTTCAAAATAAAATTGCAAGTATGTATTTACAGTAGAGCGTTGATTATGTTATATATTGACTCACCAAAATGTAGGTAATTTCATATTAGGTGGTTCATAAAAGTTCAGTAACAGTGCAAAAACAAATTGATGTATATATTTAATACAAAAATATATGTATTTACATATTTTTATTTCAAATTCGTACATAAATTATCTATGACTTATATTTTTCATAGGAAAAAATATTTCACATTCTACTTATTATACATCCAGCACATTAATTGTATTTTTAATTATATGAACATTTCAATTTTTGTTCATACTACACTTTTTTTATTATTGCTTTGATTATCTGTACCCCTCGGTCCCAATTCAGGAGTTAATTGAAGTTCTACTGTAATCTTTTTCCTTTGCATAATTCCAATGACAACTACTTCTTAACATTGGCCCACATAGATGAAATGAAATCTTATTAGTCATCCGAAGAGGCTAAGTATGTAACAATTGAAACATAAAAACACTAATAAGCAACTAAAACCATTTTAAAACTATTAAAAATTATTTTTTATTTTAACTATCATAAGAAAAACATTGTTAACAAATATTTTACTCAAATAAACTAAAATACTACAGCTGTCCTTAAATTATATATCTTATAGTTAAGTACATTAGTATAATAAAAATAAGTTTGAGAGCAACAACTAGTTATATTTTTACTCAGCCACTCATCAACACTAATGTAACAAACAAAAAATATGTATGACAACTTATAAGTTAACAAAATCTTGATAAAAATACTTAATTAATAATAATGACATGAAAATAACAATTCAAGGAATGACAAATTTTGATTTGACCATAGAATTTTTTTAATATTATTATTGTGCCTAATATAAAAAAAAAAAACTATGGACAATAATAAATCACTAGAAAAAATTTAAATTAAGTCCGGAAAAATAAATTCTTAATAAATTGTATATACCTATTAATATGCATATATTATTATCAAATTACATTAGAAAATAATTATTTTCAGTGATATATTAACATTTCTGATATACACTGACAAAATTAAATGATTTATCAATTTAAAAATGACATAATATGTAAAAATATTTTTTTCATTGACAGACCAAAGGTCTGACGTAAGACAAAATTAATAAACTAACTTTTTTAATAAAATTCATAACTTAACTGTTCATTCACTTTTTTAATACAATTCATAACTTATTAGTTAATTCCCTTTTTAACTACAATAATATTTGCATTATTGAGCATAAGATTTTAACTTTAAAAAAAAATTAAAATTGTTTTTAATAATAATTTATGTGTAAACAAATACAAAAACTTAAGTCTAAATAATATTAATTTTACAGTACTATAAACTAGTGGCAAAATGTGATTTGATAATACAAAAAAAAAAAAAACTGTTTACTTTGCTTGTTTGTTGAAAATCTTGACCTTTAACTAGATCAAAGTCTTGGGGTTTTCCCACGGAAATATGTCACGGCCAAAATGTCCATAAGTGCTTGTACTCTGATAAATTGGGTTCTTGAGATTTAAATCGCTATTAAGTAAAAATATAACAAAAATGTATTATTTTATTACATTTAAAATGGCAATAAAAACTTAAATATTAATTAAATACAACTGACATTTCTCATAATAAGTCCTACAACATTTATGGAGACAATTCATTTTTCTGTTTGGTGGACTGAGTTATAATATTTTATGATTTACTAGTTCAAATAAATTAACTGTCAACCGAAAATGCAGTTTGAAAATTAGAAATAATATATTCATCATCAAATTTAATTGTACAAACTAAGTATTAAAAAGACACAGTTAACAAGTAAGAAAATAGTCTCAAGTAACTGTTAAATTCCACAACCATAGGTCATAATTAATTACATAATATAATGAACTTCAGAGAATTACGGTTTTTTCATTATTAAGGGGGTGAAATATTCTAAGAAATTTTAATAAAGGTATCTAATTAAACCAAAGTATACCTAGGTAATGCAATATTATTCAATTGATGCACAAAATAATTTACTATTTGTTCTTATACTCAAATTCACAAGCACCAAAAAAGCATGTGAATAACAATTAACTCTATATTTCCGGTTTTATGAAATTGGATGAAATTCTTTGAATTTTTTTTAACTTTAAATTACCTTACAATTTTTCCAGGTCTTAAATCAAAATTACTATTTATGATTTTCAACAGCTCTTTTTGAGTTTTAGTAGATGTGCCATAATGAAATAGTGCAATTGATATTGGTTCAGCCACTCCAATTGCGTAAGACACCTGATTTCAATTTAATTAAAAAAAAAAATTAATGATATTTAGAACTATTTGATATATATGATACAAATAACATACTTGAACAAGACAACGTCTACAAAGGCCGGACTTAACTAAAGATTTAGCAACCCAACGTGCAGCATATGCCGCTGATCTATCAACTTTAGTAAAATCCTTGCCCGAAAATGCACCACCTCCATGAGCTCCCCAACCGCCATAAGTATCAACAATTATCTTTCGACCAGTCAAGCCTGCATCACTCTAAAAAAAAATACATAGTCAATACCATAGGATCATAAGTACCAATGAAACTAGTTTTCGCACATAATACATTATTGGCCAAATAAAAGACAAATAGTATGCACACAAGAAAAACATAATATTTCCCAAATTAAAAAACTCTTTTGAAAACTATTTTGTTCACATTTTACTGTATACAATTTAAGACATTATAGGTGGCAAGAAAATAGACCATTACACAACTTATAATATTAAATGATTAATATACTATGGAATTACAAGAGTTGTCGAATATTGAAACACCAAGAAAAAAACTTTTGATATAATAAACAAGTTGTAAATTAATGAAATGTGCACAATTGGGTTACACTTATTATTACTACACTATATAATACAAACTTGTGGACCACCCATCACAAAATGACCGCATGGATTAATGTGGAAAACTGTTCCTTCATCTAGATACTTTGATGGTATCACTTTCTTAACAACTTTAGCCATCACTTCTAGTCTTAGGTTTTTTAGAGTTATTTCTTCTGAATGTTGAACAGATATTACAACTGTATGAACTCTTATCGGAATACAAGCACCATCAAGCAAAAAGTATTCACATGTAACCTATAGAAAATAATATAATAAATTTATATTTAATAATTGTATTTTTTAAATTGTTATTGATGATAAAAAATGATAAAAAACTGAAATAAAAATACCATAAGCATTTTCATAAACAGTGCTTGGAAGTTATTAATTAAGTAATAATTACAATTTTATAAATTACATACAAAAGCAAAAATATTTCTATTATAAAAACCAAATAATCAAGAAATAATCAAATGATATCATATTGTCCTCAATTTAAACATACAATATACGAATCTTAAAAATTGAGTTGTTTACAAAATCAAAATGCTTCTCTAATAAATATAATTGTTATGTTATAATAAATTGAAATTATAATTTATTCTTAACCTAAATATTTACAACCAAACATAGCATAAAATGCATAAGAATAAAGTTTATTAGAATCAGAGTCAAGTAATAATAATCAATAAAATATATTATTTACATATTATCTTGAATATAATTAAAAAAGTGCCACACAATGCGCTGGACCAGTTATCAATTACCAGTACAGTCACACATCACATCTGGATAATAGTTAACAGAATAAAATTAAAATTTTTGGCTCAATTATTTAAAATAACTATAGTCTTTAACTTTAATAGTATGAAATATCAAACCACTTCAAATTTACGTCTGAGTGATATATCTATTTATTTAATAAAAAAGTGGAAAAAATTTGATACTTGGGTATTATATTCGATAAGAACTTGAGATGGAATTACACATCAACAACCTATTAGGTAAATTACGTTTTATAACTTACAAGCTAGTAAAAATTAAATGTATGGTGCCGAAACAAACATTAAGAACAATTTACTATGCACTGTATCAGTCTAATTTCCAATATGGTATATTAGTATGGGGTAGCCTTAAAGATAACATACTAAATGCATTAACAATTAACCAAAATTATATAATCAGAATATGTCTAAATAAATGTACTGTTACGGGATCTACAAAAGTAAATTACATGGAATTTGGTGTTTTACCGGTAAGGTACCTTTACAAAAAAATAGTAATAATGCATTTATTGAAACATGTTAGACGAGATAATCACTACAATAAATTAGATAAAAAAAGAGAATTTAGAAATTATGACTTTCCTGTTATATATAAATCTTTTGGACAGTCTTTTGTAGACTATCTGGGACCGACAATATTTAATTCTATGCCGTATGAATTTAAAAAAAATGTGATAATGGGTGATACTATTAATATTAAATATGTGGTATACAAGTTTTTATTTTTGGAATTAGAGAAGAATGCATTATGTATGTAAAGTATTTTCATTTATTATTAAAAATTTAAATTTATTTACTATGGATTATGCTTTTATAATTGTTAAATGTTTATGTATGTATTTTTCTTTTCTTTTGTAGATCATATTATATATTATCATTGTTCTCTTTATATTTTTATTTCATAGTCTATTATTTTAACATATATTAGTATACGCTTTGTTAAATTATATATTATTAAATTTTATAACTACAATAACTCCCTCTCTTCATCACAAGCCTAGCTTAAAGGAGAGAGGTTAATTGAATCTGTTATATGTATTTGTCAATTTGTTTGAATGTTAAATAAAAAAAAAAAAATTTAAATCACCTGTGTTTTTGTATCAGGACGTGCCCACCAAAATACATGATTTCTACGAAGTTCAGCTATTTTTTCATTAAGTTTATGAGCTAATACAACAGTTAAAGGCATACATTCTTCAGTTTCATCGGTAGCATATCCAAACATAAGGCCCTAAAAATAAACACAAAATATTGAAAATTTAATAAGTAAAATATTTAGAAAGTATTACAAATTAAAGTAAAACCAATATGTATATATGATATTTAAATTATTTTAAAACTGAAGATATTTAACATATTTTCCCCTTGATTAATATTAACACAAAAACCTAGAAAATGATATGATATCCTTAAAAAATAATTTAAATATTTAACTTATTAGATAATTTTTACTAACAAAAAAAACTAATATATACACCAATATTTAATAAATAAAAGAAGTAAAAGAAAAAAGAAAATAAAATAAATAACTCATAACACTTAATCATATACTCATTATGTAACCAACAACTTAAATAAATTATTCATTTAAATATTAAATAATTTATATGATACAAAAAAAACCTTCTATATTTATAAATTAAATAACAAAATTTAAATATGTTTAAATTAAAGAATATATACCTGATCTCCAGCACCTATTTCCTCAGCATTCCTGTCGACGTGCACACCAGCAGCAATATTTGGTGATTGTTCATCAAGTGCTAACATCACCGAACATGTCTTGTAATCAAAACCTGCAACCCAATGGTACAAAAACATTAAACTCAAAAAATAATTAGTGTAATAATAGAAATTTAAAAATGTTTTAACATTTCTATCAAATAGCACTAAATATTTTTTTTTTTTTAAATATCCCAAACATGTATGAATAATAATGAAAAATACAAAATATAAAAATTAGGTGTAAATTAATGAAATTAAAAGTAATCACAAAGCTTTAAGTAAAATATGTTTTTAATAATTTTAAGTAATCAGTCTTATATTGATAAATAATACTATGAAGTCCCTAACCTATATCATCCTCAAGTTTTTAACCATTATTTTTGGAATATGTAAAATATAATATATGATTTCTCTAATACAACTAAACATAGGATGTAAGTTCAGATTAAAATTTTTAAAGTTCTTAAATTACTATAAAATTTCTTTGTTAATATTAACAACATAAACATTTTAATTAATAACTTATTGAAATATAAACATTTATCATACATCTACATTGAAATTTATCCAACTGAATGATTTTACTGTAATTTGTCAAACAATTGATAGGTCACATTTAATGAATATATAGAAATATTTTGGTACCAATTAGTTTCATTAAAAAGATTTTTAATACTGCTAAAATATCGTACATATTTATTTACATTAACTTTTTTTTTAGCAAATTACGAATATATGATTGTTACCTTTTGACGAATCATCATAGCCTATATGTCTTACTGTATCACGGACTACTTTCTGGTAGTCAACATTGGCTTTGGAAGTTATTTCTCCACAAAGTAATACCATTCCAGTTTTGGTTACAGTTTCTATAAAATAGTAAAATAAATGTTATACATTTAAATGTGGAATGGCACATCAAAAGCATGCAAATATAAAATAAATAAATTTTTTCAGATTTAAGAATAAAGAAATATTTATTTTTATTTCTAACAAAAATAATATTGGATTAACGTTGATATTAATTAATATCTCAATCTATATAAGATTAAAACCAATTTTTTTTTAATTTGTAGAAAATAAGTATGTTAATCTACACTAAATATCACTGCAATAAAAAATTAATAAGTATTTACAGCATGGTTTTATTTATTTATTTACTATTATTATATTTTTGGTAATAGAAACATTGCTCCCTGATACTCACCATTAAAGAATAGCAATTGTAACTATAAATGAAAGACCATTCAGGTGACTAGAAAATGTTTTCAAAAAATTATTTGGTGGAGAGGATCAGGGAGTAATGTTTATATTATAAAAGTAAATAAATAAATAGGAAGTAAATAAATCAAAAAAGCAAAAAAAACATAGTGAATAAAATAAAAGATTAATATGTCTTAAAATAGTTTGTACCAGAAATATTTTTTATTTACAGGTATTAATGGTACTACTATCAGAAGCAGTTCGACTACATCAACAAATTATACATAGTTCTACTTACATAACACAATAAAAAAAAAAAATATAATGAAGTTAGTATAATCTATTTTATACAGTACTAATGTTGAACTCAGTGCTTCATTCTAAGCTAATGCTTACATTGACTGCCTCAACATAAAACGTTATATTTCGATTTTGGTCTATACAGTAGAATCTCGGTAATTCGGAAGATAACAGACCACGCTACTGTCAGATTAACGGGGGTTCACATAAAAAATGCATTTTTACTTACTGAATTTTACATTTTTACTCATATTAAAAATGAATAACCTTATTGTATTTTATTATAACATATAAATAATACATACATGCTGTGTTTAATTAATCTTTTAATGAGACAGGTTTAAAAAAATGATCAACTTGTTTGTTTTTTTGTTTGAAATAATGCTTTTAAGATTGGTATGAATAGGTTAATATAGCCAGATTACTGGACATACCGGATTATCAAACGTACCGATTACTGAGATTCTACTATATTGAGTTATCGCAATCATCTGATAAAGAATATTTTTCTGTATTTCCCACAAAAACTGTTGTATGTATTTTAAGTATCATGAAGTCAACATGTTCTCAAATTTTCAGACAGATATGTTAAAAACAGAATAAGAATTTAAGTTTGAATGTTTATTTGGTTCACCTTGAAAAGTTGCAAAAAAACAAGATGCGACTCTTTTCATTTGGGCAGTCGACATAAGTAATATATTAATTTTGTAACATTGCATAATTATGTATAATATGAACATACAATTATCATTAAAAATAAAAAATGCTTTATTATACGTACCAATGTTTCTTCTCAACCTGTGTTAGGCAAAGAAAATCTTGCTTGTCAATATTCATGTAATATAATATATATATTTTAAGATAAGCAAAAAACAAAAGTTATATTGGGTCAAGTGGTTTGTAAACATTTTCAAAATGTGTAGCTAATACTGAGTGCTGGATATAAAAAGGTTGAGATCCACTGATATACATCATAAACATAGGCAGAACTACGGTCTGAGCCAACTGGACCTTGGGCCCCAGTGTACGTAATATATTAAATGGAAATTTGGAAAAAAAACTATTTGAAAATATTCAAAATAAATATTGTGATTTATTTTTTGGTAAAACAGTAATTGTTATTACTTAATATTTTTAAAACTTACACAGTTAGACCTAAGCTTTTTACCACTATAACAAAGTAATGTCTGGGCAATTTGATCATTATTATTTCATATATTGAGCAAATTATGGCAAAAAATATCAACATCAATGAAGTAATTGAAGAATTAAAAAAAAATTTATCATACGATCGTCATCTAGTTTTATAAATCTTGATTTGTTAAAATTTAAAAATAAACTAATCATGTCAAATTAAAAATGGTGAATTTTGCCGTTTGAAATTTAGTTAATTTATATGATATAAAAATAAAACAGTGCAAAAGAGATATGTTGAATCAAATGTTGCCATTCGACTTAAAACAGGGAAAAATAATTAAATTGTTAGTCTCTAAACTAACTTGTTATAACATTATAGTTTATAACATGTAAGATAATACCTATATTTTTAAATAAAAATAGTACTACATACAAAGTCACAAATTAGTTTAAATAAAAATGGTATTTAAGAGTTTTCCACCTATTTTTACCTCACCATTCAAGTACATGTCTGAATTATTGAAAAAAGTAGTACAGTTTAATTTTGTCTATGACCATATAGTAAAATCATACCGTTTCTTTTATTATTTTTGTTCATAACCTTATAATAATGACTGATTTAATGATAAAAATAGTGATACTGAAGAAAAATACAAAATTAAATATATTGAGCTTAAATTATTAATTATTAACTAATTTAAAACTTATGATTGAAATAAAAATGTTAAATTCGGAAAATATTGGCAGTTATAGATGAAGAAGGAAATATTAAAGGTCATAGTAATTACTGAATTATAGATAATTTAGAAGATGAATTAAAAGAACACGGTTCAAGTTGAAGCTGTCCAATAAGGCCAGATAGGTACTTTAGATAATTGGTAATTTGTAGTTTTAGTAAATTTAATTATACACATTGTAACGCTCTTAAGTTCAATGGCAAGACAATAAAGGTTTAGTTTATATTAAATAGAACGTCCAAGAAGAGCACGCATTGTAAAGACATGGTATCAAAATTAACAACTGTTATTAAACCCGTAAAATATTTTGAAAATCCTTCAACAATTCATTTAATTCAATTTAATTTTGGTAAACTATTCTGAGTGTTAGCCACTAATAACCTGTAATTATGACACAAGCCCAAGTTAACCATATTAATAATATTGATAACTTACCGCAAGCTACTTTGGCATTGGGATCTTGTCTTAAATGTGCATCCAAAATGGCATCACTGATCTGATCGCACATTTTGTCTGTTTGAAAAGAGAAAAAATACCAAATTAATATGTATATTATAGTATAATATATGCCTAATAACAATTGTTACTAACATTTAATAATTCTTTCAGAAAACTACTTCAGCATTTAATTTTTAAAAGCCTTCTCTATACAGGCAAGTGCTTGACAAAGTCTTCAAGTCAAAATTTTTAGTGAATTTGTCATATTTTTCTCCAAGGGTTAAGTCTAGCAGACTAAACTATCATTAAGTGAAAATATTTTTGAAAAATGTGATCAGCCACAAACTACCATAATTCCACAGCTAGGTTAACAAGGCGGCGAGGGAAGCATATAATAAAGAACAATAGATAAATATGGAAACGCAAATATGTGCTGCCCTACGAACCGAACCGATGAGTGAACCTTAAATGCTATGAAAGCAGCGTCACATTGTATGAAGTATGAAAACATGTTCACCTTCAAGTGCAACAACACAAACAATTATGCATGAGCAGTATAACATAAATATTATTTATTAACACGTGTGACCGACGGGAAATCTTTACAGAAATAAAACCACGAAATCTGCATATTTCGATACGCCCAAGTTTCATTTACCACCGCAAACCTAACGACTCCTCACAGAGATCTACGTGGCTCCTAAAATGTACTTTGATGTTTCCTCTTACCCGGGTGCCCTTCGCCAACGGACTCGGAAGTGAACAGGAACGTCTCGCCGTCCGGGAATTCGGGTGGCAAACTACCGTTGGCGTGTTTGAACCCGTTGCTGCACTCGCGATTGTTCTGTTCGGCCGTGATTTTTTCGTCGGTGGACATTTTTGCTACGTCGCTGTACGCACGTGTACCAGGTGTAATGACTGGGAAAAAATCCGACGATCGTACGAGCAGCGGAGTGCGTGCGCGCGGTTCCGTGTGCCGTTGGAAAGAGTGCGAGCACGAACACCCGACAGCAACGCAACGTGTTTTCAAACCGAGGTTATGGACGAATGTATATTGTATATCACACACGGTCGACGATTGCAATGGGATCGGTCGCAATCGGCGATGGTGATTGGTCGTAGCCACTCGCGGGTCGTGACGTGAGCAACAATATTATATAATAGTAATAATCGGAGCGTCCGTGTATACAACACAATATTGCAATAGTGACACGCACGGTCAATGATAAAGCGTGATAACGTCGGGGGAGATGGCGTCTGTTGCAAATGGCCGCGCAACCGTTGCCCCGCACGCGCTGGTAAGCCCTGTCGGCGTCCGAGGCGGCGTGCGCGCGCACGAATACAAGTATATTGCCGAGTCCAGTACGTAGCGAGCGGGGAAAAAATTCGCCCAACAGGTATTTGGATCGAGTGCACAATGGTGATGGGACATAGGGTCGTCACTCGAATAATTTATTACAGGCTAACCAACATGTTACATCGAACCCGGGATTAAAATTACGTATTGTTGTAGTGTTGGAACCCATGAATCACGGTGTGTTGCTTTTAGTTTAATCACTCCCCATGGTCAATAGTAAAATACATACGTATTACGTAACGATCAATAACGAGTGCGGTTCGCGAGATTATTTTGCCAACGAGAGGACGAGGTTCAAACGCGGTCTACGGGAAACACCGGTTCGTAAGGCAACTATAGTACGGGGACGCGGAAAAAGCGACGGTACGGTGATACCGCCGTTGCTTGTTACCACGATTTGGGGGGCAACTACGTCGTGCTCGTCACGACCTACGACTCAACCGTTCGTTGTCCACCGCGCAATGGTCGAACGGCGCGTTCGTAAAATTAAATATCAACTTACTCTCAATTAATATCAATTAATTTGGACTCGTAAGAGTGATGGGTAATGGACATTATTAATTTCGTTCCGTGGCGTACGCACCATGCAATAAGACATCGAGACACGACAGTATAAAGCTATTCGAATCGTAACCTTAGTCCTTAGGAGCTCCGAGCTAACAATTACAGCATTGGTACGTGCAAGGTGCAACTGCCCCATGGACAACAACTGCTAACAAGAAACCACGATAGTAATTGGGGAATTATTATTCCGAATAAAATGCCGATTCCGTTGGTAAATTTGTTGTTATTTCCCCAGAGACCTCCGCAATTGTAGTTCAACTCGCAAAGTATTCTGTTTTATTATTGTATTATATGATTTACTTATACGATTCGATTAATGTCCTCGCTCTGTATTATCATTTTCGTTATCAAGTATCGTCTACCGGCGGCCAAATATAATACATATATGTCTATTGCCATTGGCCTTGACTCGCGTCCACACGGTATAGTTATAATTCCTTACCATGACTATGGATATTTTATTATCTAATGTCTGAAGGTACGAACAGTACGAGCCAGCGCGATACTCCCTCGTTTACCTGTTGATAATCGATTTATGTTCTTGACAGATGCACTCGTTCGTAACATTTAACAGTTAGCAAAACTTTTTGTGTTTATCCACCACAACCATATTGTCGAACATCACATTCTTTTTACGTTCATAGTCGTTTACGTAGCGGTTCTTATGCTTCAGAGTTGTCTTCTGTAGGTTTTCGTTGAATAATTACAGATCACTGTTGACCGTTACCGACACGTAGTGCACTCACTCTTGTTGATCCACCGTTACATTGTATTATATAGATACATATACCGTTTTTCCAACAAGTAAGTATAGTAATTTTTCATATCCAAACGACCTAATGTGTGCCATCTCATGTATTCACCCATAAGTATATACTTTTGATTGGATTATTATTTTTAGTATACATCTCCTCGAGGATCATATCAATAATTCAAAAATGTATCAAGTGTAAATCTTTTAATCGGTGACAATCCCTATCGTAGCACCATTTCAGTTTCTTGTTTTCTGTGGATGACGAACATCAGATAAATTATTATGTAATATTGTATATTATTCTTTTATTTTATCGTGGTTGTAAACCATGTGAATAATTTCCACTGTAAAAATATTTTAGACTTAGGCATTCCAATCATTCATTTCTGAAGACTAAGAAGGCTTCAAAGAAAATATTTTCTTGGTCAATCTTCACTTAAAAGTATTTGGTCACATATAACACGTGACATGATTGCTTACTCTTTACTTTTTATAGTATTTTTAATTTTTGTAAATATTTATAGACATGTTATTTGAAGGTATTTATAGTATCGGATAAATTTAATAATTTTTATACAAACAACGATCAAAATACTATCCGTGTAAGTATTACTCTCTCATGTGTATCAATGACGGGTTAAACAAATTAATGTGTATAAAAGTGTACTTACCAAGGTATACTAAAATATGCTTAGGTATTATATAGAATACCGGATTCAACACAGCCTGTAACATATATAGTTTTTTATTATTAGTAATGTATACATTTATAATTAAATATAAAATATGTACAGTTTTTGTGCTGTATATTACCGAACTAAATGCATATCTTTTAACTTTTTTAATATTTTTATTTCAAACTTTTTAAAATACAGTGAAATTTCTGAATAGCGGACATGCTCGGCCACCAAATTGTTGTCCGCTATTCAGAATGGGTGTATTTTAAAAAATTCATTAAGGGTAAATGTGTAAAACAAAATATTCACTACATTAAATTTAATTATTGTGTTAATATTTAGTATGATATGATAATATGTATAAGTATGTGTATATATTATATATTAATTAAAAGAAGCATAGGTACATAAAATTTAATTCAATTCAATTTGATGGGAAAAAATCAGTCAGGTTGGCTTGTTTATTATAATATAATTATGCCGTCTTTGTACAATTCCATTGGTAAGTTTGTTTGCCAAAGCTACAGTAGAAGAGAAAATATAACTGCTTCTTACCTCTATTGACAATAATATGAAACATTTTTCATCGTAATCATATCCTATCATACCATAACGACTTAAATTAACGAGTTTGTTTTCGTTGTCCTGATGTGAGAGTGTGTTTTTCTGTCTGTTTGTTATTATTTTTAAATTAAGATTAGAATAGGTGTCAGCTATTCGGAGGTTTTCCTATTGAAAAGTAATGAAAATGTTCCCATTCCCAAAAAATCTTCCGCTATTGGGAGGTTTCACTGTAAATACATACAAGATAGTACAATAAGCATAAGTGATGATAATATAATTAATTTTATTTATTATATTTTATAATTAAAGACCGGATTCTCGTGCAATTGCAACTTTTTTTTCTTTGCTTTAAAACATATAAAAACAAATTATAAATCCGAATCATGAGAAGTAGATTAATTTAAACGTAGTTTTATTTTGCACAAAATTGCACGTTTTGCACTTTTTATTCTAAATTGCACGATTTTGATTTTCGTTGCATGAAATTGCATATTCTACATTTTTAAAATTAGATAGTATAAACTATAGATAATATTTATATATATATATATGTATATAGGTAGCCAGATAGATACATAAAATTATATTACCTACATACAGGTATGTAGGTAAACATTTGTTTATTTCAAAAAGTGAACACAAGCTGCTAATATTCTTAGAATAACATCAATTTATTAGTATTCCGTGGTAAAAATAAATGATAGCAACTACTAGTTATATAATAATTTGGAATCCCCGGCCATTAGCACTTTAGTATTCTGTCTGTGTTTGATTGAGTGTTTCTTGAATCGGTTAGTGTCGTGATAGTTTCATTACGAATAATTTAATAAACAAATTTTTAAAATGCCAAAAATTGATATAATTCATAATTCATAAAATCATATTTGTCAACTTTTCCCCAGGCATTAACCCAGTTAGAAACCCGAAATTTATCCCTCAATAAACAAATTTAAATATTTGAAACTATTGGAGAAAGTCTTAAAAAAATAAATGACGAGAAAGGACAAATTATGACTCACAAATTTTTTGCTAATCCTGTAATAGTGTAAAAAACTGGATAAATAAAGTATAACTTAAGGGTTGAAATCAATGTACTTTGAATGTTTACACAATTTTGGTAAGTTTTAAGTGATTTTAGGCAAAAAATACATTATTGCACGATTTAGGGACTTAACTGCATGTTTTTGCAATTTTAAGTTATTAACTGCATGTTTTTTTGATTTTTACTGCATGAAAATCCGGTCTCTATTTATAATATTATATTATTTTTTAATGCTTTTCATTTTTTTTTATTCTTGTGTTTTTATTTTTTTTCTTAGTAGAAGAAATGGAATTAGGGTAAAATTGTTTACATAGTACGATTAGGGATTATGTATAATAGTATATTGTATGTTTAATGTTTTGAACAACCAACAACAAGAACAACATAATTCTTTAAAATATTTTATTTTGTTTCTTCTTAATATTGATTAATTTAAATTATTTAAATTTACAAGCCAATTTAAATTATTTGTGAAGATCTATTATTTTTAATTCAATAGTTATAGTATTAGCATTTATTATAGAATATAGTTTATCTTTAGTAAATGGTATTATACTATAGATTGTATAATAGTGTTTATTGATGAATAAAAATAACCTATATTCTTGATAAGAATGTTACGTAATGATGTAAAAATATCAGCTACTGGATTGAAGTTTAACTTTTTTTTTATTTATGTATAATATATTTAAATAAAGGTTTATTTAGAATATTTTGTATAGTTATGGATTAATATTATTTTATTTGAAAATTTACATTTTGGATTTTAAAAATGTAAAATGTCTTTGCATATTTTAAGTGTCTTAAATTCCCAACCCTCAAATTAAGTAATCTTTTAAACATTTTAAAATAGTTACATCATTACAGTAAGACTGATAATTAGTGTTCTGCAACGTTTCTCATACACTTTACTAATGGCAATAAAATTAATGTTAGAAAAACAAATATATTATGACTTATGAGTATTCTGCTGTATACTTACAATATTTTAAATATGTTTCAGTAAGAGATTTTTGGACAGAAGCATAAAACTATTATTTATCGTACATCTAAATAATTAAATTATTTACAATGAGCGGAAACAATCGTTCATATTGCCGAGGATGTAAACATTTTATTCAGAGAAGAACTAATGTACGTCTTACCTCAAGCGGGTGGTATTAAAATAAAATTATAAATTACATTATGGTAATTTATTGATTTTTCGTAGGAAATGACGTGCCCAATATGCCAATGTACTGAAATTGAAAATTCGCAAATGTTACAAGGTTCATCATACTCACCCGATTTAGTAAACTCATCTCATTCATCCGGTTTAACAGATGAAGATTCACCAACTGCAAATAGATTACCAGATATAACATATACGACTACAATAAATTCAACAGATTCGTCGGATGGACTAGATTCGACAGATACATCTAATATTCTAAATTTTGACGATGAAAGTCCAGTAATTGTGGTACGTTCATTTTATTATCACTCCCCCTCCCTCATGAGTATACGATCCAATGTTAAATTATAAAGTATACCTAGATAATAGGTTACTAAAATACCTGTATATCATTAACCGTCTTGTATTTTACATTTCTAATACATTTTTGAAACTTTTTAATTTATTTACTAGTATAACTTTTGAATATTATTTTTTTTTTTTTAAAGAATTTATAACGTCCAATGTTATGTTATATTAGTTTTTCTAATTTATTATATATTTAGATTGATAGCTCATCAGATGACGATGCATCTGTAGCAAGACCAAGGCGTAGACCAGTTCCAGTATCTACAGATCGTTCAGTAATTGTGGTACGTTCATTTTATTATCACTCCCCCTCCCTCATTAGTATACGATCCAATGTTAAATTATAAAGTATTCCTAGATAATAGGTTACTAAAATACCTGTATATCATTAACCGTCTTGTATTTTACATTTCTAATACATTTTTGAAACTTTTTAATTTATTTACTACTGTAACTTTTGAATATTATTTTTTTTTTTTAAAGAATTTATAACTTCCAATGTTATGTTATATAAGTTTTTTCTTGTTTATTATATATTTAGGTTGATAGCTCATCAGACGACGATGCATCTGTAGCAAGACCCAGGCGTAGACAAACTTCATTGATAGCACGTCAACAAATGTAAATTAAAAATATTCAAGTTAATAGATAATTCAAATATATTTTTAAACTTAACGATAAACGATAAAATTTGTAGCTTTATAATAGTTACATACTTTACTTTTATTTGTAAATAAATCTAATGTGCATGCCTAATACTTATTATTTAATATAAATAGACATGATATCAGAGTTGCTTCCGGTTCACTTGTTGGACCTCTTGGAATTTCAAGAAACCCTGAAAGAAATCCAGTTGATCATTTGTAAGATTCTAACTTGAATAAATTACTGTTATATATAAACTAATGATTTTTGACATGAATATTTGTTTAGTAATCATGATATGGAACCTGTAAACAATCTTTTTCCATTACCCGAGAGAGAAATTAATCAAATACCAACACTTATTATTTCTCGTGAACACTTAGGTAAAAGTTGCTCTTTATTATTATAAAGTAATTTAAATTCATAATTTTAAATACTTAATTTAAAATCATTTTTTTTTATATTTTGAAGTAAAATGTCTACACTTCTTTTAATTTATGAAAAATTTAAGAAATATAATAGTTTACCTAATAAAAAAATTTATATTAATTATTTTTTAAAATACAAGAATACTGAATAACAAGTTTTCAAAAGTTAAAATAAATCTCTAGTTGGATATATTATTATATATTTATAAAACTTTTTTCATATGTTTTTCTAGATAATAATCTACAATGCTCGATATGTTTGGAGAATTTCATCATTGATGAAAATGTTAAGAAGTTACATTGTAGCCACTTATTTCATGAATATTGTATTATACCATGGTTAAAACAAGTGAGTTTATAACTTTTGCATTATTTTTCTCTAAAATATAAAATGTAATAAAAATATATTAATGGTGGCTTCACAAAGTGTTCTTCACAAATTTTTTATGGATTATTTACACTGACGGTAGGCTAAAAATTTTATTTTTGACAGTCGTGAAAGGAAAAATAATCGTGTTAAGATTATCGAATTATAGGTAAGATAAAAACACCAGTCTCTTGATAAATATTTATGTTCTATTATATTACAATTTTGGTACTAATAAACGAATAATATAATACGTTAGTAAACAATAATAAATATACATTTTACATTTTAAGTTTCAATGCTGTATTATTAAAACAACAGGTCTTGTGTTCAGTTACAGTTTTGTTGGATAATTTTTTTTTTATTATTATTAAATAACTAAGCCTCAGCAACTTAGCCATTGACAGACATTTGGTCTTTTTTACATTTATAAGTATTGACATCAATCTTTCTGAGGTATTACATCGATACATTTTTTATTTTATACAATTTTACAAGATGTTTTTGTAATTTCCATCTTTTATGAATTTTAGTGTGTGTCTGATTGGTAGAGAAACTCAGGGATGTTATACTTATTTCGGACTGCTTTAGTTTGTCTACATTCTACTAGTAGGTGTTTCACTGTGAGTGGAACTCTACTGGCTTTGAAAGTGTTTTGCTCCTCTTTGCTCATTAGGTATCCATGAGTGAGTTGGGTGTGTCCTATTCTTAGCCGTGTTAAAATCACTTGCTCTTTTCTGGTTAGCTTGTATGTGTTTTTCCAGTGTTCAGTTATTATTTTTATACGTATTTCATTTCATTTAGTTTCTTGTCTTTTTCTTTAAGTGACCATTTTGTTACAATTGATGTGTTAATTGATCTTAGAGTATCTTCATAGGTATTTTGTTTTAAGTTTGCTTCTGTTGATCTTGCCAATTTGTCAACTTTTTCGTTCCCTTCTATGTCACTGTGTCCAGGAATCCAGGCTATACTGATTTTTTTTCCGAAGTTTGCTGCTTCTTATTTCTTCATTTTTAGGCTGTTTTTGTTCCCATAGTTGGCTAAACTTTTTATGGAGCTAAGTGAGTCTGTGAATATAACATAATTATGTAATTGTTGTTGTCTTTTTATGTACTTGATTGCAGAGTGTATTGCTAGCATTTCAGCGGTGTATATGCTACAGATATTATTTATTTTTCGTGTTGATTGAGAATTAGGGGTGATGATATCCCGGTTCCTTTTTCCTCATAAAAATTCTTTGTTAGTTTCCGTGTCGAATTTATTCTGGATTTTTGGGGCAACTTGCGGATATGTGTCCGGTTACTTTACATATGAAACATACCACTGAATCGTTTGAAAAAAATATTCTGTGGTTTGTGTTGTCATAGTTTATTGAGTTGGGTAATTTATTTAAGTTTCCAGCTTCTATAAACATTTGATGCCGAAAACTGAGTATGTGGTTGAAATCTACGGGAATACCTGCTCTAAGACATTTAATGCCGCTGGTGGGTATTATGTTTAATTTGTTTAATTAATTTGTGATGATGTCATGAGGAGTAAAAGGGCCTATGTTAATAACTTTTGTCCGGATTAAAGTATTTCCTGATTTTTATTGGTATGTTGTTACATAATATTGGTTCAGGGTGATTGGGTGATTGATGATTTGGTTGACTATGTCTTTTGAGGAGAAGAATATGCAATATCGATCTTTGGAAATACGAGAAATAAATATAATGTTTAATGGATCTACGATTTTCGCGATAGCAAATACATAATCCTTCGGTTTACTTCATCAATGATGTCAATAATTATGGCTTGATCTTTTTTCCGGAAATTTGCTATTTTCAACCATTTTAACAAATGATTTTTGGAGGGTAATTGTTTCTTTTTCTGGAAGAGATGTCTGTATGATCGAACCACATGTTGGTGTTTTCGGTTTATTTCGATTTTTGTTCATTGGCGGTGAAGAGAGTTAATTTAGTGGTTTTGTAAACTTTTGACTGGTGGGTATAGACAATTTGATTTTTGGGTCGAGGTTTGTGGGCCCCGGGTGTGGTGATGTTTTCCCTAAGTACATTTTGCTGGCGTATTAAGCTATTTTAAAGTTATGTACATACCTAAAAGTCCTGTTAGATCTTATTCGTAGTGTTATCAACAAAGCACTTTGAAACCATATAAGCATGACTGTTTAGGTTGAACGGAACATGCAAATTGTTGGATAAATTGCATTGAAAATAAATACAAATTTACTTAAAATGCATTTATATTCTCGAAAAATTAATATTATGCTATTTTTGCTAACAATAACAAAATATGCAAAATTAAAACACCAAATTTCAATTAATTAAGTTCCAGAACAAAATTTTTGCCCACCTTTCTATAAATAGAAGATAAGGAAAAAATATGCAACTTTTGTAACTTCTGCTCTCTATTTAAAACTAATATGAGATTCCAAATATTCTTGACATTCTATTACACATTAATAAAGTGAAAAAAGCTTACATTTGTTATTTGATCATTTGGCATTGGTTTAATCGAGTTTAATTACTTAAAGCATTTATTTTAAATAATGAATACAGTAATTTCACTTTTCGATCACCTCATAGGAGCAATAAACTTCCTATGGAAAAGGTTTTGAAATGTCCTATCAAAAGAAAGCTTGTATACTTAATTCCTTCAATGGGAAAAATCACTCTAAAAAGGTGTTTTTAATTCCTGTTAATTTTGTTAATTTTCTGTTAATAGAAATTTTACCAGGATCAATTTAAAGTTAATAAATTTATAATTTTTTTTTTTTTTCAGTGTGATTCTTGTCCAATTTGTCGAGGATCTTCATCTTCAACTGCGTAAGTATAGTTAAATCAGATGTTGCAGAAATATTATTTATGATGTTGAATATGGATCATGGTTTTTTTCCTAGATAGTAATTCTGGAATGGTATAACTCTTTTTCCCAACTATTATTGTTCCCGAAATGAAAAAAAATATTCTTTATGTATAAAGATTAAATATTATAAAATACTCAAATCATAGTAAATCAAAGTAATACTGGTTTGTAGAATATTTGCTAGTTTACAACATGTTTTGTATGCAATACTGTACAAGATGAATTATTCTGTATTATATTATTAACACAGGATAAGTAACTATATAGTATAGTTATAACTAATATAACTTATTCAGTTATATTACTATAACAACATTATATTGATATAATTACTACTGTGATTCTCTTATCCTTTATATCTAATAGTAATAGTATAATAAATAATAATATATAAGTAATTAAAAATCTTTTTTGTAGAATATAACAGTAAAGGAATAATTAGTAGTAAATATAAATTGAACACAATACCTCTCTTTTTTTAAATTATTTTTATTGAACATAATAATTTCTAATGGCTTGTTTATTCAAGTAATTTTTGAAACAAGTTCTTCATTAATTGGGTCTTTCGCGGGGTTTTATTTAAAAAAAAACTTTGTAGATTGAGTATAGAAAACACTAAGTGTTTTGTTAGTGAGTCTGACATACTAAAAAGGTTTAAAGATGCTGAAGCTAATGAATTTTAAAAACAATTATAATACAAATAAATTTGTTCCTATAATATTTTAATCTTATTGTTTATTAGGTATCAAAAGTATTGTAAATTATAAAAATAATAATAAAATAAATGTCTGTAAACAATTAAGTTATAGGTGTTGAGCACAGTGGTAAGCAATCACCATCTTCACAGTTGAAAACAAAATAAATTTTTTTTAACAATTATGTAAAAATGTTCATTCTAGGTAATTTGATTCAAAAAAGGGGAAGGTATATTACATTGATAATGTAAATTAATAGTTTTATTGGTTTGAATTTTACTCTAATTCAAACATATTAACTGCATCTAATTTTTTGTATGAACCTTATAATTTTTAATTATTTCAGATCTAGACCAAGAAGGGATTTTAGTGGTATCGTTGATGGACACTATGTATTTAATCCGGCTAATTATCTGCGTTGAAGCAACAATAAATATAATATGTGATTGAGCATGGACATATTTTTTTATTTTTATTACAATTTCTTTAAAACTTTGTATGCAAATATATGTATAAACAACTAAATTATTTTTTACCTTTTTTATTATTATTATAGTTTGTAATAATCATATTGTTACTCCATTTGTCATTGATTGGTAATGTATACAATTTATATTGATGGATATACTTTTTGTATTTCAAAATTGACCCAGTACTTCTAACCTAACCAATATCCCTGGATCCTCTGTAAATACTTAATATGCTACTTGTTAAAATAAGTATATGATTAACAGATTAAATAAAAGTGACAAAAATAGGACATAGGAATTATTATTATTATTAATTATTAATTATTATTTTGTTCAGCAAGCATCGGTCCTTGCTTTTTATAATGAAAAGTAAATATTACACTGATAATTATTGATGTATATACCTATTTATTATATATTATTAATATAAACATTAATTTTTAATATTTGTACAATTATTTGCTCTATCAAACTATTGAACTTAGCTTAGTGTTATCCCTCTTTTGTGCTTTCCTACTGAGTCATCGGGTCTCCTGCTGAGAGCTCGGTGAGACGGGTATTCTGTAGTAGGTCACCAATAGTCGCCAACGGACTTCTTTGCGTTCGGCAGACACTGCCGTCTATACAAGCAATCGGGTGTATGCATATTGCATAATACAGGGTTATTCAAAATGATTCATCCAATTTAAAATGCTTACATTTATTTATATTTTATATTTCGAACAATGTTTTATACATTCAATTAAAGAAAAATATGACAAGTTTTATTAATAATACTTATAAATGTTCTATGTGAGCTCCTTTGGTCACACGAATAACATCTAGTCGGTAGTCAAATTCATTCCATACTTCTTGCAACATGTCTTTTGTAATTGACTTCATCGCCGTTGTTATTCGATTTTTCAATTCATCTAGGCTTTTTCCTTTGCACAAATACCTCGTTTCTTCAAACTGCTTATACCATCTACGTTTGCTCTGAGCAGTCGGTGCATCGATCCCATAATGACGACGAAAATCGCGTTGCACGGTTATTATCGATTCACACTTTGAAAATCGCAACACACAAAACGCTTTGTGCTGTCCGGTCAACATATTTGCGGAAACTAACATATCGCCTTAAGCGATAATTTAAAAATAATGAATTAATGACATCGTACAATTTGGGATTACCCTTTATTCATTTCTACATAATTTGATTCGATAAAATTTATATTTAACCATTTTATAGCTATCTTAAATTGGATGAATCTATATGAATAACCCTGTATGTAAAATAGACAATCCTTACTATAAATTTGGGTTTAGTATACTTTAGAATTATAGATCAATTACGACAATATGATGGCCACGATACAAACATGGTCGTCTTTTCAATTTTCTTCTGGGTGCGCTAGCCTTTAGGCTGACCAAATTAACATTTCCAATGGCTGTTGAAAAAATATTTAAGTATAGGTAAATTTATAGGTATATGTTAATTTTCTATATATAAAACCAAAAAAAACATACTACTAAAAAATCAATGTATATACTTTATATGAAAACGTAGTTAATTAAATGAATTATTATGACACGTTGGAGCATTAATGAAGGGCCAAATATTTACACAGTTAAGATAGTGGTGCGTTGCACACCCTGCTGCCACTCCCAAATGACGCCAATGATACACCTTATCGCTGTACACCCTTGTAACGTTATTGATGAGATCCCGAAAGAAAAATTACGACCATCAGTTTTTACTGAGTACTAACTGGTAAAACCTTTAGCTTTACAGTTTCCCTATAATCATTGAGCTTTTATGGTATTGTAACTTTAAATATAATTCGGGGAAAGTGAATGTACCGGCCAAGGTAATCATTTGTTCAAAACATTGGATTACCGCGGGTGTTATACTACGTGGGGAAAACGCCGGACCCGTTATTGTTAATGCCCGTGGACAACGTCCACTGTGACAGTGGTTCTGTACGACTACTTAGTTGTATATTGTGGGCATTCACAGTTTCTCAGAAAACAAAAATAATTATAATTTTAATAAGAGAAAAAAGTAAAAATCGCGAAGACGCACGAGATAGATATCAGCTCGTAAATTCTAGACACGGTGACAAACTAAATAAAAAAAAATAAGGGCTAGGCTTGAAATACGATACTTGAGATAATCAATTATAATTTATAATATATAGGTAAATAAGTAATTTCATGGTTCATAGACAGTGGAGTGGCGGTCCGAAAATCTTAGCAGTGCTAGAGTGGGTAAATCCGACTATTCGATATCAAATTGTGATCAAATTGATGATGTAAAAGACTCAAATTTGTACGCTTAACATTAGAGAATGCTATTCTATTTATTTAATAATAACCACAATTGTTTTATATATCTGTGAGAATAACTCGGTTGATAACTAAGTTGTCAAGGTTTATAGATAATACTAGCTGAATTATCCGGCCTCGCCCGGGAGATATGTTACTATTTTAGATAAGATCAATTTCTATTTCGTCATAAGAAAAATTTAGGTTGAAAACAACGCACAATCGCCGTATGTTAACTAATGATATCCATTTTAATTTAACTATACTATATTAATATATACCTACCTTATACCTAAATCGGTAATGAATAAAATCAATATAAAATATTTTCTAGATAACCAAGGCGGGAGATATCGGTCTGTGCTAGGTTATTTATCTCGGCGGGATACTCTGTATATGTTATAGATTATTTGCTAGTTAAATTATTGTTACATTGAACAATATAATGTAACTGTTGTTATGTAAAAAGCAATACACAAACATTAAGCAGCGTTCCGACTTTTACGAAGCTTCATTTAAAATGTCGGTCGGTCCGTCTTTCGTAGCCTACGCCCTACAGAACCATAAAGGTCCTTTCACACATATCCGATCCGGGTCCGTTCCGAGTCCGATCCGTCAATGCATCCGTTAACTCGGAAGTATAAACTTGCTGTTTTACATATTCACGCGCGTGATTTATCAATAAATACTTTTATAGTTTTTCATCGTTTCAAGTCGAAATTTTCAACTTTTGCGGGATCACACATTCATATTATGAACTATCACGTCGCGCAACGGTGATATGGAACGGGAAGTTTGGGCGGCCACGTCTAGCCGCCGTCCGTTGCGGCGTTGCCGTACCGCGACCCTCACCCACTAAGTCTACGTAACAGGTCATTATTTATGATAATTGATAACTCCTTTGTTTTAAAGTTAGAGAATCGATCAAATGCCATAAACCTTCTCCGCAATGAGTTCTTCAATTAAAAAAAAATCATAACGATCGGTTCAGTAGTTTCCGAGAACATATCACTCAAAGGTTTTCATTTTCACATTTATATATTAGATTATCCCTCCAAAAAATCTCCGTGTAAAAAAACGCCAGGTATAAAAAAAAACCCGCTCTAAAAGTTGTGATAATATTTTTATAATAATAATAATAATTATATTAATAATATTTTATAATGAGAATATATAATATTTTTATTATTGAGTTATAGATATAATATATGTTAACATTTTCTGTTTATAATTGAATTTAGCTTAGTGACTTTAATTCATTTTTTCCACTATTTCCATGACAGTAGAGCAAATTATGTTTCACATAATAATAATATGTACTCCTTATATATTTTTAAACTTTACCTCAAGTCGTCGTCAAGCAAAGTTCAACTATAAGCAACGAAATGTAAACATAATTTATATCTATAATTCAACTCCTTATATAATACTATTATATTGTATTCGTGAACTAGGCTATTAACTAATAACCCAACTTTAAGAGCGGTTTTTTTTTCATACTTGGCGTTTTTTTAAACGAAGTTTGGCGGAATGTCTATGGTGGGATATCAACTATTTTTTTTTTGCATTTAAGAATTTTATGAAACATACAATGTGGCAAGGTATCACTACGATATCGTACACAGGCCACTGAGTTAAGTTATTATTATTTATTATATACACTAAACGACTAAACACTTTGTCTGTTGTCATTTGTGTTAGTCGCCGGCCGTCGCATCTAATCTGTGTCCTACGTAAACGTGACGAACGCGAAATTCGCGTCACGGCGCGATCATCGCGGCGACTGAAATAATCAAATCTATAAAAATAGATGGAAATGTCCAACGTACGCGATAAACGCGGGCGACGCGAGCGAATTGATTCGTTCGCATTCGTCGCACGGCTTGAAAATCAAATCGTTTTGTTTTTGGTCGCGCGTTTAAGCGAATATACGTCAAAATAACGTTCTATTTATTTTTCATTTATATATTCATATATTATATTTCATTATATTATTAATTTTATTCATTTATACTATACGAGTAGATAAACAGGTAATATAAATTATTAAATTATAATATATAGTAGTTATAATAGTACTATAATATTATAATATATTTATATATAAAACAAGTCTATCCTTATAAATAATTGAATTTAAATCTGATCTTTTTTTAAATACTTTTTATATAGTAAATATTTTACTTCAGCACTATCCAATATTAACAATTTTTTTTGTAAACTTTAATGACGGAATGCAGATAGCGCGGATGATAATATTCACCAAATACCAATCGATCATTGTATATTACATTTGAAGCTGTTATTTTGTTTTTTTTATATTTTTTTACAATACATATTTAATTGCAGAACTTTCAGTAAGAAACAATTTTTGTTCAAAAGTCAACATTTTTATAAACATTAATTAATAAACATTAATTAAGAACAGTAATTTTAGAAAAAAATAACCAAACGACTGCCTGCAATTGAGGACGAATACAAAGTGGGTATGTATTGGAATAAACATAAAATATTATATGTTACCGTAAATTTGCGTTCATCGCGTTTACGTAGGACACAGGGTAACGGCCAGCGGGACGTCGTCCGCTCGTCACCGTCGAATCTACGTGAGGGAAATCAGCTGACCGGCTTGTTCCATGACGAAGCTATAACATTATACATTGCACGGTGGCTTGGAAAGAGAAATTTTGGCGGCGGGCGGCGCGTGATCTATCGCAGTGGAAACGATAAGCGGTGGATCGGGGAGAATATTACTCGTGGAATATAAAAATTCGGCGGCAAAAATTGTTGAACATTTTTCGTTGTAACATCAAAGATAACCAATCGGCTCGAAAGTTGACCTATTTCATGTGCATATAATATTAGTGATCCCCTATAAGAAAAACATTCATATTGATACATAAATATTTTATGGAAATATGACATTTAATATAAGTAATTATATGTTTGTTGAAAAATAATAAGTGTTGTACCATGTTATATTTTATTACACGGTTGTTATCCCGTACGGGCAGAGAACTTGCGTTTATACACATATAAAATATGTGTATAATAGGTACGAAATCGGAAAATCGTAATATCGTTGGTATCTACATAAAGTATATACATAAAGATAAATACATACATAATTTACAAATAACATTCTTGTTACTTCACCAATCACAACAATATTACTTGTAATGTGTATTTTGCTGTACGTGATGAATTATCAAAAGTATCATGACGAACTAATATTAAGTTATAAAATATTGTTAGACAGTAAAATATACATTTTTTAAAATTGTATTGTGCTATAATACCTTAAATATAAGAAGAATACAATTGTATAAACATTATATGTATATATATATGTATATAAATGGTAACCCACCCTTAAATGAATTCTGCGTATGCCACTGGATCCGTTGATACCTCAAACGACTTATTATGTTTAGCTGAAGCCCTGTAGAACTGGGCAAATAAATAGCACAAACATAGCACGATTTTCAATGGTAATACTATGCTTCGTGTTGTTATACTTCGTTGTGGCAACTTCGCTCTTTTTTTCTACTTCGCGCCACTACCGTCGCGCTGGATATATCTTGGGTAGTTATTTTGAATAAAATTACCTCCAACGTTTATAACCTGTAGTGCATGTGAATGTGTTGAGCACGGAGTGCCACAGACTGTACATATTATATTTAGGGTAGTTTTTAACCATGTTCATCCCCTTTCTTGACCGTAAAAATGCTTCAATTTTGGGATTCATTTTTAAATGTTCAAGTTACCATAGTATGAATGTTTTCTATAACTTTTTTTGGCAACATAAAGGTGTCACGTGGGTTAATTTTCCAAATGGAAACACCATATTTTTTACGCATGATATTATTCAGTTAATTTTTCTGGAATTTTTTATGTAACATAGTCAAAATTCGGACCAATACTTTTGGAATTATTTAAATTTTAAATTGCATAAGAAACGTGTAAAATTTGTGTTGTATCGAATCAGTTGTAGTTATCGATTAAATGTCATTACAAATAATGTATATTTATATAATATTCGGAATTATAAGACTATTTTCCTTTATACTTAAATTAGAATAGTCTAAAAACTACTAGTTCGAATTTTGACTTTAATTCATCAAAATCTACCAAAAAATAACCTCAATAAGTGATTAAAGGGTAAAATTAAAAATAATAAGTTTGTATTATCACAGAAGTAAGGAAAACCTTAAGGTAGCATGAATAAAAAAAGTTATGGAAAACATAACTTCTACACTAATTTGAACTTCGAAAAAAATCTAAATTCAAGCAATTTTACGGCTAAAATAGGGGTGAACAAAGTTAAAAATTACCATGTGTATGATACCGTCGATGTGAATAATCCAGGCATTAAATTTTAAATAGTGCCGTATTATTCTCATTGCCATAAACATATACATTATGCCTTAGTTCGTGGTGTTGACTCAACTAGTGGATATCGTTTTGTCAGCGGTTAAGTTGGCGGGTTCGGTGCGACAGTTGCCGCCCTTGGGACATTGGAAATATGAGGGAAAAAATGTTGATAAGATAACCGATAAACAAAAAATACTTGTTATCAAATTTAAGATCATATAGCCAAGAGTCATGTGCTTGTTGCATTGCCATTAAGGTTCAAGCGTGTTTTATGTACATGGTTATCTTATCCCTTTTTCTCGTCTTACTTCCGACAACTAACATTTTGTTCTTGTTTTAATTACGATATAACTGTTTTTATCGTTATTATTGAACAATGGATCAACTGACGGTATGTATGGTTTTAAAGAAATATTATACTTTTTAAGTGGCGGCGCGAACAATTTTCAACTATGGTATGGATATTTTTACGGTAAACTACTACTACTTTTATTGTATCAAAACAGACTAATATGGCATTATCTAATAAGACTATCGCGTCGCCACTGAGTCGTATTCTGTTTGTAATACAATACATTACATACTTTTTGATTACTAAAGGGAAGGCAACCTACAAGAGAAATGTCGGAGGCTGTTGAATGCCTTGAAATTGTTAAAACGTTTATTAGAAGAAAAAGATTGCCTACTGCTTTGAAATATGCTAAGAAATCTTATAAACTAATTCCAAATCCTTATACAAGAGGTTAGTTAAAACATCTTATATTATATTGTTTATCATGTACTTAATAACATTAAGATTCATATTTTAAAATCTTTAGAAATAGATAGCTCCGTCATGACTGCTTATCCTGTTTTATATTTCCCTTTTTGTAATAGTTGAAGTAATAAATTTATAATTATCGACAATAATAATAATTTGAATAGTGACTCAAAAAGTATTTTTCATTATTATTTCTTAATATAACGAATATAATATAAAATAAGTTAGTATCCAACTTATGGTATATTTTACCATATTATAATTTCTCTGTTATATTGAAATATATTAGAAATATTTATGATTTGATACATTTTAAATGTTACATAATTTTTCGGTCTGTATACCTGCGATACAGTTACAGCTGTAGAGTTGATTGAAATCCATATATGTACCTGTGAGTTGTTCTGCGAAAGCATAACTAACAGAGCCAACCAGAACGTGTATGGCTACTTTTATACATTAAATAATTATTATTATTAATAATATTAAACCTAATTTTATTTAGAAAACATTTCATTTTTTTATTAAATTTTTTTTGTTGAAATAGAAAAATGCACTGCAGTCAAATTTGTTAAAATTAAATTGTGGTAGATAATAATATTTTTATAAATTAAATAATTAATTTTTTTTCAATTATTAGTTCTGATGTTGAATCGCAGTCCAAAAGACAAATACTTAAATTATTTTACTTGTAACTTTTTTTTTTTTTATAACATAACATCATACGAGTACATCAAATACCCACCAAAATATTATCTTTGAATGTCAAACTTGCTTGTGAAACTAGTTTATTTACACAATTATTTGAAGCAGAATTAAACAACAATTAATCTATAATATGTCTAAATGAATCAGTACACATTTTTCATTTACTCATAATCTTGATAAGTAGATAACAACTGGATTCTTACAGTCAACTTATAAAAAAAAGTTATGAATGCTCTTTTATATAACCAACACTTGCAATTTTATTTATCTGCTAATTTAATACATAAACCTACCCTAACTGTACTCAAAACTCGTTCAATTGGTTTGGTAGGTTTATTTGCTTATATATGATGTATAATATTCAGTCATCTCAGTATTCAAATTCTACCTCAATTTGTATCTAAACATTTTAAATAATTCATTATCTTAGGAAATCAACATTATATTTGTATAAAAATTTAGATTTTAATTTGCTTACTACTTTCATTTTGCTTAAAATAACAGGAATTCGCCTAAATTTTTGACTTAAATTATACAAATTAATAAATAAATAGGACGATTTATTTGACTTTGGCAACCTTTTGATAGATAAGTTTTACATTTCGGTTTGAATATACATTTTGCATTTCTAATATTCTTCCATATTAGTTATATATATACTTAACTAAAATGATACATTTTACGACAATAAAACTATGAAGTTTAATCATATTCTTAAGGTTACTTTTGATTAACCTAAATTATATACAAATAATTATATTTCATGAATTGAGAATCATGGTTTATTATAAAGTTGTGTTTTAATTTAGAAATATTTAATAAAAAATACCATATGATAGTAAACAATGTTTTTGAAAAAATCCATAGTTCTAACTATACTGTTTCTATACAAGTGTAACTGTATAGGTATGTAAGTAAAACATACTATAATAAGTAATAATATATATATAATGTAGAAAAAATCAAATTTTATTTGTAGAATTAATAGTTCAATTGAAATTAAGATTGAAGAAACGTAGACGTGCGCAAATAAAAAAAATTCAATCTATTCGTGGTTTGTAGATAAATAAATATTTGATGACAAATAAAAATTGTCTAATCATATTTTAAATTGTAGAAAATGGTAAAAAGAAATCATATAATAAAAAATCTGATAATAAAAAATCAAATAATAAAGAATCAAATAATAAAGAATCAAATAATAATGATGATGAAGATTCTGATTCTGATTCTGACTCAACCATTTATTCCGAACAATCGAAAAATAGCTGTAAATCAGGTAAGTTCATTTAATTGAGTGTAAATGTAAAGTTTCAACTTATATTTTAAGTTACCTATTTACTTTTTAATGTAATAGCTTATTTTTAAATCCACAGTTAAAAACAATTTATTTTAGATTCTCAGTAGAGAAGATACTATTTTCTTACTCCTGAAATACTAAAACTAATCCAACTGTTATTTCTTCTACTTTCAATTTGAAAAACATATGAATTATTTTGGCACATAATATAAAGTTGATTAAATCATAGAATAATTTATAGAAATTACACAAACAAAACTTTGTTTTGTTATCTATGTTGAGTTATCCATATTTATTGAGATTTTAATTCATTTGTTAAGTGTGTAAGAAATGTAAAGATGTAATATTCGAGATTTGATATTCTAATATTTCACTATTTATTCAGAGGTAGGTTATCTTTGTAACTTAATACTTAATTAATATAAGCACTAGTAAACTGAAAATTATTTTTGTTGTTTTCAAATGTATTTGAATAATACACCCATTTTATGTGGTAGTCATCAAAAACTCTGAATCAATATGGTCCACGTGTCTAGTTTTTTATTTTATTAATTTTATAAGTATGCAGTGTCTGCATTACTTAAAAAGCTTTTGGTGTTACTCATAAAAAAGTACTAATTTCCATCATTGTCATTTGTTAGCCACCAAAAAAAAGGAAAAAGCTGAAATTTTTAAGTATCTTCAAGAAGCAGAACATTATGCAGCCATCGAAGAGTATGAAATGGCCAAAAAATTAGTGCTTAAATCTCAAACAATTTTACAAACACCTGAAGCTGATGGTAATATGAACTGATGAGTAACATGTATATAATTTCAAGTGTTGATATTATTCAAATTTGATCAATATCATAAACTCTTATTTACTTTTTATTTGATTAAGCCAATTTTGATTTTATTTCATTTTATGGTTACTAATCATGTTTGAAGGTGTTAAAAAAGAGATTTTTGTTAAATGATAGAGACTATTAAATTCATCAATATGTACATTAAATGGCAGATTTCATTTGGATATTTTGAATTTATATTGTTAATTAATCTTTATTTCAATACCTTCCAATATAAATAAATTGACATATGATCTATAAGAATTTTAATCAGAATGTAATAATTTTTTAGAATTTATGAAATTGCTTAATGATATAGAAATGCGTAAAGAACTTGAATTAACAGAAAAAAAAGTCACCTTTTACAAAAAGTAATTTGATTTCTTAAATATATATTATTAGAGATTGTTTAATTAATTTATAATTTGAATTATGAAAATGTAGTACTATAGTTGTATGTAATTTTATCTTTACACTGCCCAATTTTTATATTATATCCAACTTATCTTCTAATTATGATTTTAGTGCAAATCAATCGACCGAACAACCGAAAAATAGCTCTAACTCAGGTAAGTTCCACTGTTAATAATTTAATTGAGTTTTAATGTGAAATTTTATTAACATACCATTTTATGCATTATCGAAATTTCTAAAATAATATAGTTGAATAGTGATTAGTTATAGTATTTTTTACTAATATTGGATCTATGCAGTGTCTTTATTTTTAATCAGCTTTTGGTATGATTTACAATAAAGAAAATCCTAATATCCTTTCTGGTTTTCAGCTACTGTTGAAATTAAGAAAAATAAAGCTTTTAGGTATCTTCTAAAAGCAGAAAACTCTGCTTATATGAAACAGTATGAAAAGGCAAATCAATTAGTGCTTCATTTTCAAAAAAAATTACTAACAACTGCACCTGATAGTAATAATAACTGATGAGTGATGAGTAACAAGAATATAATTTCAGATGTTGATTTATTAAAATTTGATCAAAATCCTTACCTCATATGTACATTTTTATGAGTTATGTCAATTTTGGTTTTATTATTTTTCTTGTGAGTCATAATTGATACTTGAAGGTGTTAAAAAAAGAGTTGTATGTTCAATGACAGAATTTTAAAGTCCATCTATACATACATTAAATCACAAAATTAATTAGAATAATTTTGAATTGATATTGATAGTCAATATTTGCTTCAGTAACAATATAAATTAATTTATATATACTTTTTAAACTTTTTAATGAAAATGTCATAATATTTTAGACTTAAAGAAAAAGCTTCAAGAAATGCCGAAGAATAACGAACCTGAATTTTCAGAAGAACAAATTAATACAGTCAATAAGTAACTTGATTTATTTTATATAGTCTTTAAAAAATAGTTAATTGATCTATTATTTGACTTATGAAAGTTTATTTGCCAAGTTTTTATGAAATTTTTTTTGTAATCGACCATTTTTATATTATATCCGACTCATCTTTTAATTATGATTCTAGTGCACAACAAACATCAGAACAACCAAAAAATAGCTCTAGCTCAAGTAAGTTCAACTGTTAATAACTTAATTTAATGTGAATATGAATATTTATTTATGAACTTACACTTTAAATTACCTGTCCACTTTTTAATTTTTTATTCTGTTAAATTAAAGTAAATATTGAATTACAATTTATTTTAGATTTTAAATTTCAGAGGTACTATTTTTTATACTCCTGAAATAGTAAGATTAATCCGACGGTTATTTATTCTACTTTAAATTATAAATGCATATTAATTTTTTCATTACTTATTTTAATGTTAATTAATTCATAGGATATTTTTTAGAAATTATGTAAACAAAACTTTATTTCATTATCCATGTTGTTTTATAATATATTTGTTGATATTGTAATTGAATTGTTAACTGTGTAAGAAATGTTAAAAAGATATATTTTTAAAACTTTTTCAAGATTTAATATTCTAATATTTCACTATTTATTCAGAGGTAGTTTATCTTTGTAACTTAATACTTAATTAATATAAGCACTAGTAAACTGAAAATTATTTTTGTTGTTTTCAAATGTATTTGAATAATACACCCATTTTATGTGGTAGTCATCAAAAACTCTGAATCAATATGGTCCACGTGTCTAGTTTTTTATTTTATTAATTTTATAAGTATGCAGTGTCTGCATTACTTAAAAAGCTTTTGGTGTTACTCATAAAGAAAGTAATAATTTCCATCTTTGTTTTTTGTTAGCCACCAAAATAAAGGAAAAAGCTGAAATTTTTAAGTATCTTCAAAAAGCAGAATATTATATAGCCATCGAAGAGTATGATATGGCCAAAAAATTAGTGCTTAAATCTCAAAAAATTTTACCAACACCTGAAGCTGATGGTAATATGAACTGATGAGTAACATGTATATAATTTCAAGTGTTGATATTATTCAAATTTGATCAATATCATAAACTCTTATTTACTTTTTATTTGATTAAGCCAATTTTGATTTTATTTCATTTTATGGTTACTAATCATGTTTGAAGGTGTTAAAAAAGAGATTTTTGTTAAATGATAGAGACTATTAAATTCATCAATATGTACATTAAATGGCAGATTTCATTTGGATATTTTGAATTTATATTGTTAATTAATCTTTATTTCAATACCTTCCAATAGAAATAAATTGACATATGATCTATAAGAATTTTAATCAGAATGTAATAATTTTTTAGAATTTATGAAATTGCTTAATGATATAGAAATGCGTAAAGAACTTGAATTAACAGAAGAAAAAGTCACCTTTTACAAAAAGTAATTTGATTTCTTAAATATATATTATTAGAGATTGTTTAATTAATTTATAATTTGAATTATGAAAATGTAGTACTATAGTTGTATGTAATTTTATCTTAACACTGCCCAATTTTTATATTATATCCAACTTATCTTCTAATTATGATTTTAGTGCAAATCAATCAACCGAACAACCGAAAAATAGCTCTTCCTCAGGTAAGTATTTATTCAGAGATATTTTATGTTTAAAACTTAATATTTATGAAATATAAACCCTATTAAACTGAAAGTTATTGTTATTTATACTTAAGTTCAACTATTTATAATTTAATTAAGTATTGATGAAAAATTTAGTAAAGAACTTTTACTTTTCCTTAGTTTTGTTTAAAATAATATATATAAGTTTGTGATTAGAGTAGGTATTTTTTTTTCACTCCTGAAGTAGTAAAGTTAATCCAAAAGTTATTTATTCTTCTATATATTAGAAAACATCCATTTTTTATGTTACCTTATATAATTTAATTTAAAATCATACAAGTATTTATAGAAATACATAAAAAAAAAATTTGTTTCATTATTCATGATGAGTTATCAATATTTATTGAGATTTTAATTGATTTGTTAAGTGTGTAAGAAATTGAGTATGTAGATTATATATTTTTAATACTTTTTTAAATATGCAAAATGTAATATCCTAATATTTCTCAATTTATTCAGAGATAGATTATTTTTAAAACTTAATATTTATTAAATTTAAACACTAGTAAACTAAGTTATTTTTGTTGTTTTTAAATGGATTTAAATAAACACCTATTTTATGCAGGAATCATCAAAAATTCTGAAATAATATAGTTCCCACATTTTTTTTACTAATATTGGAAGTATGCAGTCTCTTTATTTTACAGTAAAGAAAAAACTAATTTTCTGTAATTACTTTTTTTTTTTTAGATACTGCTGAAATACAGAATGAAAAAGCTTTTTTGTATCTTTTAAAAGCAGAAGAGTGCGTTCATAAGAAAAACTATAAAAAGGCAAAAGAATTAGTGCTTAAATCTCAAACAATTTTACGAACACCTGAAGCTGATGGTAATATGAACTGATGAGTAACAAGTATATAATTTCAAGTGTTGATATTATTCAAATTTGATCAATATTATAAACTCTTATTTACTTTTTATTTGATTAAGTCAATTTTGACTTTATTTTTTCTTTTGATCATTAATCATGTTTGTGATGTTAAAAAAAAAGATTATTTTTGTTAAATGATAGAGACTAATAAATTCATCAATACATACTTTAATTCACAGATTTAATTTGGATATTGTTAATTGATATTGTAAATGAATATTTGCTTCAATACCTTCCAATAGAAATAAATTGACATATGATCTATTAAAATTTTAATCAGAATGTAATAATTTTTTAGACTTTATGAAAATACTTAATGATGTGGAAATGTGTAACAAACTTGAATTAACAGAAGAAAAAGTCACCTTTGACAAAAAGTAACTTGAATTCCTAAATATAGTTTATAAGAGATTATTTAATTAATTTATAATTTGATTTATAAAAATGTTGTACTGTGGTTTTACATAATTTTATTTTTTGACTGCCAAACTTTTATATTATATTCAACTTATCCTCTGATTATGATTTTAGTGCATATCAATCATCTGAAGAACTGACTAATATCTCTAATCATGGTAAGTATTTATTCAGAGATAGTTTATTTTCAAAACTTAACATTTATGAAATATAAACCCTTGTAAACTGAAAGTTATTATTGTTTTCAAGTGTAAATAAACACCCATTTTATGCGGGCATCATCAAAAAATCTGAAATAATATGTTTCAAAATTGCCAATTTTTTTATTTCACTAATATTAGATTTTTGCAATGTATTTTTTTTGTGTTTAGCTACTGCTGAAAAGAAGAAACGTGATGCTATGAATTTACTTCTACAAGCAGAAAATGCCATGGATATGAATCAGTATGAAAATTCATATAAATTAGTGCTTCAATCTCAAAAAGTGTTTCCAACAACTGCAGCTGATGGTAATTATAACTGATGTGTAGTAACAAGAATATCATTTCAGATGTTGATATTATTGAAATTTGATCAATATCATAAACCAGTGGTGTAGCCAGGGGGGCTGAGGTGGCTGCAGCCCCCCCCCCCCCAAAAAATGTTAAGAAAATTTAAAAATTATTTTAACGGTCTATTATATTCGCTCAATAATTCTTGAATTGTATTTTACTAATTTTAAATTGTCATCTTTATTTTGTTATTTTTTTATAGCTTCGGCCATGCTAGTAGGTATTTAATGCATATATTATTATATAACATTGTGCATAGGTCGGTTTCATGATAAAATCTATAAATAAATATTTGTAAGCGATTAGTGACAGACACCCGACGGGCAACGATTTTATAACCCTTCGTTAGGCGCGTGGTATATTGTTACAAGTTTAGGCGCGTGGTATACATTTGTAGACCATTTTAATTTCTGATTATTTTAGTTAATTTTTAATTCTTTTGTTTATTTTAAGAATGTAAAATATTCATACACACGAAAGGAACTATATTAATACTGAAATATTCAAAATAATCCATAAATATTTGAAAAAAATACAATTATCCGTCAGTGGTGAAATTTTGATTATTTTTTTCATAGCATTTTTACTTTTAGAACTTCTTACCAATCTTACCCAATTATCTTCTGATTAGTCTGAAGACTGAAATTATAAATATCTTGAATTTACATGTTTACGAATGACCCATAACAAATAAAAAATGTATATTTATTTTTTCTTGGGAGTTATTTTCGAATGAAAATGGGTATTATAACTTGTTTATTTACGAGAAATGATCGAGTGTATAATGCGTTTTGGTGGTATTTTACTTAGAAAGAATTTCCTGTTGTAAATAAAATTACATTATATTGATATAAAGTATAATAAATGGATTTTGTAGTTAAAAACAAAATTTGATAATCTAGTAAACAATTACATATTTATGGAAATATTACTGTCTAAAGAGAAATAAACATAAAAATGACTACAATAAACTACTTAACTATACTTTTATTTTTAGTTACAAGATATTATGACGAACAAAATTTGTAACTGATGTAAATAGAATTTATACTTTTATTTAAACTTTTTTACTTGAACGGTATTTGAGTCAAGCATAGACTCCACGCGTCTTTTTTTTTGTGAAGACATAAATTACACATTAAAAATTGATTAAAAATCTATAAACACATAAAATGATTTCATATTTATTTTTACTAACTGTTTATAATTTGTTTAAATTCAATTAATTGAAAATACAGATAGTTATAATGAAAATAATTTTGAAAATTTACAAAACAAATAGGAACACAGTTAGTCGCGTGGTCTACAATTATTGTAGACCAGAAGTTATATTTTTGATTTGTTCACACAACGCTCACGGTGGTACTGATTACAAAGTAATAAAGATAATCAACAGCTACCCAAAAGTACAAGACACTTTAAGTTATTTTTGAAGACTTAAATTGATAATATTAATTGCTGGTCTACAACTGTAGACCGCGACAACTGTAGACTGCATGCCTAACAAAGGGATAATATAATTTTAATTTTTTTTTATTCATCCCATTATATTCATGTTTATTATATTTGAGTTTGTTTTATTATATAAAATGTAAGTATACTAAATTATGTCCAATTTAAAAGAAAATTGGTTACTATTTTTTATTGTTTTTTTTTTAAATAAATAATACATGTAAAATAATTTATTGTATATTACTAAGCCACCGCTGTGTAAAAAATTGATCAGCCCCCCCCCCCCCCCCCCCGAAAAAAATTCTGGCTACGCCACTGTCATAAACTCATATTTATATTTATATTATTAGGTCAATTTCAACTTAATCATTTTTCTTGTGGGTCATAATTGAAACTTGTTGGTGTTAAAAAAGAGATTTTTATTAAATGACTAATGACTAATAAATTTATAAAATTTTAAGATGTTTTCAATATGAGTTTAATGTCTTATGACTTTTAAATCACAGAGTTTATTAGAATAATTCTGAATTGATATAGTTAAATTACCAGTTAATATTTGCTTCAGTATCAATATAAAAAGATATATGATGTATAACAATTTTAATGAAAATTTAATCATTTTTCAGACTTTAAGAAAATCCTTAATGAAATACAACCAGGATTTTCAAAAGAACAAGCAAATGTTGTCAAAAAGTAACTTGATTTGTTTTATATAGTCTATATTATATTGTTTTATAAATCTATTTTTTGATCTATTATTTTATTATTATTTTATCTATTATTTAAGCTATGAAATTTTATTTCAAGGTTCTTACGTAATTTTATTTTTTAACTTCCCAATTTTTATATCGTGTCCAACTTATACCTTATTATGATTCTAGTACTCGTGAGGAATTTGATGATGAGGATTTTGATGATGAGGAATCTGATGATGATGATGATGAAGATGATTTTGACTCATTTTCTAATATTAATTATGGACCTGAACAACCAAAAAATATTGTTATATCACGTAAGTTTTACAGTTTTTAATAATGATTAATAAGAAATAATATTTAAGAACTTCTTATTTTTACTGTTTTGGATTATTTATAAAAAGTGACTATTTAAAATAATTTATTTTAGATTAGAACAGGGAATGTACTATTTTTTTTAATCCTGAAGTACGAAAATTAATCTATACATTTTTTTTCCATTATTTACTTACTATTATGTTAAGTTATCAATGTTTATTGAGGTATTATTTTAGTTGTGTATGAAATGTATAAAAGATATATTTTCTGAACTTTTTAAAATATTTAAGATTTAATATTCTAATATTTCTCAGAGGTAGTTTATTATTGGAACCTCATATGTAATAAATATAAACACTAGTAAACTGAAAGTTATTTTAATTGTTTTCAAATGTATTTAAATAAATACAAGGGTATTATTACAATTTCTGAAATAATATAGTTTTATGATACCCACTTTTAGTTTCTGTTGGAGACGAGGAATGATTTGGTTTAATCATAACAGGTTTTTTTTTGTATGTCATCAACTTTTTCCCTAGAAAATGTTATACTAGTTACAACCGTGGGGTTGGTTTCCGATCCTTAATGTTTTTTAGTTGAAGCTTGAAACGGGTCATTTTTAGAATTTCTCAACAGTTATTCCAATAATCACGGAAAACTGACAAAAATTGTCTTTTTACATTGTTATTCAAAATGGTTTATTCTAGGGTAGTGGTTCCAAACCTTTTTTATTCCACACCCCCTTTGTAGATTTTTGAAACTCTCGCCCCCCCCCCCCCCCCTCTAAATTTTCACGAAATATTTATATGGCTTTGTTTTAGAGATGGTGTGAATTTCATGCTGTTTTGTATTTTTTGTTGCTATTTATATCCATTTAAAATTTTGATAGTTTTCTTAGTTGTTTTTATGAAAAATGTCAATAAAAAAATTTGGTTGATTTTTAAATGTTCATACAATGTTCTTCGTACACTGTTCTACTCATGTGAAAAAATATAAAATTCTGTATTCACAATTTTTATAAATAAGTAAATTAATTTGAAATGTTGATAAAAATCAATAAAAATCATGAAGTCTGCTTCCCTTTAAGTTACAAGTTGATAAACATTTCAATATCAATACTTAAGACTTGAAAATGTTGTATAATATGCAGTATCTGTATTTCCAAAAAAGAAAAATCCTAATTTTCTATAACTTTTTTTTTGTTTTCAGCTACTGCTGAAATGAGGAAAAATGAATCTTTTGGGTATCTTTTAAAAGCAGAACAGTTTGCTGATATGAAACAGTATGAAAAGGCAAAACAATTAGTGCTTCAATCTCAAAGAATTTTTCCATCACCTGCAGCTGATGGTAATAATAACTGATGAGTAACAAGTATATAATTTCCACTGTTGATATTATTCAAATTTGATCAATAAAGTCAATTTCGATTTTATTCCATTTTTTGGTTATTAATCATATTTGAAGGTGTTGAAAATATTTTTGTTAATGACATTAAAATTTCATCAATACATACATTAAATTACATAGTTTATTAGAATAATTCTGAATGAATATTGCTAGTTTTTTATGGTATCAATATAAATAAATTAGTATATGATCTATAAAAATGTTTAATGAAAATGTCATAATTTTTTAGACTTAATGAAAATACTTCATAAATTACAAGAGAATAACGAACCCAAATTTACAGAAGACCAAGCAAATGTTGTCAAAAAGTAACTTGTTTTCTTTTATATAGTCTATTAGAGGTTGTTTGATTATTTTATTATTTGATGAATGAATATTTATTTCCAGGGTCTTCGATATTTATTAAATTTTACAAATTTATTTTATATTTATAATACAACTCATTTTTAAATTTTAAAATTTTTATTAAAACTTTATTGCCACTTATTCAACAAATTCAAAAATTTACGTATTATTGTCTTTTTATGATTATTTTTGAAAACAAAAATGGTAAGTTTATTTAGGCGAAAAACGGTTCCGCCCAAAATGCTACCATTATTTTAATTTCCTTCACTCATTAAGTCAACAGTAATTTAATCATCTGCAATGGGTCTTACCTGTTTACACCTCCAAATTGTTATTAAATCAATTTTATACTATCTATACTCCTTCCATTTCCATCTAAATTACAGTTCATGTGTTAATACCACTTCATGTAATACTTTTTATATTATTATTAACCATTGTTTTTTTAGAGTGGAAAATAGTGGAAATTACTATACAGTACTTGGTGTAAAAAATACTGCAACTGTTGATGAAATAAAAATTGCTTATGAAAATTTAGCTGTTTTATTACATCCAGATACAAATCCAGCTCCTGGTTCAGTTGATGCATTTGAGTGTAAGAATGAAATAAAAAAATGTTATATTTCATTAAAATATAAATTATATATATTTTTTTTTATCAGTTATTGGTCTTGCTGTATCAACTTTATGTGATAGTACCAATCGTAAAATGTATGATAAAAGTTTGAAGAAATATTCATCGACTTCTTCACCTAATCATACTCCTGAAGATTTTTGTAAGTGATATGCTTTAATAAAATATTTTAACCAAAAAGAAAGAAGAAATTATTTTAAATATATTTCAATTTAAACAAATGTATTTTTATTTAATTAATATATCTTATTTCTAGCTTTCGGACGTGGCCAATCATCAAATATTGATAACTCATTTTGGTCATCATTTGATCCTTTTTTTGATACTGAAAAAAATGAAAATAATTCTGAAACTGGAGAATGTGTATCTGAAACTGAAATTGATGATTAATTATTACTAAGTACATTTGATTGGTTGTAAAATTTATTTTTATCTTCAAATAATTTCTCTGTTGGCAATGTTTAGATACAAACCAAATTATTTTCTTTGTGTCTCTTTGAATCTAAATTAATTTATACAGAAGATAAAATTTACATTCCTGTCTATAACTTTGTGTTTTTTGCAATTTATGCACTTATTTAAAATATTTAAGAATACTCTTTTACTTTTTATTTGTATTTTTTTAATTTTATTACCTAAATAAAATTGTTTAAGTATAATACAATAAAGTTTTAATTACTGAAACCTTTGAAACTTAAATTATTTTTGTAATCCTTTTCAAATACTAGTTTATTCTCTTTTATATAATATCTAATTCATAAAAAATATTAATTTTGATTTAAAAACTATTCTGAAACAATACTGGGCAACTAACATCTCTATTTGATAATGATTATCAATTATTACAAATTGTGTAATAATTAAATAATTTTTATAATACTTTTTATTTAGTAACACAATAATAAACATTTTTAGTTTTTATAGTATAGTTGTTTGCTCTTTTCATTTTCAGAATAGTGAACAAAATTGTCAGAATTACATATATAAAATTATTTTTGTTGAATCCAAAACACTTTTGCTTACATTAAACCATTAACAATGTTTATATTTTCTTTTCTATTTGATTTTTAGTGATTAAATTATATGTAATATGAAAAGCTTTTAAAAATTAAAAAACATTTGTCATTCATGATTTTATAAAGCATGTATCAGTAACGGCACTGGGGGAGGGGCATCTTGAACAAATGCCTGGAGTCCCGACCTTGGTGAGTCCTGTAGCTTCACTGCTTAAAAATTAAAGAAAAACACCCATCAATTATTTTAAATATTTTTAATATTTTAAATATTTTCCTTATAGTCTATACTCTATAGGTATAAGTAATAAGTAAATTAAGTTTATCAATGTATGCTGTATAGTTCTATACAATATTCGTTCTTGAAAAAATTACGTGCGTGTAAAAATAAAAGTATTAGACATTAGACCAGAGGTTCCCAAACTATGGGTCGCGACCCAAAAGTGGGTCGCGATTATATTATTAGTGGGTCGCGTTATATTTTGAAATAATACATTTTTTTAACAGTAGAACGGTAATGTGCGTAAATTTTACTCATATCTAATACTCAAAATGTGCTCACACTGTTATTATCGATGATATTGCTCCAGAATTCTAGATATGCTTTTATCAGTTAGTTGAATATATTTTTTGATAAGCGTTTTTTCATATTTTACCTCCAGCTCTGTGTATGATGACATTTCAAAAACCTCTATGCGTAAGTTTTACGCATCGTTACTAATAAATGTAAAATTAACTACGTAAAATATACGCATGTTTACCAATACGCACTAAACAGTATACGTATATTTTACGCATAGTTACCAATACTGTGTTTTTAAATTTCCTTAATAATGGCTGACAGTTCAACTATTATTCGTATTTTGAATGAACTATCGGGAGATGAGAGTGAAGGTAGTGATATGGAGGAAGAACAAATAGATGATAGTGATGAGGATCCAGACTATGTACCATATGAACAGAATTCGCAAATAGAAATTAGTGAAGTAATAATAAATATTGAAAACCCTCCAATACCTCCGAAAATATCTTTTAAGAGAAAAAATATTTCTACATCTGAAACAGATAATGATGGACTAATTGAGCAAGAATGTGATATTAATAAACATATTATAACTATTGTCGATTCCTAACAGTGGCGTATTTACGGGGGGTGATATGGGTGATATATCACCCCCCAGAGTCTTTTTTTAGGATTTATTTTACCCCGCACACGGACCGCCGGCCAGACCGATATGGCGGTAAACGTTTTCATAATACGGGTTACCTTGGTTTTAACATTATATTGGTGCGCGGAAACGCTATATATATATATATTGATATAATATAATAGTATGGCCGTGTTATATATGGTCATGACTCGTGCTTCGTGCACATCTACTTTTAAAATGTTAATCGGTGGTAATGTTTACAAAATAACAGCGTTGATGATTCGTCCTAGTAGGTATGTATTAGTTATCTGTTACAACATTTTTCTCTCAGGCTAAATGTACGACCAAGCAGTCGCAGACTCCTACGAGGTCGTCCTCACGACGTTTTAAACGTAAACTAAATTAACTTCTCTTTCTCAACTGTACAAAAAAAAAAAAAAAATTAATTATTCACAAATGTGATAATCTGTAAATATTAACATTAATACTCTGTAAGTAATTATTTATATACCTAACCACTGTATGTTATCTATTGTAAAAAATGCCCTAATTGTAAATTTATATACCTAAGTTTAGATGACAAAGTCAGGAAAACTTTTAAAATAATAAAGGAAAAAAAAAAAAAACATTTTTCTCTGCAATTCAAATACCACCAGCCACCAGGCATCACTATTTTATTTTTACCGGGAGACTACAGACATATTATAATTTATTTGCCGTCGATTTTCAAAATGGACAAATTTGTCATAAAAACGATCAAGGTAAGTTAATACTTAACTTTTAAGTAGAATATAAATTTTTTTTAGCAAACAGCAGACTCGGTTGGCACTGAGTTAAAGACCAAAAGAATTGTAGGAATACAAAAAAAACAGAGCAAATCCTAAAGTTGAAGGTTTATCTATAGAAAACTATTACAAAATAACTATTTTCATTCCGTACATAGAAAACTTTATACAAGAACTTAAAAATCGGTTTATGAACCACAGATCTGTATTTGAAGGTAAATAATATATACATTGTAATAGGTATACAGTTTTAATTGTTATTCATGATTTCATGACATTCTTAAATAAATTTTTTTAGGATTTGAATGAATCTTTGGTAGTTCAAAACTTACTTCTCAAGATATTGACCAATTCAATCAACTTATTGAGTTTTATTCTCCTGTTATTGATACATTAGTGGCATTGATAGAATTAAAAATGTTTAGGAACAAACTTGCAAGCCAAAATATAACACTGAAATCAGAATTTGATGCTTTGCTAAAATGCAATGAAGATGTATATCCTAATATTCATTTTTTATTTAAAATTTTGTGTACCTTGCCAATTTCTACAGCATGTCCGGAACGGTCATTTTCAAGTTTAAAAAGGATTAAATCATATCTACGCAACACAATATCTGAAGTAATACTGAAATAATATATTAACCTATGCATTTTGTAATGTTTTATTTTTAATTTAGAAGAGGCTAAATAGTTTAGCAATGTTAATCATTCATCGCGATATTGACATTAATGTAGACGAAGTGTTGGATGAAATGGCTCAAAAACCAAGACGAATGAATATTATTTTGTGATTTTTTTATGAAAATAAATGTATAATATTATAAATGTTGGTATAGTTTTAAGTAACATCATGGTGACATGGCCTTTATATTGTACTTAACCGAAAGATAAGATAACATATAGATATCCTAGATATTTGTCCCCCTCGCAGCCTGGCCCTAATGTGCTAAATAATTTTGGTCATATCACCCCCTACAGGGCCGGCGCTTGATTTTGCGAGGCCCTGGGCAAAGGTTTAGAGTTGACAAAGAACATAATAATCAAACAAAATAATGGCACATTAATAATTTCTCTGGAATATAAGGTGGAATATAAGATAATTATTTATGAATTAAGATACCACATAAATAATGAGTAGAATTTATTTTAAAATAAATATTACATAAGTTATAATAAATAATGTATAGATATTTTATAAATTTATTAATGAATTATTTTAAGTTTATATAATTATTTTAGTAAATATTTAATATGAATACAAAAAAATCTATGCTAATTTCACCATTCACTACTCATCAACTTGTATTTGTTTTTTGAAATTTGTAATTACTTTTTATGAACATTTTGAGAACAGTTTTAAAATCTTATTTTTCTACTTTTTTTGGTTGAAAATTCTTCAATTATATTTTCATAGTTAATATTTTCTGATTCTTCTCTTTCTATCGCTAAGATAGCAAGATCATTTAAGCGTTCATGTGACATAGAGCTCCTTAAATAATTTTTTATTATTTTAAGTTTCGAAAAACTTCTTTCTGCACCAGCTGAAGTAATAGGAATTGTCATCATAATCCTCAGAGCGACACTCAAATTTTGAGACCGAAATTTGTCCCAATCACGGCCACTCATTTTATAGAATTTTATGGCAGCTTATAAAAAATAAAGGGTAATAATTAATAGGTGGGTATGTGATAAATATTAAATTGTTAAAACACGTATAAAAAATATTGTTTTTCACGACGAGCACCGTGTTTAGAACGGTTTTTACAAGAAATCGATTTATCATATCGATTTTATTTATGTGTTTTAAATATGTGCATTTATAATTATTTGAAAAATCTGAAAATGAAATATTGTTTATTGTTATTTGGAACTGTAATAACGAAAAGTAATAAAATTATTTAGTCAAAAGGAAAAATATACTTGGTGTGTTTTATAATCCTATTCATCACTCCGTGTTTACTTTGTCTATTATTACGTAAGTATACGACAAAATTTATAAATTTAAGAAAGTTATAGTGTACAACAAAACTATATAACATTTTATTATGTTTTCCAATGTAAAATGTAAAATTAATTTTATACACTCGATATAAATCATTACAGATTAGATATGATTCCATACGAACGACTTTTATTTTAGTCACTCAAAGCGTTGTGTTTGACAATTCACTACGTATTTATATTTGTATATTTTCCATATTTATTTTCACAGTTATATTTAGATCTGTATTAGTAGAATAATATGAATAAAAAAAGTAAATCGGACGATTTGTTCAAGGTTAATGACATGAATGAAAATGTGAAAATATGCCCGTCCATGCAACAAAATATTGGCGGGAAATGATCGTCCTTGTATAATAAATACACATACCGCGTTAAACGCGGTGCTCGTCCCCAACGTAGTAAACACTGTGCATAGGATCCGTCTTTCATATCTAAAAACAGAGACCGTGTCTAACACGGTGTTCGTCTCCAATGTGTTAAACCTGTGTAAAAATTAATCAGATTCCCCGAAAGAAATTTTTGGTTACGCCCTCATGAACACGCGTGAAAATTGTATTAGATAGTATTTTCAATTTGAACACTATTCTAAAATAATAATATAAATAATCTGGTATAGAACTACCCGCAAAGTTAAACAAGATTTACATAATATGTCATAAAGTTTTGTACTGCTGCTATAACTCTAATTATAAATAACAAAAATAAAACTAAATACAGAATATTTTGTCTTTTGTCATTATGTATATTGTACAGTTTTGATCAAATATTATTTAATATTGATTAATTTAATCAATTTAATATTGACCATAATTTTTTTTTAAATATTAATTACCTGAAAGTTGAAACTTGAAGTAATTCGTAGACGTTGATGCAAGAAAACAATATTTGTACACAGGTCAAAACACTACACTATATTGACAAATGATAATACATATAAATTAAAGTATAAGACGAAAATATTTTCTTGGAAAAATTGTTATCGTTGTTAGTCGCTATTGTCGTGGTCGTCGTCGTCGTCGTCGTTATCGTAATGTCACAATCTCGCTTCGTCTAATGGTTATTTAAAAATATCCAAGACAATGAAATACAAATAACCACATAAATTGTGAAAATTTTAAAACTCAACAAATTACGCCCTAACTATTGCCTGATTTTGCGAGGCCCTACTAAGCGCGAGGCCCTGGGCATGTGCCCAGTTTGCTACCCCCTTGCGCCGGCCCTGTAATATAGGGCATTTATAGGAGTATTTTAATGCGCTCAAAATGTACTTTATGTATATATTTATTACTTGCTAAGTCCTGCGAGTCATAAGCAATTTTGATTTTTGATATTTTATATCTAGTAATCTAGTTGTTTACAACTTATGGAAAAGTTGATGGTTCAATTTTACCATGGTATAATAATTTATTATTTTATTAATTATTTAAATTATAAAATTATAATTGCTACTAGTAATTGTGTAGTTGATCACATTATGGTTTTAAGTTCTGCATTTATTGTGTTACAAATTACGATCTATAATTAAAAAAAAAAATCCAGTCGGATGAGAGACACAAGGACAAATAAATGATTTTGCTGTATTGGTTTTGATTGCTATTGGATTGATACCGATCATTGCCCTTGAAAAAACGATTCTGAGTGAAAGAGATCGGGTGGATTAAAGTGGAAAATTTTCACCTTTTTCAAACTTTTCATAAGTTGGTTGTAATTATTATGATAACTATTGAGAAATTTGTAAAATGTCTCCACTAGTGTACCAACTAGTTACTAGACAACTGAGACATTTCCTATCAGAAACCTCCCATATCAAATTGATATGATCGGATCATAATGATAATTTAATTAGATTTAACCAGAATCCTTCTGATCAAAACCGTGTATACAGACAAAAAAAAATAAAATTTTGTAACGCTTGTACAACTATTGGCGACTTTTCAGGTTAAAATACTAAATATATTTCAATGTTTATTTATTTAATTTTTTGAATATGTAGCAAAAACTTTACTCGGCGGCCGGATTCAAACCGGCGACAATGCAATTTAAGCACAGCCGCCTTATCCTCTCGGTCATGCCATCCTGACTTGATCATTTTTATTCTTAGTAATTAGTAAATCATTTTCATTCTGAATTTGATTCTGTACAAAAAAATTTGCCTCTCGTACTTTCAGTCAAAAGTTATGGACACACTATTTTTTTTATAGCCGCGCAACAATACTTAAAGTCTTAACGCTCAGTCGCGGAGATATCTCAATTCTCGAGATAGCATATTTTCCCATATCAAGTTCACATTTTTATCGTTTTAATATGGAGTTTAGAGTAATATAAACTGTAATTATCGCAATATTACGCTTTACCTAAAATGTCTAAAATTATCCATCGATTTGTTATGAAAAGACACATCGAGTGGATCATTTTATTATAATATTATTTAATTATAACCGTGGTTCTTATTATTTGCATAATATGACATATTCGACTTTAGATAAAAATGTTATAGATAAAGTTAGTAAAATTAAAACAAAATAAATAAATATGATAATAAAATTAAGATAACTAGTCAACTAACCGTGGTTCTGAGCTACGAGCACGTCAAAAACGCGTGATATCTAAATCTCAAATATTTTCGAAGTTCCAATGTCAAACTATGTGCGCGCCACAAGCTGCAAATTTTTTTGTTAGTTTCGTAATCGGCAATCAATCGCTAAAAAAAATTTCGAAAAAAAGTAAATGGTCTAAATTCTATTTATACTGTCAAGTTTTTCATGTAAATCTCAATTTGGAACTTTTATCATTTTAATTTTAAAAAAATTATGATGTAGCGTTAAACTGAGTACCTATTTCTCGATTTGGTATTTTACATGTAGTGCACAATGACACACTTGACATCAACTATTAACTATTTTTTTTTTAAAATAAGCCTATAAAAATATAACTATAATAATCTCGAAATATAAAATCGAACTATAGTTAAAAATTATAACATCTTTAACTTTAATGTGGAATAATTTAAAATTTACCTATTACGAAGAAATAAAATAAACATTCTCGTGTAAAATATTTAATTTTAATTAATGTCCTCTTTGCTTTTTTCATACTATTTATATACATAACACCTAACATAACACATAATGTAATGTGATAACACATAACACAATATTAGAACATTCTTTTTTACATTTTTTGTTCAGTTTGGTCTTCATATTTTCATTTTGTTTCTTCCATAAATATCCCATTAAACCATTCTTGTTCTTTGGCTTTAGGTGTGTCTTTCATGCGGCGTTCGTTTTGGTTCAACCATATTTGTATATTGGGTCCCAATTTTGAAGGGCAGGCATGTTAAAATGAATAAAATGATATTAATTTTCTGTTTCAACATGCAAACTTTGACGATTTATTGATTTAAGAATATCGCTTTTACTTATTAATCGTTTAACGTCAGCGCTGTGGGGTTTTGCAGCTATAACACGTGCAAGTAAAATACTAATATTTTTAAACTCTTTGACCCAGATAAATATTGCACTAATATGAAACTATAAAGGTAGGGACACACAATTCACACGCCACGTGTTAACACGCCACGCCGTGGTAATACGTGTTATATGGTACTGTGTTATATGGTACGTGTTATATGTACTGTTATATGTGCAGCACATTATATACAACGCGAGGGATAACACGCTCAATAAAATAAGTAAAATTTATACTTACGTAGATAAGTAATATAAATTTCAGTATCGTTTTGTTTTTCAAATAAATTAAACCCAGCAGTGATTATTTTGTACATAAAAATGGATAGTTCATGTTCTACAATTTCATCATCTGACAGTGATTGGGAAGAAGAGGTAGAAAAAATGGCTGTGGCAATATGTGTTTTAAATCAGACCAATAGCAGTGGCAGATTTTGAGTTCATCCTATTAACATGGAAAGAGATGAGTATTTATGACCTTATTTGTCATAACCTTGTTGTACGAAGACATTTTAAAATTCACAAATTTGTGAAGAAGAATAAAATATAAATCAAAGAAGTGAAATATTTTAATGTACTTAAATCAGTGGGAATTACAAATGACAAACGACGTAATTCACTTTGTTGCTCATCACACGCCACACGTTTTTCAAAATTGTTTGAAACGCGTGGCGTGGAATTGAGTGTGAATGCGTTGCGTGTTATTAATATTATCACAAAACAGATAAATATTTGAAAATAAATGGGTTAACTCACGATTTAAAATTCGAGACGTGTTAACGCGTGGCGTGTAAAGGCGTGTTAATACGTGGCGTGTGAATAGTGTGTCTCTACCTTACTTATAAATATAACACGGAATGTTATCGGTATTCGGTATTACGTGTTCTTAGAAAACCCAAACTCCAAAGAGCCTTGGATCTTGCCTACGATTTCTAATAATAAATATAGTTTGATAGTTTCATTGATAATTATTAATTAGTATGCAAAATTGATTATCAAGTGTGCATCAAGCATTTCCAAATACGCTAAATAAGCCCTGTTGTGAGCCAACGTGTTACGCGAACGTGATTATTTATATAATATATGCAGTAGCCAGTATTCCTATATAATTGTATATTGTCATATAAAAGTAATATATCCATATGAATATAAGAACTATATATCTGGAACAAAATAATCATACGTGGAATTAGATAACATAAAATATAAAAATAAATAGGAAGATACAATAGGAGGTACATGGTATACGAACGTTGTGATAATTTAAAACAATACTGAAATACAAAATGCATTGATTATTTGAATACAATATATTGTATATAATTCCTATTGTTTATTATAATAAGAATAATTAAAATATATATTTTAAATTTGTTTTTTATCGATCAATTAATTGATTTATAAAAACTCATTTACTGCGTGTATAATATGATGTAGAAAATAGCAACAATTATATAAATTAATAGCTGTGAAATGAGCCTCACAAATTGTACAAATTTTCAAACAACTCAAATATTTAATTCCTAAATTTTGTTAAAAATTAGAAAACTATAAAACTAGTTTATTTTGCCTTACAAAAATGTACGCCCGGGCAACTGCTCCTTAGCGGTTTTGGCCACACTCATCTTAACATGGCACTTCATACCAATAATAATATTAATGACACTCATAAGTGAAGTCGGTCCACACGACTCTTGTACTTATCGAACATCGTAATCCCGTATATTAGCCGAGTATTTAGAATTGACGATCATGTCGTTCCTTCACGACTCGGATACTTGGACAAAAATATTAAATCAGTGAGACTCCTTAGCGGTTTTGGCCACACTCATCTTAACATGGCACTTCATACCAATAATAATATTAATGACACTCATAAGTAAAGTCGGTCCACACGACTCTTGTACTTATCGAACATCGTAATCCCGTATATTAGCCGAGTATTTAGAATTGACGATCATGTCGTTCCTTCACGACTCGGATACTTGGACAAAAATATTAAATCAGTAAGATGGCAGAAGCTGATATGTACATTTTTAAACTTTCGGAAAATCGTGCCTAAAGTTTCAGAATGCAATGAAAAATATTATTTTGTATGATATGCATTTATTCTTATGTGATTGTAATCAATATCCTTTTATGAATTCCAACAATTGAATAATACATAAGTTAGTTTTAAAAGTTTTTAAATTTAAAAATAAAGACATAATTTTTTTAAATTATCAACATATCGACAAAAAACGAATTATAAAAGTAACCATTTTTAAAAAATGACACTGTAGCAAACCTAACAATTTTAGAATCTAACAACGTTGTAAATTAAAAGTAAATTAAAAACATAAAAATTGATCTTTTGTCTTTAGCTCAATAAATGAAAACAATAAAATTAACTAATTAAAATAAAGATTAAAAAGCATTATCACGTCAATTTTTTATTGGTAAATTGGCGTTATATTCTAAGTTTACGAAGGGTGCCAGCGAGTCTTCCTACGTATCTGGTATACAGTTTACGTTATCGAACAAAGATGAATTGAAAATCGCATAAATGTACGCAGTTGCAAAAAATATGCTTTTTAATAACATTTGTTCGACAAGTATTAAATTAAATTGAACACCAATCTATATATTACCTAATTAAAAATAGAAATATGAGGCAGAGACGTGGAGCTCATATACTACCTCATATTATTATTTTATATGATAATACTGATGCATAATCTATTTAAATAAAATAAATCGATTTAGGGACATGGCACAAATGGACAATAGCACCAACGAGTTTAATAAAAAAAGTTTTAAAACACCGAATGGCCAGTCTGGAGAACGTACTTTCAAAACAGCGAATGACGAGCTAGGACGAGTCGTGTGGGAAAATCTACGATCACCCAATAAATAAATTCTATTATTTATAATTCCTTTGGCTCGTGCGCATATGCCGACCGACAACCGGTGGGAAACGCCGAGTGACTCGGCGAGTAAAAATATTTGCCACACTCATACACGACTATGTAATACATTGTCGATTATTCGCCGAGTACACGAATCGTAGACTTTCCTATTCCCAATAGTATAGGCATATTATCGGGGCCCCGGCCAAACGCTATAGCTGAACAGGCAGCTTTCTAGGGCAGTAATAGTTTTGGGGCGACAAAATTCAAATTAAATCAATACTATTTATTGACTGATTTTGATAAAAAAAAAAAACTCTCGTATATATTTTCTTGTAGTTTAATTTCTTCAATGTAAAATTGATTTATTTCATATAATTGGTTAAATGTGTTATATATATATATATATATATATAGTGTATGTTGGTTTTAAAATGAACTATGTATTTTTATATTCGCATTTATTTTAATAGTTATTTTTCTGTACCACCTCCTCTAAACAACATTAGCATTGTTATTACGTCGTTATTCACATTAGATAATTACAAGATATTTCCAATTTCATCCGTCGTTCGGCTGTCGTGTTTCGAAGTATGTACTATATTATATACGGTTTTATAATATTATGTACATGTATGGAAGTTGTACGCGTTGAGATTCTAAAATAAAATAAGACACGCAATGTGTCGTTGTTAAACCTAAATACAATCGGACGACGGAATAAAAGGGAAAATCCTCGTAATTAAATAACAATGTGGGACTAACGCTTAAATAGACACGAAGCGTTTCTGTGTTATTTAAAAACGGCCGCCGACGCTTTGCCCGAACGACGAACAATTTCCCGGAAGGCCACGATGCACGGGTATATTATAGAACTCGTCTACCATCGAGATAATATTATTTTTGGCAACGGTGGTGGTGCGCGCGCGTACGAGTTGGTACGGTTTACCAGGAACACCTAATTAATATCGGTGTCGCGGAGCCGCGTATCGCGACGGTCGTCGTTTGGTAATTAGTTGCCGTCATCGGGAGAACGCCATCATTATCGCCGCCGGGCGACGGGTCTTGGGTTTTGTACGCGGCGGCTCTAAAAATACCATTTTCAACGTGCCGGAAACAACGATAATTATTATTGTTGTTTACAACCGTGAATTAATGATCTATTTGCAATAGCCTTTGGAGTGCGCGCCATCGTCCCCACCGCCCGCTCGTCGATCGCCGCCGCCGCCGCCGTTCCACGAACCAGATAGTCCGGGAAGTCCGTGCCCCGTTCGTCTTCGTCCGCGCGGCGTTTGTTGTTGCCGATCGCGTCACTGCTGTCCGAACCCCCATCGAAGCCGTTTGACGTTACCAGACCGTGCGCTCAACTTCCGGTGATATTTTGCGATTTCTGCGTTCCGCTCCGAACGGTGTCTATCAATCATGTACGTGCAGGTGAGATCGTTGGCCACCGGCAAGTCCGTCAAGATTAACACGTCCCGGACGACGGTGGTAAGAGACTTGAAAAATCTCGTCGAGAAGCGACTTGGCGTGAAGCCGGACTGTCAGAGGTTGATCTTCTGCGGCAAACAGGTGAGATCCGACGTTTTTCTTACGTTTTTATGCGCGAAACATTTACGAGTTATATATATTAATCGTATTAATACATTATTACGAATATCGGTATTGAAAACCAATTTTATTTTTATTGGTTTTTAATACCACGTTTTCCATTTTTTTTTTTCGGGCTCTACGCGGCATGTTTGAAAAACCCTGGGATCGTTCGTAGTACATAGTAGCTTTATTATGTCAATTGTATCCGATTCCCAATACATTAGTGAACGTTATATTATATAATTACATTTATTATATAAAATATTATAAAAATATAAAATATACTGTGAAACAATGTTTTATTCCAAAGTATGTTTGTAATAGTTGTAGTGAAAAATACCAAATAAAAACATATTATAATTTAATTAAATACTTTGCGCGTTTGTTCCTTAATTTGATATTAAATATTATGCTTGTATACTAATTATGTAATTATATAACTATTAATATTTATTATTAGTATTATATAAAGCATACTGTCGTATTTAGTTTTTTCAGCAATTATAGGCGAAAACTTGGTACAATTTATAAATAAATGTCTGGTGCACAACTAATTATTGGTTGTGTTCAGAAATGCCAAGTGCAATGTAATCTGAAATGTATATAAGTGATAACGACACGTGTCTGATTCAATTTTGATCACGGCTATAGCTATGTGTATATATATATATATTAATCCGTGATTTTGATATATGAACTTTTATTGATGTAGGTACTTTATTGATATAGGTAATTCAGTATTTTTCATAGCATTTAAAACCAGTTTGTGCTCATGAATCCCGATAATATTATATTTTAATTATATTTGATAGAGAATAATAATACTAAAATTTAAAATCGGAATGTTGTCTTATACACATATTTTATACATAATATTTTTAAAAAGAATTTTTAAATACTGTCGTAAGTTATTGAAATCATTATGTGAATCTAGCAACTTTCACAGAGCATGGGCGACTTACACTCTCTATGACGACCTGCAGCTAACTATTATTAACTCTCATTATCTCGTGGAATAATCAATTTACACTTCAGTTTTATACTTTAATGTTTTTCATTATTTTAACTACTATAATAAATCATTCGACAACAAATTAAAAAAATTATTAATGTTTGTGATGTTTTTAAAACACATTTTATCATTTAATACACTTAACATATTATATATCAGTGGTCACCAAATGGCGGCCCGCTAACAAGGAAAAAGAAAGTAAAAACCGATAATAAAATACGAATAAACGAATAAACTTCGATAGCAAATTTACTTGCCATTTTACCCTGACTTTCTATTTATATTATAATGCTGTTAATTTGTATTTTATTTTATTTTATTTTTTTCAATTTATTATTTTTAATTTGTGTTATACTTTTGCTTCATTACATAATATGTTAAAAATGTTTGTTTGGCTATTTTGACGGCCCCCGAAAATTTTTAAAATTCCCGATTCGGTCCGCCAAAAATATTAATTGGTGACCCCTGTTATATATGTATGTTTTTTTTTCTGATAATATATGGGCAGCGACACTTACGGTTGATATTGTCGATAAAATGATACCAAATATTATGTCAACATATAAACTGGTAAATGGCATAAGGGGCTAAGCGACAATTTTACTACCTTTTAGGAGAGTAAAAACAAAATTTTCATATTTTCTTAACTTTGACGTTGGCGCTTCAGTATTTATTTAAGCATTAGGAATAGGGTTATTATGTATTTCCATTCTATTTACATATTGCCTTGCTGGTCTGACAATAATTACATTGAAATATCAATTACATTTTTTATTATAACAAATTAAATTAAAACTTACCTTTTTTTGGAGCTTAGCACTAATTTTATAGTGTTATACTAAATATACATAATTACCTGGTCTTTTATGTGGCTCTCTTAATTGACTGTTTTTCAATACATTTAATTAAGCAGCTGTCTCTTTTAAACTTTCTTAAGCATCAAACAAAATGATTCAAATATACATTGAATGCATAAGTAATTTTTTTTTCAAAACCAACTATTTTTTGTTTAGTGTAATATCATAAGCTGAATCAATTTTTGAATGCTACAGTTAAGGGTAACTGTTATAATTACAAGTTCAGAATTGATTGTACAATGATGAAAACCCATATTTTATTCTTGTGTTTAAGTTATTAAAATAATTATATATTAAATTAATTTATCAAATGTCTAAAAAAAAGCCAAATATAGTCTATTCAAATTTTAAGTAACAAAACCTGTGGCAGTCAATCTGTCAATTTTTTTTCTTTTGATCCGATTTGGGGTAAGAAATTTAAATATATAATTTAAAATAATAATGGTTAAACACCTATTAAACATTTTCCATTTGTTGAATATATTAGCTGCATGTTATTTAATATTGTTATTAATTTGGTTAATCAATTTTTTATTCCCAATTCTCCTGAGTATAATAAAAATTCTATAATCTGTGTATTGTATAAATGCGTTGTCGGCGGACAAAACTGCGGTAGCAGCGTGGTCGTTATTACAATGTAAGTCCGTCTGTGCGAGGCTGCGAGCACAGTTACTCCGTGCTGATGGTAACGACAATGCGCAACGTTCGCACACGTGTGGTGGGGGAAAATATGGGATACAGGCACAAAGTTGACCCGTTCGGCGACGGATTTTTACGACCAAAATATATTTCCATACTTTTATCATGAAAACGACAACGCCACCGCCGCGGCTCGTAGATTTATCGACCTGCAACGTGCGTAATTTTTGTTCCGTTTAGAATTTAGATCAATGAATTTATATAGTTTATGAATATACTTTCTGTGATTCGAATTTAATTTATAAATTCGCTGACATCTTTTCTATGTCCTAGAATTGTAGACAATTCACATTTTTAATTGAATGTGTTTCCTAATTATCATAGTCCAGACAACAACGAATACACACATAAATTAAAATTTGGCATCTAAAAGTACTATAAATAATGTAAAAAAATGCAAAAAATTAGCTCACCGGAACTTCGGTTCGAACTCAAGACATTCTGCACTAAAATACATAAATGTACCATTGCGCCAACAGGATTTTTGCAACCGATGGCATAAATTTTGGCTTTTTAAATTTTCACCCAGTGATTAAGTTACGACTTGAAACATATGAAACTTTGAACCTCTTTTTCACCCCTTTAAAATAAAAATTTCGAAAAATCCTTTCTTAGCGCACGTCTACATCATAATAGCTATATGTATGCCAAATTTCAGCCAGATCCGTCCAATGGTTTGAGCTGTGCGTTGATAGCAGTCAATCAGCTTACTGTTTTATGGTATTATTATTATTTATTTATTGAATTGTTGAGCCAACCAGGCAAAGTATTATTATTTATATATTATTTATAACACATTTTTACGATCAATTATTTTTATTTACATTATTAGTTCCTATTTTTTCTTAGCCTTTAAGTACACACTAGACATCATACACATTCACACATATACACACTTTTAACACACTCACACCACCACATAGCTCGCTAGCACTTGCGCGGCGAACCTAACCACTGCTAGTTGAGCTATACACCACTACACTTTACATTTGGTCGATCGGTGGTGTTAGAGTAAGCATAAGCACGCATATTGATGGTGACCGGGAACGCGTAATAATATTTTATGCTCCCGGCCCGTACATTTTGGTGACCTCGACGTGATCTCTATTTATACTTACTGTTGTGAGTTATTAGTTATTGTATATGTGTTTGTTGTTATCTCTCGTTGATTAAGAAAATTGTTGTTGGTTTACGCAGTATATCTTGTATTTTGTAGTATCATTTTTATTATTATTCTGGATTATTTTTGTTTACTTCTAGTCAGTTGTGAATTTTTTGGTAGATAATTTTGTGATAACATTTGATAGCTCGCAATCAGTGTTAGTATTGATTTGATTTTATTGCATATTTTCGTACAAATATTAAAATGAGTTTTGTCGAAAATGATCAAAAGATCCTCAGTGATCTAAGGAGAAAGCGAGGTGTGATAAAGGCATCTCTTACACGCATTCGAAAATTTGTCGCAAACTTTAATCCCAGAGAGGACGCAATAACATTACTAGAATTTAGACAAGAAGAATTACCCGCATTAAATCGCAAATTTGATCAAATACAATGTGAAATTGAACTTGTTGACGTTGATAACATGGATATTAATGATAACGAAAGGGAAAATTTTGAATATGATTATTTTGCTATAAGATCGGAAATGCAAGTAATAATAAATGCAGAGAAAAGTCAGAATTCGTCGATGAACAATAATTCAATAAACACGACTACGGTTCAACGAGCTCGTTTGGCACCGATATCCCTACCCATAAAAACTGTCAGTTAAAACTGAGCGTATGTAGATTGAAAACTGACAGTTTTTTACAATCAGTTAAAACTGATTGAATATTGTGGTCACATATTTTTCAAACTGAACTGACCGTACTGTTCAGTTTAAACTGTGCGTGTGTAGGTCAATCGCATCAGTTATCAGTTATTATTATCAGATTATTAAAATTATTTAATTAAATTATTTAAAAAGTGATCAGTTATCTGTGATACATCCTTGCAAAATGTCGCAAAAACAGTGGTTGACTGAATTTATAGAAATATATAAAAATGAGCCTTGTTTATGGCAGAATAAAAGTAAAGAGTACCATGATCGGGATTTAAAATTAGCAGCTTATAAGATTCTTCTAGAAAAATTTAAAGAAGTGGACCCCAAGGCAACTATAGATACAGTTAAAAGTTAAAATTAACCTATCGACATCCTGTAATCACAACTACACAACACAAGCAAATGAAAAAATGATGTTTATTTTCAGTTAAAAATGAACGTGTGTGTACACAATGGACGTCAGTTTTTACTGAACAGTTTCAACTGTCAGTTAAAACTGATCGTGTGTAGCCACCATTATATATACAGATTTGTTATTTGTTTTCTTATTTTTAACTGTTGAATTATAGGTATTTCTGTATGATTTAATATGAATACTACTCTTGTTCTCTACTAGTACATACCTAATATATATATAATGTGTCTACTAATAATTAAATAGTACTTAATCTAATTACGTATAGTTATAATCATAATAATATTATAGATTTATTAGATAATAAATAATAATAATATATTAATCTAATAATATTTGTTACTGTCTTTTCTTTTGAATTATTAAATTATTACTTCTTGATTTATTATTATTTAAATTTTTTTCATTTACAACATATATACATAATTATTTGTTATTATAAAGGAATTAGGTATAATGTCCTTTATTAATTAGGTGTAATTAGGTATAATAAACTAAGTATGTTCTAGAATATTCTAGATGGTTTTAACTCAAGTGTAAAGACAAATGGTTTAATATTATAATGAATTGATTATTTTATAGTATGCTTCTTAAAAAAAATGTTATATCAGGGACTAAGGCGTATCATTATGAAGATATACATTATATTTTACAGTAAAATAACAGTTTTTGTAGTATACCAAATATACCCGCTTATATATATTTTGCTAACATGCATTTCTATAAATAAAAAATGTTAATATTTCAGCTTGAAGATCAATATACATTATTTGACTATGGTATAAATATAAACGATGTTATTCAACTAACTAATAGAACACTTGAAAATAGTTCCCAAAACAAAATGTTGTCGAAAGATGATGATAATGAACCTACTCCGAGTTGTTCTTATGACCACAATTCTGAAACAATTGAAGTAATTTTTCTTCTATAACAATAAAAAAAATTGTTGATTTAACATTATAAACATATTATAACACTTATAACATTTTTATAGGATGATTTAGAAGAAATATCTGAAGATAGCTTATATTTTAAAGTTGGCGATTATGTTGATGTAAGAGATACTCAGCATGGTGCGTGGTTTTTAGGCAAGTTAATTAAAATAAAGAAAAATATTTATTCAGAAGAAAAACCAAACGATCCTAAGAGTCCAGTAGAAAACGATGATTTGATTTATGTTGTAGAGTTTGAAGGGTATGTGTATTAAGGTTATTTAATATATTAATTATTTTCATCATTTATATTAAAACTGTTGCAAATTGTCTGTTTAGTTGTAATGGTGAAAAAATTGAAGTTCAGCTGCAAGAAATTCGCCCTCATGGACCTGAGATTGTGCCCTTTGAAAATTTAAAAATAAACGATCAAGTTCTTATGAATTACAATACTGATCATCCTCTTGAACGAGGCTTTTGGTTTGATGTGCTGATTAAAAAAATACAAGTAACCAAGAAAACTCGTACTGTCATCGGAGATGTTTATGTCGGAATACATAACGCCATGATTCGTGATTGTAATTTGAAGTTTCTTGATGACATTAATAAAGTGGAACCTTATAAATTACTTGCCGAAAGGACACCAGAAGACGATATAAAAATGCAAACACAGCCATCTATAATGAGTAATATTTAAAAGTTAATTAATATTTGTTTGAATATGTATTTATTTAAATGCATGTTTTTGATGAAAGGAGCACTCCCATTGAAATGTATTAAATGCAAAGACAAATCTAAATCGTGTAAGGAATGTGGATGTACAATTTGCAGTGGCAAGGACCGTGAAAATCAACAGTTATTGTGTGATGAATGTAACGACCCATATCATATTAGTTGTCTTACTCCACCCTTGGAAGCTGTTCCAGAAGATGATGAATGGTTTGTGAATTTGACTGGATTGATTAAGAATGTTGTTTATTATGTAATTTTTTGTAGGTATTGTCCATCTTGTAAAGTTGATGAAGGCGAAATTGTAAAAGCTGGTGGTAAATTGAAGGCCTCAAAGAAAAAGACCCCAGCATCAACATCAAAATCTAAACGAGATTGGGGCAAAGGTATGGCTTGTGTTGGTAGAACCAAAACATGTAATATGGTACCTGCAAATCATTTTGGTCCCATTCCTGGCATTGAAGTTGGAACCACATGGTTATTTCGTGTACAAGTAAGTTGTGAACCAACCGTTGTTTGTACAGTCGCATTACATTAACTTACTTTTTTTTATTTCTAATAAATTTAATTATTCTAGGTATCCGAAGCTGGTATTCATCGACCTCCTGTAGGAGGAATACATGGTAGAGACAATATTGGTGCATTTAGTATTGTTTTAAGTGGTGGTTATGAAGATGATGTTGATAATGGTGATGAATTCATGTATACTGGTTCTGGGGGACGAGATTTATCAGGCAATAAACGCACTGCTCTTCAAAGTTGTGATCAAGAATTGACACGTTATAACAAGTATATTGCAACTTTTATTCTATTAAATATAACTGCTCATTTTATTGTCATTTCTCATATTTATGTATATACAATTATATACAATTATAGAGCTCTAGCATTAAACTGCAATGCAGAAATCAATGTTGAGCAAGGAGCAACAGCTGTTAATTGGAAAAAAGGTAAACCAGTTAGAGTTATTCGGAATTATAAGCTTCGTAAGCATTCCAAGTATGCTCCAGAATCTGGAAATAGGTATGTACCATTTAATTAATTTTAAAATATAGTATAATTTTTGTTTGAATAAAATAAAATATGATCTTGAAACAACTCGTTTAATTATCATCATAAATTAAAGTAATTTTAATCTAACCAATATCCTTATATAAAATAGATATGATGGCATTTACAAAGTTGTCAAATATTATCCAGAAAAAGGAATATCAGGGTTTATTGTTTGGCGTTTTGTTTTGAAACGTGATGATACTACACCTGCTCCTTGGACAGCAAAAGGCAAAAAGCTTATAATTGGTCTGGGCCTTGACAAAATGATTGTAAGTTGAAAACCATTATATAAATTATACTAAACATTATTTACTTGATGATATTAAATTTTTTTTTATGTACGTTTCTAGTATCCTGAGAATTATTTAACAACTGATGAAGTCAGTGATACTGAATCAAAAGTAGCAGGCAATAAAAGAAAAAGTACAACACAAGATGCTGATGTAAAAGATAATGAATCTAACAACAATTTGACTGAAACAGTTGACAAAACAGAAAATAATTCTGGAAAGAAACTGAAAATTCTGTTTGAACTTGATAAAGTTGGAAAATCATTCATTCAAGCCGACACTGCAAATAAAAAATATTGGGAAGACTGCAAGGAGATGTTGGCAAACGGAAAAAAAGTATAATTTTTTTACCAAGTTAACCTATTTTATTTTGTGTTTGTAATTTGTAATATTTCTGGTAGGCCTTTTTGGATAGAATTGAAGAAACTTTTTTGTGTATTTGTTGTCAAGATATTGTCGTTGAACCTATTACACTAGAGTGTTGCCACAACATTTGTAAAGTAAGTAATTATTAGGACTGTTGCAATTTAACAGTTTTATCTTAGGATACATACAAAATCTGAGATCTTCAATATGATTTAAGATGACATTTTTCCAATTGTTTTATGTTAAAAGTTCGTTGGCATTTGGTATTTTAATTAATTTAAATTTTTAAAGCATTTTTAATACTTCTATCTTTAACAGTATATCTCATTTTTGTTATACTTCTAATTGTGTGAGGGCCTCACTTCACTTGTGGATAAACTTTGAGAGAGCAACTGTGTATGTTTTTGGAAAATAAGATAATAGAATACTAATAAACTGCATTAATTTGTAAAACTTTTCTTATATTAGTGTTTAGCATTTTATGCTGTATAAAACCAAATAATTACATTTTGTCGTAGACATTTAGTATACCATCATATTATATCCTAATATATTTTAATGTATATAATAATTTAGTAAATAAATATTATAATAATTTGTTTAAACTCCTTAAAAATTTTATAGCTAATTATGAATAATATTTTCTAACAAAAATGTCCCCAAATTTGAAATGTATTGGCAATTAAATAATTAAGATCATGAATGACAACTTAAAGATTTTTAATATTTTACTGGGGTTTTAATGTTTTACACCTTTTACTCAGTTATTTAATCGATCAATTTTATATCCGATAAAGATAAATGGAGATGGTAGGAAAACAAATAACTGGTTAATTTAGAACTATATAATAAAAACTTAATTTTGAAAAAATTATAAGCAAATTATTTTGATTAAAATAAATTTAGTTTTTAATTAAGTTGTAGAAAAATAACTTAAATAGTTGAATTTAAAATATATACCTATTATACTGTGATGTATGATGTACAATTATATAAAATTTAGCCTTTCAATTTTATTTCAATATATGTTTAATGTTGTATATACTATATACATGAATAATTAAATGAAAAAGAATTTCAAATTTCTCTTTAAAATACATATTTTTTTGCTACTCATTATTTGACTTTGTTTTATGAAAATTGAAACTGTTTTACAATATGAATTATTATTTTATAATTTTTTTTAACAGGGATGTCTGAAAAGGTCCTTCAATGCTGAGGTGTATCAATGTCCATCTTGTAGAGCTGAATTAGGGAAGTCTTTTCGTATGAAAATTAACCAAAAGTTGGCTAACGCACTTTTACACTTTTTCCCAGGATATAATGCAGGTCGCTAAAATTTCTTAAGTTGTAGCAATAAATAATTGCTTAAAGTAAAAGCACAATTTTTATATTTATACATTAATGTTTTTCATATTATAATTAACAAACAAAGCAGTCTTATAGGACATATGACTTATAATTTTTATTTAATGTTTTCTATTGTAACCCAGTTACAGTTAATTGATGGTATTATTTTTTATTTTTTATTATTTTTAAATTGTAATTTATTGAATAACCTGTAAACATGATTTTTTTTAACAAGTTATATTATATACAAGTTGTATTATGTTCACGTCAAAAGTTTGAACTAAATTAATAAAGGTTCGTAATAGTTTATACTTTTTTTTATTTGTTTCGGTTCTTACCTATTATAAATACTTCACTAATAATGCCTACTTAGAGTTCATTTTCACATTATTTGGTATTAAAAATTAAATCCTTCAATTTTTCTTATTTATTTGAATAGAAGATCATTTATAGTGATAAAAATATTAATATAATGAGTCATTATTAATGACTGAATATCAAAATATCTATTATTTTTGTCTAAATATGTATCAAAAACCACATTATATACACATGTATAGCTGTTTATTTAAATTTATTTAAATTATTAAAAAAAAAAAAATTTTTAAATTAAGATTTAATAAAATTGTATTTAATCATGAAAATATAAAATTAATGAATACAAGTAATATAACTGGAAGTACTTCTGGGTTGACATCTTCAACAGTTGATGTTGCGGTTGTAACTATGTATTACTAATGACATAAATTTTTTCAGGTCCATTATTGTGTTAAATCCCATGTAGTTTGAATAATCTGCAATATATGTGTATTAATTAGTTGAAGACTGGTTGTATTAAATGTAGGAGTGTAACAATTAATTGTAGATTTATATGTTTTTATTTTCATTCTCAATTTAAAATAAAAGTTAAGTACATAAATAAAAAAAAAATCAACTATTAGTAGGGTGACAAAAGATAATTACAAATTATTATTGAATACTTTATAATTAATCAAATTTTCAATAAAATAAATATCAATATAACAATAAATAATGATAAAATAAAATATAAATATTTCCTTGAGTATTACATAATGGTAAGGTATATTATAATCAGAAAATTTTTAATTGGCTAGTGTTCTATATGCACAACAGGAATTAATTTTTAAGTGTATACCAGTTAATTGCTCACAGTTATTTAGCAAGTAGGAAGAACCAGTGAGTGAGATGCAGGTGTTTTCACTCTTGCACTCAAGAACCATAAAATGGTGATGTATATCAGGGTTAATGACTGTGCAATGTTTATATTTGTATTTATGAATATAATTATTACAATAATGTCGTCTGTGGCCGGTGAAGATATTTTCGTTTGCAAATAACCGATCGTCGCGAGACTGGAAGAACGATTGATAATGAACTAATGAAATCGGCTCGTTACGTAAGCGCACGTAAGTCTCCTTCCCAAGAGGTACGACCGTATGAGCGATCTAACTACAATCGCCAATCGGAAAGGTTAACCCAGATTTTTAGTTCGTTTCCACAACATCCCATATTTAACATTTTTTATTTTTAATTATTTTATTTTCACTTGACGTTTTGTAACACGGATTTGGTATAGTGTTTCTGATAGGATATCTATCGCGGATGAAAAAAATTTAGTAGGTTTATTAATTAGGTAAAGTTGCCCAAGCAGCAATACAAAGATTTTGTGTGCTTATGTGTAGGAAGCCCTGGTGCCGCGGCCGTGCACGAATATAAGCGCCTCCACGAGTTATAATATTATCAGTTTAACTATGTAACATAATAATAATGTATATGATTATAAAAAACAAAGTTAGTTACTTGTTTGTTAGGAAATATTTCATCGTTTTAAATAAAAAATAGTCTTAAATGTTTTTACTTAATAAGAGCGAATGTACGTATTATTAAAATATGAACGGTACAGAGAAAAATGCAGATTATATATACGGAGGGGGGGATGAAACTTCAAACCCACCCTCTACGGCATACACCCTCACCAATACACATTATCTATACAGCTTAAATATTCACTCTGTAGATTATATTATTGGGTTCATGTTGTTCGACAGGCGTTTACATTTCAAAACATAATTTTTATACACAATTTTACTCGTGTGGGGACTTGCGTACCTATAATCTATTTATGCATACATAAATTATTGTCGTACATCGCATTCAAGTGACGACGTGTATAAAGCGCCGTACTTGTAGTGTTAACTATTTATAGAATTATATACAATGCCGCTTAAAAGTGCATTTTCAATACCTAGATAACTTTTTGAGAAAAATAAGTATTATTTTGTTTTCTAGCCTCTAAACTACAACGTTTTTCCACATTTTCAAGTATTAGATACTTACAGTCCTTGGACACTTGAAGATCCTCTTCCTGTGTATACGGTTTGCATAACATATTATTTTCTGTGATAGTTGGATAAGCAGCAGCAGCAGTAGTAGTAGTAGTTGTAGTGGTAGTAGTAGTAGTAGTGGTAGTAGTAGTTTTAGGAGTAGTAGTTTTAGGAATAGTAGTTTTAGTTGTGGTAGCAGTATGATTATGTCGAAAGTCACTGGACAATTCTAAACTGTAAATTTCAATAGTGTTTTTTAATTATAAATCGCATTTAAAAAAAAAAAACGACAGGAAACCCTAATCTAATCTAATCTAATTCACTTTAATGAATATATTGTAATAATAAATAAACCGCTATTAGTTTTATTTCATTCAACACTTGAGTTCAATGGTGTGTGAATATTAATATTATATTGAAAAATTGGCTGATCGTCTTGCACGTGCAGTACAGATAAGGTAAGATTTTAGTATTGCTACCCTTTCGCAACATAATTCACCGGGTGTGCTCCGGTTTCACGATCGAGCAACTCTCTCGAATTGTAATAACACTAATAAGTAATAACGCGAACAGCCATATAACCGGGTTCATTTTTGAGTCATTACAAACTCGAAATCAATCACGAACTCGGATAGAATGGGCTAGAAACGGGAGGAGAACATAAAAAATACATGTAACGGTATCGGTTGTGAAATCTCGTATAGTGCAAGCCACCTCGTGTGTCGTTTAATCAAACGCAATAAAAATGTTGATGGAACGCCCGGCACCCAGTCTCCCAAATCATATTTCGGCAAATGTAACTCGTGAACGCATAAAAAAATTACAATTACAAAATATTTGGTGTACCGATTATTATAACGTTAACGTTAAATCTTTCGTGTTTCAAGAACGATACTTACACACTGTCTGGGCAATTTTCTTCAGCATAGCATATCTGAAAACAGCATTCTTCTTCTAGTTCAATATGATCGTTTGGAAGAGATTCGCCTGTTGAATAACTGTAAGTAATAATAAGGTTTTCGAATTAAAATAATAATTGGAAACAGTTCCGAAAAATAATACAATTTGTATTAAAATATGAACTACGTTATGTGCTTGGAAAACAATGATTAAAAGCACCATTAAGAATGACATTTGCATTGGAATTAATGCCTTGGTGATAAGTTTACATATAATTCCAATATTTAAGACCACCTGGGATCGGAACTTAATTTGCTAAAAAACAATGAAATATACAATAAAAGTTACGATAATATATCATACGCAATTTATTGTTTCATCAATAAACAAAAAAAATGAAAAAAGAAAATTGTTACGGCTAACATTTATATTATGTTACAGTTTCAACAAATAAACACGAGAGAAACATGAAATAACTAAGTAGGACCTCAATAGTTGAGTGTAATTATGATTAACACGCTCACGTCTATCCATTACCGACGTTCTATAAAACAATATACTTATTTTGATAAAAATTTGATTTTTTGTGTGAATAATTAAAACTATTTGATGAAAATTACTATAAATCTACAAAAAAATTCATTTATAGGGAAAACTAAATAATATGCAAATGCCCTGTTTATAATATGTACAGGGAATAAATATTATAATTCGATTAAAATATCCGGTAAACACGAAGGAAAGTATGTAAAAATGTATTCGTATGTAGGTACTTATGAAAATAAATAACAATTGGAAAGCATTTAATGTGTACGTAATAATAATTTAGATATTAAATTATCCAACTGATGATTGTTGTTAATTAGTTATATTAGATACTTACATAGAGTCCGGGCAGTGATCTTTAGGATAGCATTTCTTAAAACAGCATTCGTCAGAGGGGTTAACAATTTTTCTCTTGGCTGAAAGGAGAAGCGTACAACACATCAATTATTTAGATGCTGTTATAAATAGTACTGAATGTAAGTGCTGTTATGAATTATGTGAATATGTTTTGTACTTTTGTACTCGGGAAGCGTAAATAAGAGAGACCGCGGGAGAGTACTTGGATTTGATAAGTGATGACTGGTGGTAAGATTTGAACCGTAAATGTTATTTTGTTGAGAGCCATACTCCATCTGGGCTTTGACCCCCTCCCATAAACGCGAATTTTACAAATTTCATGTCCAATGGGTCCAACTATTGGTCCGAATTTTGAATACGTCACATTAAATATGGTCCCATTTGAAAAAAAACAAAGTGCGTATAGCCACAAGACACTCTAAAGTTGGCACGAAAAAAAAAAGTTATCGATAACATATGTTTTATGATAACTTTAACATTTAAATGGTTAAAAAATCATCCTTAAAATAAAACAGTGAGTGTTTTTTACGTCCTGGGTAAACTAATAAGTTTTTATTAATTGAATATTCATATATTCATCGAATGTAAAAAGTATTACAAAAGTAATAAAAGTACCGTCCCGTGCGATAATACATATTTTTGTAATATTGTTCAATATTTTTTATCGAAAATGTAATAAACCGTTTCTCGCTATTACTTTCTTAAAGCTCGATGTTTTCAACGCAGTAACAAAAATCCTACTACTTGTTTCTAAAAAAATAAAAAACGATAAAGTGTTCGCACCGTTCCATGTTTCTGGATTGCCTACGCGAAAATACAACAGGCAACAAATAATACAACAGACAGGCAAAATATCGAAAAAAACCGCGAGGAACCGCAACAACACCTCAGTCGATAGCAGGGACTTATGCGAAGCTGTTGCCGTTGCTTACACCGCCGCCGCCGTCGATACTACGAGTGACAGTAGCTGCGTGGTATCATGGTATCGTGGTACTCGAGTCGTCGGTTTGGTTGCTGTTGCACTTGTGTGTTGATATTGACGTTTAGGATCGATCATTTTGAAGGTCGTAATAGATCGACAACAACAACAACAAAAAGAAATTAACTCTCGTCGAGTCGGCCGCCGTGTAGACCGGTAGTAACGGAGCATGTTTCGGTGCGGTGGAGTGGTGGCGGGCGGAGTAGGTGACGGTTAGGTGGCGCGCGTGAACACAAGGCCGTCTACACACGGAGCTACTCATTAGAAACTAAACGGGTTTGTAACTTAAATTACTTATCGATTACTAACGCATTAGTGACTCGGATCCGCACACGATCATACTGTAAAGTGATCGAAATCACTAGTTTATACTGTTAGGTTATGGAAGGAGGACCTGTATCACGAATTTTTAATACTATGGGTGATTCTAGTGACGAAGAAATGATTATTGATTATTATTACTATTACCATACCAAAAGAAATAGAAAACGAAGAAGTTTTTGGGTTCTATTGAAAGGTTATATTGAAAGAAATTTTCACCATCGACTATTTGTTGCCGCGCGATAATTGAATCTTTCAGACGCAAAATGTTTATGCTTTTATCGCATGTGTAAAGATATTTTTCCAACTTCGTTCCATGCTATTTCCGTCTCATCCTTCCTAGAATAGCCAGGAAGAGTGAAATTGTAGAGAATGGGATGTTTCTCCACTTCTTCCACCAATTTTAAATTCATTTTTTGTTCGTTCATTTTTACAAATGTTCGTACAAAACAAAAAAAGCTTCGTTGGGCAGCGAAATATTGAAGACAATTTGTAAACGCAACTCAAAGGTGACTCGACAGTTGAACCACTTGGAACTTATCACTAACGCGTTAGTAACTGGTTAGTAACCAGTTGCGCCGTCTGTTGTGTTCCATTGATTAACATTGGTAGTGACTCAACGTGGACTAGTTAGTGATTCGCGTCACTAATCAGCTTTTAATGAGTAGCTCCGTGTGTAGACGGCCTAAGTAGTAAGTTAAGTAAGTTGCTGGTTGAGGGATGATAAGCATCGACGACGGCGCGGTGTGGCAGCGATAAGGAGGTACGCTTCGAGGTCGTAGTGGAGGTGGAGGTTGAAATGACTTGTGGTGACGACTGATAGCGCGCGTGCGATGACCTGCGGTTGCAATGGAGTGATATCGTATGGGCGGCCGTGATGAGTGAAGAAGATTCGTGATGACGTGGAGATTTTGAAGCAACGTAGAAGCAACCAACAGGTGGTGGTGCGAAACAGAAACTCTGTATACCAGTGCCCCAGGACGCCCCAGGACACCCGTTGGATCGAACCTAGCTCGTGCGTAAACGGTAAGACTACGTGCATTTATGCGTCCGCTGTCAGTGTTCATTGTACGTGACGTTAGCACGCGGTTGAGTAATAATTCTAATAACGATAAATAACATGAAAAAAATCAAGATATTGTGAAAATTATAAGCCATAAGCAGTGCCGGATCTAGGGGGGGGGGCAAGTGGGTATCATTCCGGGCGCCGTCGGTATAAGGGCGCTCTTGAATTTATTAAAAATCAAAAAGCCTCAGTATGGGTATATTAAAAATGTACATATATTTAAATGTTTAAACTTGAAAATTAATATAATATTACATATTATTTAGGAATTTATATAACTATTTTTGTCTGATGTAGATATCTTTTAAAATTCATTCGTCAAACGTAGATATTATCTAATTTTTGCTTTCAGAGAAAAATTGACTGATGGGATTTGGAAATAACTGTTAGTTGTAATAATAATAATCTACGATAATGATATATATAAGTTTTATAATATAACCATATGTATATATATATATATATATATATATATATATATATATATATATATATATATATATAAATCATACTTGCGATCTACTACAAAGCAAGCAAAACTTAATAACTTATCATAAAATTGCAAGAAAGATTATTTATGATGAAATGTTAAATGATTTCACTGCAAAATTGGCTTGAAAAGTAAACTTTTAGATATTAAAATGTTATTTGTTAAATTAAATCAACCAAGTTATATATTAATTATGTTTGTTTTCTATGTTTTTATACGTGTAACATTTTAACATATGATATTTTATATATGTAAAATGTACATTATATGTATAAATATAGCAAAGTTTCCATATTTAAGTTTATAAAATGTTTATATTTTTTAATATGTAAAATTAATTATTATTATAATAATATAAAAATTATTAATATTATAGAAAAAAGGTTTTTATTAAAATACCCCCTCTTTTCCTCACTGAGGGGCCCTCGTAGCTCCACACAAGGAGTGCACAGTTAAGGGCGCTGCATTTTTACTAGCCCCGGGCGTCAAATGTCCTAGATCCGGCACTGGCCATAAGGTAATAACTAATAAGGTATAACTCGTAACCATCAGTCTAGAGAACGGTGATACGAGCATTCAGGTGTGAACGTCTTACATTTCAAGTCTCTATTCTATTTTTATTTTTGGAGTTATGTCGATAGCCGCGGTATCCGCCGGTTTTTTTAACAAAAATATAACGACCTCAGACCTCAGGCCGTTTGAAAGCTTAAATAAGTTTTAAAAAAAAACCATGCAAAAATATCAATGTTTAAAACGTTCGAGGAAATAGTAAAGTTGACGTGTCAGTAAATTACCCGGTCAAATATTTAAATAACAATTAACGGGTGTGTGTTTATATGATTTTCTTACCAATTGCAGGTCGCGCATCGTTTTCCAAAAACACACAAGCAATCAAAACAAATATTGCCACTTGCCTGAAACATGCACATAACATAATCATATACAATGTATAATATTAATGTTTGTATACATACACGAAACAGAAATGATATATACACATTGTTATAATTAAATAGTCGATTTGCATAAAAATGTACGTTGTGTCGCTGTACTATAATCAATTATTGTATAAATTGAGGAACATTAATAAATAAATAATCAACATTGCTTCTATTTGTTTAGCAAAACTCAGTTGGAAAACAATATTATACTTTTAATTTACAGAGACAGACAGCAGTAACTATAATTATATTATTATAAGTAGCACGGCACAATTATTCAAATTCGTTTAACACATTTAATATACAATTTATAACATACATTCAAGAAAACATATTAAACATAGAAGGTTTTTAGAAAAGTGGGACCATTTAGAAAGATAATCGGGGATCCGCACGGAGTGTCATTTATATCAAATTATGCAAAAATAAAATTTTTAAACAATAATTTAATAACAAAATAATTTTTAATTCGTTCTTACAACAATTACATTTTGTTGCTGGTTATATTGTAATATATTACAATATAACCAGCACCAACATTTTTGTCATGTTTGAATGGAGAAGGAGAGAAAGAGGCCATAATTTTTATATAAAGGAGGTTGAGGTCTATAGGAAAGGCTAAAAACATAGTTACAAATATAATCACATTAGTCCTTTTCGATTGTGAACGAATGTGAAAACGTTTTTATATTCTGTCTGCTATTATTACTGACACAGGCAGAAGACCGTATTCAACAAGCAAACATAACATAAACGATATATGTTTCGATAATGTTAACAAAAAAATCTATTCATTTCTATACATACTATTGTATCAAACGCGGTCCGGTATTTTCAGAAAAAAAAATCGACCCGATATGATGGGTACTTATTTCTGCGTAAGTAATATTATTATATATATAGCGTACATATATTGTATGTATTTTTGTTTGTTCGTGTGTGCGTGTGTGTTACACATAGCGTTCGTCGCGACACCGGAGTCGTACCCGAAGAAAGGCAAATGTATAAAAGAGGATTTCAAAATCGGACACTTCGAGACCCACCACAAAGGACAATACTACAATGAAGACTGGCCGACAAAAATATGTAGTATGCTGCTGTATATTATACTATATACGTATATACTTAAGGTAAACATGGAAACTAAAATCGTATTGGGGTGCGGTTTCTACGTGTAGTGGTTCGGAAACCATTAGCTTATCAAAACAATATTGACGTGATGAAAGAATTAGTAACATCGTCGAAGACGGAAGATAACTACAAGTGTAAATACGCTACGGAATATAATACAGAGAACAGCACGGAACATAAATATGCGCTTTAGCAATCGAAGTGCACGACGTACCTATTCCTCGTGATTCAAAACTGTTAGAGAACTCACTATCGCAAATGCGGTGAACACTTTCGTTAGTCTCATAATCCGAAAACACGTAATGTCACACCACGAAATATGGATTGTAAGAATTACAAGTATTCGAGACTAGAATTGATGATTATAAAATTTTAATACGGTTTGAAATACAATGAAATTCATCATAAATAAATACGATGGAAATTTACGTGGAATTTCAGAACATTGTCCGACAGGAGCATTGCAGATGTGAAAAATATAGATTTATGGAAAACGAAGCTTTTAAAACTTTATAATAATCAAGGTAATGTAAAATCTAAATCTTCATCGTCCACCATTCTTGATGGCAAACTTAATTTATTGATTCATACTCGTATATTATTTTATGCTTGCGAGCGCAATCCGAATCGGAAAAAAATAATGTTAATAAAAGAACCTGAACAATAATACTAATAGATGTATATGTACATTGTACACATAATAATAATAATAATAATAATAATGATAATAATAATAATAATACGTGTGGCGTTCCAGACACTGGCGCCATACTAATGGTTAAGGTAAAGCAAATAATAAAAACAAGATTTACTAATCGGACAATGTAAAATATATAATGCACTGTGTGACTCAAAATGACGACAGCGGTCGTTGTGTACCATATATATATATATAGATGACCGACCGACGAAAAACTATTGTAATAAATAATAATGACCTTAACCCGTCAAACTGAAATATTTTGCGTTTTCGATGGGTTTCTCTTCAATACCCCTGCGGTTCACCGACACAGCTCGATTCGGCGAAAAATGAGACATGCTTTAATATTTTTTTCAAAAAAACTTCCCGATTTGCCGACGACGAAATACAACAGTGCGACGACTAACAATTGTTATTACATTTTCGATAAATTATGTGGTTAACACGCCCTAGTACATACTTGTACAGGTATACAACTACGTACTGTACATAATACATAATGTTTAAACACACATAGTGTGGACCGTCGGTTCTTAACTTTTCGCCTTCCGTGGACCCCTATAGAAATAACCTTGTAGCCGTGGACTCCCGAGTTTATGAGCAAAAATTAATTATCTTATAAATACTTTTTACGTAATTAATAACGTCCACGGTTATTGTTTATGTGTACGTCTGTACGACCTAAAGACGATTTCGTCGCGTATCGGAGGTTAAGAGTTGCTGGTATATTGTGTATACCGATGGTAAATATTTAAATTAATAATTAATCTGATGAACAAGTCCGGGACACGTTACATAAAATGTATCTTGTCATTTTTATTTTAAGAATATTATAATATTTCAAGGTTTATAATAAGAATTCAGCTTTCGCTGTCACTCGCTTATTGTTTATCATTTTATTGGATTAAAATAAAAAATATCATAAATTAATATAGTAAAAATGCCATAAAGTGTTTAATATTAATGCTCAATTATGCTCAAAGTCCCCGCACATTTGTACATAAAAATGGAAAAATTACTTTTTCATTACCTATATGCACTGTAGTGAATTAATATAATTTCAGAATCGTCTTATTTTTAATGACGTAAAAGTTACAGTAGACTTTTTTTTATTTACACCTATATAAATATTTTTACCTATTATTATTATAACTGTTTGGTATTGTTTGTTTTATTTGTTAAAAATTGTTTCTTAATGAATAAATATAGTTTTTTTATAGTTAAAATAGGTAAGTATAATAAGTTACTTACATTTTCATTCCAGCCATTTGAAATCGTTTCAATATTTTGCTGTAAAATAAATAATTATTAATTAGTTACACTTTACATAAACTGTTATAAACTTAAATTGTTACTACTTAAATAATCTATCATTATTATAAGATATTTCGCGAATTTAGTTCTTGGTTTTTAAAATTAATATTAATAAAAGTTAACTTGATATAGTTCCTCACCGTTATGGATCAGATTGGAAACCTCGATAAATTGTTCAAATTATGGTACACGTAAGAGTAAGTGAGAGCTGATGTTTTGATGACAATTGATGCCCATACAGTACTGAACAGCGTATTTATAAACGGAGACCGTTAGCCCTTTGGAGCTATGGCTTGGAGGGGGCAACAGGGAGCCAATACAAAAAAACTCGTGCAATAAATTTATTTTAGTGCATTAGGTGGCGTCTTCGAGGCTGTAAAAGTGAATATACTGATTGTATATAACACTTACTGCACTTACCGATTCATAAACATATTCAACATTTATTAGGACGTACTTTATTTTTGATAACAGTATTTTTTTAAAGTAGGTATCATAATTTATTTAGTCACATTTAAGATTCTGAGTGAAACGAGGAATGTATTAGTCTTATAATTATGTGGGTTTTTTTTGGTTTTTTTTGTGTCTGTGTACACGATTTCGACTAGAAGGATTTCTCCGATGTATACAACGGTCAAACGTGATACTCTTCTGAAAGGGAATTTCGTCTAGCATTGCTACTTAGGGGAGTACCTTTTTGGAATTTTTCAAATCAATTTTCGATGAATTGAGAAAAACAGAGCGAAAAAGTGCAAAAAACTTCAACTGAGATCTAGAATCGAACCCTGCACTGTCTAGTATTTTCATCTCCACGCACTATCCACTTGTTCATCTTTCATGGATTCAAGATTTGGTTATGTAGTTATGCTATAGAAATTAATCATAGCTATCTTATTACGTACTTAATTTTATTAATTTTCCTGGTTTAAATAGATACTTATACATTTTATAAACCTATCTTATTAAGATTTTCGGGTCTTCTACTAAATCGATTATCTTTAAAAATTGAAACTGATGTACTTGACCTCTATCACTTAGAATCATTTTTTCGAGAGCAATGGTACATTGGTTTAAAGTTTAAATGATAAATACAGCAATATTAAACCCATTCTTAAATCTCGGCCGACTGTGGAGTCACATCTGTCCAGGGAGTTTCGTCGTTTTTAATTATGGAACATGAAATATGTTCAAGATTGTCAACCTATTATTTATTACTTGATCAAAAATAGTTATAAATAAGTACAATTCAATAACTCCGGTTAAATGATTCATCTGGCAGACGGTAGTGCTTTTTTACAACAACAATTAAATATTTATTAGCTAATATTAATCAAGGTTTAGGTGATGCATAATAACTTAAACCAAAATGTAGCAAGTAAATAATTGCAATATAACGCTATATTTTCAGTTTACTGAACATTATTCTATACAACAGTATATTACAACTTTATAGTGCTAAAATAATGAAAGTTAATGACAAGAATTATTTTTATTTTATAAATTTAGTTATATTATACGTATGTTTATAATATAACCCTTTTATTTTTTAATTATCTTTTTTTGAGATAAAGTTTTTGTTGTGTCAGGTATCAAGAAGAACATATTTATAAAACAAGTTTCAAATGTTTCACTGGTCTATATAAAAAAGATTCATTATTTGTGTGTCTACTAGTAATTTATTTCCTGGGGTTATTTATATGAATATGTTACAACCGTTGTCGAATGTTTTGTTCATATGCGATAAACTCGTTAATGGCCGTCTGATGACTTCGACTACGATAAATTTCTCATTTTCACCCGTTTAAATATACGTATTTTTAAAAAACGTTGTCGAAACACACCCAAAAGCACGGGAAACGACAATAAACGTGTCGTCGTTAAATATAATATTATGCTTATGACTAATGTGGTTTACTTAATTTCTGTTTATATACACACAAACTACTACGTACACACGTTCGAATATACGATTCTGAACGAATCTAGTGAAATGTACATTTATACGTTTTTTGTCAGCGAGTACGAACGTCAATAGGTAACATTATAATTTACTATACTCGATTAAAATAAAAAATGTATGCACACCATGATTTTTTAACCATACTCATTTGAAATTTAAACCATATGTTGAGAATAGCCATAAAAATAGTTGCTGAAAATTTCAAGTCCTTCTATTCAATACATTTTGAATAAAAATGAAAAAAACACTTTTGTCAAAAATTGGCATTCCGTAAATGTTGTGGTGTTTTGCAACTATTGGAAAACTGTTGAGAAATTCAATAAACGATTTCCTCTACAAGAGGCAGACAAATAGTATTCTCCATGCATTAGAATATTAAATCAAGACATTCTAAAAACGACTATGTTTGCTCAAAATTCTACAGAAAGTATTTAGTTCGCCAAAATAATTAAAACCATTATTATATCACAATTTCTATCGTATTGTATAAAATCACTAAATCTAAACGTTTCGTCATCATATAATTTAAAATTTTTAATATTATATGAAGATCCGAAAAAATCTATTTATTATTATTACAAAAATGATTCACGTAAAACTTAAAAGCTAACATTTTTGTTGTAAACTTTTTACTTCACAGTTCACTGATTGGTGAGCGATGTCAAAGCACATATGCGAAAGTAAAATTTTGCGTATTTTTTTTTTTTAACAAACACAATGCGCTTATAAAAACAAAAAGTTTGAGGTTCGGGGCATAGGCACGTCTCCCCCTCATAAAGACTGCTTTCCTTTTAAGTTTGCACCGATTTTACTTCCACATTACCAACGACCAACAATAAATTTGAGTGATGTCCATTTGTACAAGTTAGCCGATACGGACGACCGCTGTGCAGACCGCGGAATAAGTTAGTAGGTAGTCAATGATTAGACCAGAGGTTCCCAACCAGGTTGCCGCGAACTTAAATTGAGGGTGCCGTGAAATTATTTGAAATATATTTTATAAGAAAAAAACGATTTCATGAAAAATATAGCACTGTGAGTAATAACACAGATTATAATATAAAATATATTGTGTGGTAAAAATAATTTGGAGAAATGCGATGTTCAAAATATTTTAATTTTAAAACCCATTCGATGACTGTAATAAAGTTATCAATCTACCACTTACTTAAGGTGAAATACTTGTGAGTTTATTTTATATTTATTTTGTACCGACAAAATAATAAATAGTTATTTAATAACATTCTAACAATTTTACTAGAACTGCTATAGATGTTGCTTCCAAATGTTTAGAAAATAACCAAGGGTGCCGCGAGTCAAAGAAGGACCTTTATGTCAGCGGCTGAATACGAATAATCTACCCGGTTACCTGTTCGTCCGCATCGGTACCGGTAAATTGATTCCGTGCCGAGTGCCGCGGTTCAATTTGGTACTTTGTTGTTGTTTTCGGTTTTCATAATACCGGTACAACTGGAACACCAGTTACTCAGCGTCTCAGCATGGGCACCATAGCGGCTGTTCTGATTTTTTTTTTATTTCGTGTACGTGCGACGAAAACGCATCGACAAGGACGAAACGGAACGCGGCATCCCCGCTGCTGCGTTAACGAGATCGTGTGTCTCGCCGGCAGCTGCCGCGGCCGCCGTCGGGTGCCTATCGCGACGAATTCGTTTTTACTCACCGTATAGTTCTTAACGGTCGTACAAGAAGTTGTGCTGCTGATTCTACCACAAGGTTGATGTTGAGACGGCAGTAGTGCCTAAATCCTACACCCAGTAACGGTCATGTAGTACATGAGTATTAAGATAATTCAAAATTATATAGAAGTACACAATATTGTTGTTATGATTCGCCTCGATTGGGAACTATAGAAAAGATAATAAAAAAAATTCAAACGGTTGTTGGAAAAAAAATATAATGTTATAATTATTTGTATAAAAAAATTATTACTAAAACGAGTTCGAAAATAAAAGTGACATTTTTAGATTTTTTTTTTTAGAAAAATTATGTATAAAGTAGTTATTCATTACAATATTAATATAAATTATTTCTTTTAGCTCTCGCCAAAACCTTTTTTCATACACACAGATCATCTAAAATATCTACTAGAGAGAATACGGATTAACGGATCTAGTCCAGAATTGTTCGAATAACCGCAACGATAATCGTCTGGATATTTATCACATATTATTTTTTCTATCAATTTGGCCTTCACTTCTGGTGCGACAGTGGTAGTAGTTGTTGTAGTGGATATTATTGAACGATGTTCCACAATCATTGGATCGATTTTTTCTCTGTAAGCCACAATTTTTGTTCTGAAAATAAATTATCGCAGATTTGATTTGTTTTTTATAGAATTATTTTTATTTTTATAACATTATCATGTATGTATAATAATTAAACGCTTTACTTTTGGTTTTCACAATATTGTAGAATATGTAATGGTGTACATGGGGCCGAACAACATTCTGTGACTATGCCACCACTACGATATATTCTAAGACCTAAAAAAAAATAAATACACATTATAACATTGAAAATATCGCAATATATCAAATAAAATGTATCTCGCGAGTTTTTCCATGAGCAAAATCAATCAACATATAGTTAAATCAATTTCAATTGTTCTGTGGAACAGTACGTGCCATGATAGTACATCGTGTGCAAATAAATAATGTTATAGTGAATTAAAGTAATAGTAAATAATGTTTCAAAAGTAAACTTTTTTTTTTTATAAAAAAATACAAATAAATATCAGGTATTTGATTTATTAACATATAATATAACTTTATTTGGTGTAATTTACATTTGTCGTGTATTAATCAGCTATTACTAATTCAATTTGTACATCCTAGTACGTACAAAACGATTTTACGAAAAGCCCGTGTAAAATTATGATTATCAGCTTTTACAGAGTATTAACAGTAAATCCTAGAATTGACTGGGAAAACATAGCTTAACGTAGTGATCGAGATCTTATGGTAACATATATCCATATATATGTAATGTACTTACATAATATATACTTTAAACTTAAAAATTATAAATCTTAAATGTTGACCTACTTTTTATTAGTTTATCTTGATAAATGGTGTTACATGATACTTTTCCTTCCATGATAGTTAGATGCGGTCCACATATTCTGACTGGTGTATCCCAAGCTAGAACACAAAGAAGAATATCTTATTAAAAACAATATATACAAATATATATATATATATATATATATATATATATATATATACAATATATTCTTCTGGAGATATTCATTAAAGTAACTTTTACCAACAGAAAAAACAATGTTGTGCTTTATTTATTTATTCGTTTTGTTGAAAATGTTTTTAAAAATTAAAAAAAATAATAAATAATAAAGGTAAAAGTACTTACATTGAAGAAATAGAGTAATAACACTTAGAAACGTATATTTATAAATAATTTATGTAATTTTTTGAAAGCTTCTAAAATTAAGTATAATATGTATTTTATTTTACCGATTGGCTCCATGAAATCATCCTTCGGGACATCAAGATATTCTTCTAAGTCACTTAACGGCTTGCTTTCAATTATTGCCGACAAAGAAGCGAACCAAAACATAACAATGAATACTCTGAAACTAAAAATTATCGTAGTATATTTATAATATATATATATAACAAACATATAAACAAATATTATAACAAAAACAGTTTTATCATTATCAACAATTATACAACTTTTTGCACTTAGTATCGTAATTATGGCAATTAGTAGTAAAAACTCCATCGACGGTATAGCGTTAGTTATAACTTTATAAGTATCTTATAGATTTGCAAATAATTATAATACATCGTTACAAATATTAATACTTTGGGAATCAATTTCTACAACCCAATAACTCATTTGTTTATTGAAGCTTAACCATCATAATTATAGTGTATATGAAAAACGAATAGACAAAGTAATAAAACAATTAATGTAAAAGTATGATTTATTATAAATTAATTGTAAACATAATTTAAATGTTTTTATGATAAAAATGTGAATAGTTTGTACTTCATGATTGCATTTTGGTATTCATATACGAATCACATAAAAATCGTTTAATCATGGACTTTGTTTATTATATGACAGCATACGTAGTAGCATGCTTAGAGAAAACTTCAATAAATCGAAATACGTTATTACTTATCAGTTATCACTAATCAGTTGGAATAAATAAACAAAAAGTATAATTTGATGGTACGGCTCCGTTTTAATAGTAGATAAATGGTAGGAAACTATAAATACATAAATGTATAAATACGACGTTATAACTATAATATGCTTACGTAGATAATTACATATATTTATTTAGGACGACGTAACTTTTTAAAATTTGTCAAAGGTACATCGATTACAAGTATCATATTCATCAATATTCAAGATTAAATTCTATTAAAATAACTTACTTTTTCGCCATGGCCATAAAAATCAATATTTTGAATTTTCTATGTACTATATAGAAATCTATAAAATAAAAATAAATTTATATTAATTATAGCTCTCGTATTAATTAATTTTTAATGCAGTCCAGAGTGATAAATATTTAAAAAAAAAAACAACCATATGTCCCGGTTGAACCATTTATAAGGTCCAGTTTTAAACGTTTTTAGGCAATTCGCAGGACTCTCAAATATGATACATATAAAACACGAGTGTTCTTGAATATAATATATCACCTTTTGGAGTTCTAATAATAATAATAATGTCTGCTAATTTCATTTTCACACGATAAAAAACACGTATTAGTGAATGCAAAATATCGCCATCAATATAGTTAGTAGTTATGCGAAATATACATGTACATACTCGTATATGTTATACAAATTACGATTGCAACAACACTATTTAGCAAAAAGTTAGAAAATTATTTTTATTCAATAATTGACATTATAAATAAGGTTAAAAAATAAATTACTTTAAAAAGAAATGAGTTTGAAAAACGTACACACATCGAGGACTGGAAATAAAGAACGTTTTTCAATATATTTTTTCGGATGAATTATTTGCCTTGATTTATGAACATTTATTAATAAGATTTATCACGAATGTAGAGATTTGAAATTACCTCTCGATTGAAATGAAACACAGAATATTTTCTCACAACTAATTACAATTAAAACGCGTTCCTCGTTCCTCAAAAAATATGAAAACAAGTAATTTATGGTACATCACAGCCTATATTATTATTGAACACCCGTATTACAGAAACTGTGATACGATTGTTACGTGCCACGCAATTCGATCGTACAGTTGGATTAATCAATCGTCAATCCGGCGATGTGATGATGTAGGATGTTAGCAAATAAATCAACGCTAGACTAGCTTCAATATAATATTTGTTTAATTTATTACTGCATAAAGGTTACTAGTGTTTTAGTAATGATTCTAAGTCTTTTAGATTTTAATTTAAACTGGTTGAAAATGTTCTAAATCCTATGCTTTTATTTATCGTACACACTGGCGTGAAGATGCTCAGTGTTACTTCTTCTAAACTCGTCTGATTTTGATCCTGTTTCGTGTCTCTTATATACAACTGTTCCCCTTATCCGGTCTAGTTTTTAATAGATTTTGTTATCTTATTATTACTCAAAGAACTATGCAAAAACTCTTCTATCATTGTGGCGTAGGCATTAATGAAAAGGCCTAAGATCAATTCGTAATATCGCGTAAGATGTCAAGATGAACTCTCAGGTATAGGTCATCATATTAGTGTATGTTAGAGACATTATATAACATGTTACATTGTTACATGTAGTTCCTTATCATATTGTGTATAAATAGATTATTACGGTGCGAAACCGCTGCAAGGCTGCGGGACGCAACACGATCAATTGAAAGTAAAAAAAAAAAAAGGACCGACTGTTGAAAAGGTATAATCGTTAAAATACAGCAATTTTTGTAAGCATGCGTTGTTTAATTGAAAATGAAAACGTTATGTAAGATTTTATATAAGTAGAAACTTACTTTGTACAACGTAATGGACGAGAGCGGCTTCTGGGGCGAAATCGAGCAAAACTGGTTGACGACGTAGAGGTGCACGGGACACGCAGCGACTGAAACTACCTGTGTGATGACCGTGTATAGAACCGCGTCATCGGTGGCGCCGGTGGCGATCCTGGAATTCTTTTGTTAACAACCTTCAGCGATGCTACTCGTAGAGTTTGTTCGATGGGGCGAGCCAGAAATGTCTTCGCGGACAATTGTATTAAAGGCCTCAAAATGATAACAATAAATTGTAAATAATAATTTATTACAAAGACAGTGAACGTATACGGATTGATATTGTTCTTTACCGTTTAAATGTCAAATGTTATAACGCTGTTGACCTGGGCTCCGTGTTTGCTCAAGACATATATTTGTAACAATTACGTTCTTTACATCCGTTCGCTTCTGTCCTCTGTCTAACCTAATGTATTTCTGTAACATAATAGAATATTATTGTAGAGTATAATACTATGCAATGACATTTAAACCAAATCTTTTATTGCGTCAGGCGACTCTTTTGAACAACGTTATCGAAACGGAATATTATGCTCATTGCTAGTGTACTAAAGACGTTGTCTAAATATTTAGCTTTGAATATGAAATAGGCTACAATACCGGTGAAAAAATGTACTACAAATTAATACAGCGGTACTAGTATTAACTATTAGTTGTGATCAAGATAATTAATTCAGATTATTTTTTTAAAATATATTATAACTATGAGATATAAGCTTGCAAATATATTTATGTGCTTATAATTGTATTAACTATATCACTTGTAAAATATCAAGGCTCGTAATGATTTACTTAAATATAAAAAGTGCAAAAAGTATTTATTTTTTTTACGTAAGTTGTATATCAGTTAAATGATCATCTGGTAAATCGCACTATTTCGTCGTCTCAATATTTCTTCGCGAATTAATACTCCCTAACGTGTGTTTGAGTTTGCAAACGCATATTTCAATCTACAGAAATTATTAGTATTTATAATAGGAATTAGCAACCATTATGTGATTATTAATTATTACCGAGGACAGCTATTCGTTGATCAGAAGCCCTTTAAGTTATTTCTTATGTTAAAATCGTTTTGTTGCCAGTAAATGGCTAGTAAGCAGTAGTAATAGTATACATTATAAATCTACCTATATAATTCAAAATTATTATTTTAATTTTTTCTATATAATGTAAAAGTGATGAGTTGAGTTTATATTTTTTTCGTGCGTCTTTCTCGTAAAAAACGTAGCCCATAAATTGATTGTTCGAGTACAGCAAACCTGATAAATTTTATAATTATTATTTATTAATAAATTATGTACTCGTATAATAAATCATATGTAATTGAATAACCTACATGAGAAGTGAGACTAAAGCTTTTGGTTTGGAGTCTGTGAAAACAATTGCATATTAGTACTTTAAAACAAATATGTTTAACGTATTTCATTATTAAAATTAAAATATTTATTGTAATTTTTTTCAAATTTTTCAATCTTAAAACGTTTAAAATGTAACAGTTCTTTAATCATTTTAAGTAATCCTTGAAAAATATACATATTTTACAAGAAATATATCATTAGTTAACGTTCAATAAAGAAATAGCATAAAGGAAACAGACCATTTAAAATCATACAACTTCTGATTGCAGGTACACAAGTGCAATAATTATTAATTTTAACACAGTAATATATTCATAAAAACGAGTTAATAATTAACTGTTGACTGATGTAATCAAGAGTTTCCATCAAATTCCTTTTTTACGTCGATATTCAATTACATTTTAAGCCAAAAGTATTTACATATAATACAATACAGTGTATAATTAAAGGTTCATTAGTTTAATAAGATACGTTTTATTTTGTAGTTTGACTTCTTGCATTCGTATACGCTGTATTGGTACAAGCATTTGGTTAGCAACGAAATGTTATTTGATAATTACATTTGAGTTGAGTATTATTTAAATTTTTAGTAAATAAATTTAAATTTTATGAATCAAAAACTTTTCAAAACATAATTAAAATTAATCATTTTGTTGTTTATTCATCAGATTTTATAACCAAAGTGTTTTAAAACATAGTCCTAACTATGGTCGACAATTTGATTCCTAAAGCAGATAACACCAGTGAAATAATTCGTACAAACTTGCTGAAAAACACGTATATTTCTAAACGACATGCCTTACGCAAAAATATACTACCTTCGAAATACCGCAATAATATTAAGTAAAAACACATTTCAAATAAAAATATGTTCTTTGTAAAACAAATTATAATATGGCAATAGCGAACTTGATGTATTAAAATAGAGATGGTATTTATACTCAGGTCAGCAACAAAACAATTCGAAAACGAACAGGCCGATCTTTTAGCGAACGTAAACAATGTGTTACAGAAGACAAATTTGAAGCAAGATTATCGAAATCAAGTCGATATATTTAATCTATATAAAAAAAATATCCAAGCTGAATCAAACAGAAAATATTTAAGAAAAATTCTATTTGATTTGAATAAAGAAATATTATGCGAGTTGCAGAAAAATGATGATAGTCAAAAAAAAATAAATCATGCAGCCTTAAAAGATGTTGAGAAACAGGCATTTATCGATGATATGGAAAAACAATTAATTCAAGTAATTAGAAATAGCAACAACGACGATAAATTTATTAATGTTTAATTTTGATTAAGAAAAACAATACATTTAATAAAGAAATGAAAGAACTTGGAATCCTAAGGCAAACGTTGGATGGTTTGCTTAAAAAAATATCAGTAAAAAACATAACGTATGATTCAATAGTCAGTCAACTGGATAATGCAACAAAATACACGACGAGTATTGGTAAAAGTGCTAAATATTATAGGAGAAAAAAGTTTGTGCGACTTTACATTTTATCCAAGCGGTCTATATGAATGTATAATACATTTTAGGGTAAAAGCTTTAAAAAATATAGCAATGTTTCGTAATACTAACAGCCTAGAAGCAAGACGATGGGATTTGCAACTGTACGCTGCAAATGACAAATTAAAATCCGATCTGGAATTGAGCGAATATCTACAAAAAAAACGTAAATAGTGCAATTTCATAATTTAAAATACGAAATTTGATAACTTTACTATATTATATATAATAATTTATATCGTATGAAAATTTCAAATGAAAATCATTATCATAAAATGGTGTAATTTTAAATGTTTGAAAAACAATATATTTACTGTCTTACTGAACTAATAATTGGTGGCACCTACAAGATTTAATCGCCTAATGCGATCCTAGAACCATGTTGCTTATCGATTAAAATATATTTTATATGTATAAATAAGAATTGGAATAATTCTACTTATATTTTACTAATGATTAATTAAAATATTACCAAATAATAATTCAAATGCATAAAAAGCTGAATAGAGGCATATTTAGGAGTTATCATGGCGTGTGTTATTTTAATAGTCATCTGTTGTAGGTCTTAAAAGCCATACGCAGAGGTGTACAATTACTTACTTATATTCGTAGACATTTTAGTCGTTATAATATTTATAATTCAAAAGGCCAATATTTAGCTGTTTCAATTTGTGATTTATATTTTACATTTTATAAAAACTATATGATTCATTTTTAAATTAAATTAATATAAGAATTAACAGATATTATTAACTCCTGGCATAGTATATTCTTTATGAGACTGAAACTTATTTTAGATTGACATTGACGATCACGCAACTAAATATTTTATGCGACAATAACTTCTACTCTCTACGCTCATAAGTCATAACTCCCTAAGCATCCCATTGGGTACACTAATAATGTTGAGTATTCTTAAACGAAAACAATTAATTCGTTTAGGTAGTGAACGTCGTAATAACCACGATACAAGCACTGCCGTATGTATTGAAGAAATTTTTAAAAACGAAGACCTCTCGAAATCAATGAAACACCTGGTTCACATTAGCGGAGAAACAGATTTAGAAATAATCGCGGAAAACATAGAAAAATTGTCATATGACAAAGATAGTTTATTTCACCTAATAATGTTCATCGAAAAACAAGTGAGTACATTTATAATATATACACTACTGGCCACTGCGCTCATGTAAGTATCGTCCATAAGCATACAAATAATGAAAAGCTGGTTGTCATCTACTTAATTAATAAAAAAAAAAATCCAAAGCTAAAATATTATACCAAGGTGCAATAAAAATTTAGATTAACAATTACATTTTGTAATGAGGACCTAAATTATTTTTAAAAGCGCATGTGCATGTCTTGATTCATAAAGTTAAAAAGTTTAAAAGCATCATGTTTTCGTGCCACGTTCGAATAGTTATGATTTGTTCGCAATAAGGTAAGGTAGGTATTGTCTTTTATTCTAAGATAATTAACCTCGCAAAATTATATCAACCTTGTACAGTATCATATTTAACATGCATCCAAGATATTTAAATGAATTTAAAAATAAGACTTAAGTTCTAAGAAATCAAAATAATTGATGACCAAACATTTATTTAAAGTTTTAACAAGGCCCATCATACGTATTTATGATATCACACACATTTATTGAATTTTAATTACTATTTGACGTATAAAAAATAATGTAATTTAAAATAACTATGTGAATCAAGTGAAATGTATTTATTATTTAGCACATCGTTCGTGTACACTTAAAACTATGTAAAATAATATTCAAGCATTGTCAATATGGCACCGATTAACCTGAAATGCATTACACAAATAACTAATAGAATATTTATAATATTGACAGTTAACTGAACTGGAGCTTTCTATTAAATGTAATATAAATATTGGAGTGGAAAAAAAAGAGTCAATTCACAACAAACAAGAAATTAACGATCATCAGTTAAGAACTCTCTTTACAAATGTTCAAAACAATAAAGATATGATAAAGTTGTATCAAAAAATATTGAAAGACACAAGCGCCGAGTATACAAGGTTAACTGACAACATTCACAGTATATTTAAAATGTTTTGTATCAATCCGTCAACTTTCGAAAACTTGGAATTAACCGAACCACCAAACGAGGAAAATATGTTGAACTATTTCAAAGAAATGGAAAAACAATCCTTTGAAATACTTTTCAAACTGAATGGCATTGAAAGCGGTTGCTTATCGGAATCAAACGAAGATACGTTGACGTCCGACGTAGAGTCTACACAGAACCTGCTCACGAAGGATTACAATGGCATAGAAATTAAACTAAACAAAGTTCTAAACATTGCGGGAAACGATTCAATAGTTAGAACACCTCATCATAATATAGATGCTGGATATTTTCCACCGGCCTAAAAGCCTAACGTATAGTTGTTTTCCAAAAATGGAGAAGTTCATTGAAGTTCATTCTGGAGTTCCGTGAGACAAAACTAAATATTTGAAAATGAAAAACAGAAAATAAAGGTAAAACTATGTAGCGGTGTTTGCTGATATTGGTTAGAAAAATGACAATAATTATGTGTAAAACAAAAATAAACATGAAAGTTTCAACAAAAAAAAAAAAATATATAATGAAATTAATGTAAAAATATTAGAATAACAAAAAAAGTGAATAACAGTAAGTACATCTTCAGCCCGTGAAAGTCATTGTTGCATTATGTACATTATAGTATTATAATGTTATAACATAGTATTATTCAATTTAAATGTATAAATAATTCAACCAAAATTATTAAATATTCCAAATAATAATAAAATATAAGATACTTATTTTTTTACTCAGTTAAATGTCAAAATTGACTAAAGTACAAAAAAATATACATAAAATAACAAAACAGCAAATATTATGATTACATTACGTACAATATTAATAATATTAGTAAAATATAGATCTTAACTCTAACAAAGATTTAATAAATTACATAACTGGTTCATTCATAATATAACTATAATGCATATTTAGAATTTAAAAAAAAAGTTTTTAATATAAAAATTAAAGCTCTTGGCCACATTTTATATCGTCAGGTATAAAAACCCATTGAATGTAAAGAGAATAGTTTATTTGGTTGATTTAATACTTTAAATTAATTATCTTTTCATTAAAAAATACTTTCTTATTATTTAAATAGTATTAACCTCAAAATATTTATTTAAATTTAAATTTTTATTTTTTATACCTATAGGTATAATATTTTTTATACCTATATATATTATTTATTAAATTCCACCAAAACATGTGTAAAAAAATGCTGTATCAATTATTAGACATATTTGGGTTTTGTTCAATTAATTTTATAGATAATGTAAAAATAAAACTAGTAAATGCATTGCAAAGAAAAATAAGCTCAACATTTCTGGATCATTAATGATACAATTATAACAACACATAATATAATCTGTGAAGAACCTGAGCTCATTGGGTAAACTTTTAGGAATAAAAATGTGTAAGATATAAAAGATAATAATATTGAGATACAAATTTGATGAACTACATGATGTAATAACTTTTAAGCTTCTAGGTATTTGTTTAAAGTTATATTAATTATATAAATAATAAAATTCACACAGAAAACCTGGATATCTTTTAACTCTTTTTAATATCTTTTAACCGCTCTTTCTCTTTTTACATCCTATCTTAATAATAGAAAACAAATGGTAAAAATTAATGATTCCATCAGTAATGAGTTGTCAATAAATTGTGGAGTCCCGCAAGGTACAACGTTATCTCCTATTTTATTTAATATCCAACTAAATGATATAAAAACACTTAATTTAAAAAGTCAAGTAATATGCTACGCTGATGATACTGCACTAATTTGCATAGCTAATACATGGAATGAAGTTTTTAATAATATTGAGACAGACCTCAAAACCATTGATAACTGGTTAGGTGTTAATAACTTATTTTTAAATTTTGAAAAATCAGCTATTATACTACATTCTCTCACCGAGCCCACTTTACCGATCTTAAACTCAATTAAAATCCACGATAATACATGTCAGATTCAAGACCTATGCAATTGCAAATCAATCAATATAGTAAAAAATTTCAAATATCTAGGTATTGAAATGTGCTCTGATATGAAGTGGATAAACCAAATTACATCTGTCTGCAATAAGTTGAAAAAATTAATTTATATAATAAAACAACTTCGTGATATTCTACCACCTAAAGACATAAGAATATTTTACTTAGCTCTGGTTGAATCAATTGTGCAAATCACTTATGGTTTAATAGGTTGGGGTGGAGCCTATGATAATGTTCTCTCCCTACTTCAAACCTGTCAAAACACAATTATCAAAGTTGCAATTAAAAAAGACCGTAGATATCCAACCGAAAAAATATTTGAAGAGTTTAACGTATTGAATATAAAAAAGCTGTACTTTAAAATAAGCATTTTATATATAAAAAAACACAATATACTGTCCCCTTTGAACCATGGTGTCAATACTAGGTACGCACTAAATAAATACTCCCAATTTTGGCCTAAAAAAACCAGCTGTCGAAAGGTTTTTGATTATGTAGGGACCCAGATTTTCAATTCAATGCCAACTTATTTAGCAAACATACCATTGCCATTGTTTAAGAAACATATCACACACTGGTTAATGTATGAATGTTACGTCACTAAATATGATTAAAAATATACCACTATTTTTGTTTTTGTTATATACTTTAATTGTATACAATTAGGATATTAATTTCAAACACAAATATTATAGATGTCTGTTAATTATAATTTTTATGTAAATGTGTAATGTATAGTAATTAACTTCAAACACAAATATTATAGATGTCTGTTAATTATAATTTTTATGTAAATGTGTAATGTATAGTAGATAACCCTGGGCCTTCACACGAGTATGTCTCAGTGAGGCCCAGTAATCTCATAGATTTAAAAAACAAAAAAAAAAATAAATAAAAAAAAAAAACTAATCATTTATGAGTACATAGTTTTATGCGTTTACAAAACATGTTTTTTAAAATCAACTTTATTTAAAAATAATAGTTTTTGTTGTACTTATTAGTAATTTGTGTAGGTACTCATAATTTCACGTTATTTCAATTGATAAACAACAGTAGAACAAAATGAATTCTACAATTATACTACCCATCATTAGAATGTTGTTAGAAGACTAAAATGTACAATTTTTTTATCGACATTGTGTTAAATTGAGTTTTAAAATTTTAAAGTTTAAAGTTTTTAAATTTTTATTACATTTGATGGCACATTTTATATGATATACTGATACACACAATAAGTGAGAAAATGTATGTTATATTACATATATTTTTTTTGTGTTTAATTATTTATTATTTATTTATTTAAATAATCAACGAGCGTTAGCCTTTTAATAAAAACAATGTATATAATTCTTAGCATATTGAAAAAAAATGTATATAAAATATGTATGTAAAGTAATAGTATAACAATATTAAATATTAATGATAATTACACGATTAATTATATGATAACTCAAAAACAAGTATAACAATATATATGAATAGAAAATATATAACCAAGCATCATGTTTGAGAATAATAACATAGCTTGACAAGAAAAAACAAAAAAATCTAGAACAGTGGAGATTTTATAAGCAATTAAAAGATCTCCGGATAAAAATTAGTTTTCGCCACTATTCGTTGGGGTTTGAACCAATCTAAATTTCTGCGAATTCCTACCAGGTTTTCTAACACCGATTAAACTTATAATATCCTGACGGTTTATGAAGCCATTCAAAGTATCATGAATAAACATCATACCCATTAAATCGCGCCTAATAGGTAGTATTTTTATAATCCTGAACCAAATGAAAAGAATGCCTTGATAGGACAATTATTATTTTAAGAAATTTTTTCAATAATTTAAATTGGAGACTATTAGGATCATTTATGTCATTGGAATAATGATTAGACCAAATTAATGAGTCATATTTAAGATTAGATCTTACCAGAGAACAATACAGGTTTTTTTAACATAAAAGATTTCTGAATTCATTTGTATTTCTATTTATAAAACTTAACATTCTATAGGATTTATTGATAATAATGATGTGATTCAATTTAAATGAAAAATAAAATTCAAAATAAATACCTAAATCTTTAATTGAATAACATCTTTCGAAGGGATAATCATTAATAAAATAATTGCGTATTAAAGGACTTTTACCTCGTGAGATAGTTAAAGTTATACATGTATCATAATTGAAAGAAAGATAGTATTTTTTATTTCATAAAACAAGTTTATTTAAATTTGATTGCAAAAAGTTTAGATCTTCTGAAGATTTAATTTGACAGTTAAGTTTGACATCGTCAGCAAACGTTAAAATGTTCTCTGGGCTATCTAAACAAAGAGAAAGATCATTTAATAATATTAAAAAAAGTAGCGTCCCTAAATGAGACCTTTGTAGAACCCCAGTGATAACTGAATATTCGTTAGGATAATGAAAAGTTATTTTAAATATTCGCGTAATATTAATAAGATACGAGTATAACGAAATAAGAAAATGCAATTTAAAATCAAAATATTTTTACTAAGCAAATAATAAAGAATTATTTACTTTATTAAAAGCCTTTTTAAAATTTGTATGAATGCATAGGTCTGAACAACTTTATCAAGATAATTATTTTTTTTTTAAATGTAATTTATTAAAAAAGCATATCGAGTCTATACATTAAGTTTGTATAGTTACTAAGTAGGAAGGTATTCAGTAGTACCGACTGACAGATGTTAACAGGTTTCTTAGGCCGAAACCGTTTTAGAGTGTTTAGGTAAGAATCCATGCTGGGATGAACTTATACCTTTAGATGATAAGTTGAACATTTTTTAGAGTTCATAGCTTTGAAAACTTTAGGTTTAATTGATAACTTAGAAATTGGCTTATAATTTCTGATATTTATTGTGTCTACTAATTTATAAATAGGAGAAATATATGACTTTTATTACGAAGGTGGGGATGTGAGGTATAACCTAAAAATATGTTTAAAAAATTGAGCTCCCCTGTATTATCCCAGAAAGATATGCATAAACTTTGAAAAGTATAAAGACCCTTCTCAAACGATTGACGGTAAGATTTTTAAATTCTTTTCAAAATAATTTTACAAGTAAATTATTATTACATTACAAAATAATCAGTTTGTATTGATTTAATAAAATTTGATTTTAACAGGAAAAATGAAACCATTTTATGCTGCCAACATATTTGACTTGAACGGAGACTTCCACCAATTCGTGTGGTCATATTCTGCGTGTGTAAGTGAACAAGTGTTGATAATAGGGCAGGTAGGTAGGTAGGTATACGCTTCATAGGAAACCATTCAAATCTGCAACGTAAATAGTATAAATAACAATACATGTTTCATATTGTAATATGATTAGTAAGCTCATACAAATGTGTTTCACCGTTTCTCGTAGATTGGTGAACAAATTGGATTTTCTTATTTTATGAAATATTTAGGGTAGTATTACTGTTATCAAAAATTAATATTACCACTCTTCGATATGATACGGTGAAGCTGCATTGAACGATGACTGGGACCGACACTTCAATGAACCGAGCTAGAATTTTTCGATAACAGGCAACAGCTCTCCAATATCAGTGACATAATATGGTAATAAGATGGTGCAGTTGATTGAATGCCACTTTTGACACCCAACATTTCATATTGTTATCAAACTGAAATAGAGTGTATTATTATAAAACAGAAAATCACTTAATGACTTACAAAGTACCGATAAAAATGTACTTACATTTTCGTCATTGGCTGAAGAAAAATATTCCAAGTTTTCACGAACACTTCAAGCCATGCTGTATGAAAACACTTGTAATGGACGGGTATGTGAATCCTCTGCGGTTGACATTTTTAAAAAAATATTTCTAACATTTTAATGTCCATGAAATCAAAAATGACATATCGATATTATTCGATTAAGTATGGACTTAAGTCATTAAAATGTTTCATTCAGAACTACTTTTTTTGAGCCTTGTAAAAAAATTGATTTACTTTATAGCATGTTTATATGATGTTAAAAATTTGAAATTTTGAAATTATAGTAAAACAAATCGAATCACGTAAATGCTCGAGAAATTTACCGTACAAAAAAAAAAAGAAAAGAATATTGTTTAATGTTATATTTATATCTATATTATTCTTTTGCCGATGTAACTTACAGTCATACACTCATACATGTAACTATAAGAAAACTATATGCGTATAAAACGATACATAATATATTTATATCTACACGGCATTGCATCACTTATTTGCAATATTGTATCGCATTTGCCTGGTATAATATGAGTATCCTCAGAAGTTGTTGATACGGTTGAATATAAGACCACAACCATTCTTGTCTATCGTCGGTCCTAGAGCAATCAACCGATGAATCTAGTACATCAAATATACATTAATTTTACCGGGTAAATGGTTATAAGATTGATTAAGTACACCTTACCGTTACCAATTATAGAACACCATACATAGGGGAAATCAACAAATAAATCATTCGGTAAACAACAATTTAAAATTTAAATCATACATTATGCCTTTTATGAAACAAAGAACGTAATTGAGCATTAGAAATGTACATCTTCGTAATGTATTTGTAATTACTATATTATAAAAATAAATCAGTATTAAATCTACTCATCGTATGTATTGCTACTGATTTTAGTACAAATCTAAATATATATTTTTATTGAAAAATGTTTTAGGTATAATAAATATAAAATTACGTATTCGTTTGAAATACAGGCATACTCCTGCGATACTAAATTTGTTTTTGCATAGAATATGATTTTCTGTGTAAATAAAATATACGGCTTATTTTATATTATTTATTTATTCATTTTTTTGTCGTTGAAAATTTGTCAAATTTGTCAAATTTTTAATTTCTACAATGATTTTTTAAAAAATAAAATCACACTACTGTTTCGTGTGGCTATTATAGAATAATAGAAAACATTGAATTAAAATACTAGTATTATTTTTTTTTATTCGAATGTAAATGAAGGCGACTTTGAGTACATAATTTATTTAACTTTTATTGTAGTAGTTCTCTGTAGTTGACAAAAATTAAGTAGGTATTGCGTTGGTTTCATATTGTATATTATTTTAATAAAACACAAACATACTTAAAAGTTGTATTTTTTGTAAAATGGAAAAGTATAAAAGTACAAATTATTCATTGAAATGCTACTCTACTACAAATGTGTATACTATTTGTTTATAATATATGCTATTATTTCTTGTTGTTTACAGTATTTAATATTTATTTATTATGTTATTCGACAGTCAAGCGTAGTGGAAGCATTTCCATGCTAGAGGCCATAACAATCAAACTTGACAATTTTGAACTTACGAACATTACGTCTCGCCAGGGTTTCAAAAACAATACAATCAATCGCCACGATTTTGAACTTAGAGAACGCAATGTCATGCCAGAGATTCAAAATACATAAATCAGTTATTATACTTTTGAACGTAGAGAACGCTATGTCATGCCAGAGGTTCAAAATAAATAAATATAATAAATGAATCATAATCATACATAATAAATAAAATATTAAATAAATGTTCATATGATATAGTATTTAAATGTATAAACCAAATTATATAAAAAATAGTGCGTTTACAAATCGTATACAGTAAAAATTTTGAATAAATTGAATTATACTACAAATGTGTTATTTAAAAAAGTGTTATAATACAATAGTTAGTAAATGTTGTATGATTTTATAAAAATTGCTATTATAAATAAAGTTCATATTATAATTTCAGAAACGATAATATCGTATTTATTCTGTAAAAGCCACTTCGACAGTTGTGTGTGATTGTTCAAGTTTAAGATTTTCCATAAGCTATTGGCAGTTTAATAAGTAGGAATTAAAATGTGTCATTTATTACAAATTTAATTTCGTGTTGTATGTCTTATCTCAAATTGTAATGTGCGTGACTATTTGTTTTTGTTATAAATTGAAAGTTTAAAAATATTTCAACTAAACTTGTCATATAAAATATTATAATAAATATATATTTCTCGAATTACAAATTTTATCAAAATGCTTAAATCAGAATTCATAAATATTCAAAACCAAGCAAATGTCATACTCTTAGACATACTGAATTCCAGGCAGCTAATAAACCTAACCAAACGTCTTCTTACAATGATTACTCATTGTGAAAAAGGATTATCAAAATAAAAATTGAAACTACTGAAATAAAAAAAAAATTTGTTAACGTCACACAGCCCAGAACATGTAGAAAACGTTCTAATGATATAACCCGAATTTAATAACATTGTATTTGCTGCAAATCTACAGTCCTAATTATGAAATTATTATAATGAGTATATAGGAGATAAAAATGAAATGCATTTTTGGATCCGCTCAAGTGAGTACTATTAGTTATTTGCTGGTAACCTGTTATAAGTTAACCAAAGGGCCTATTACGGCAACGAGTAATAAAAATACGTGCGAAGAAAAGAAATAATATTAATACAAATCTAAGAACTCCATGACGATTAATAATTATACATCGTGTATCCTTTCAACCCTGTAACAATATCAAATGCAATACGAAATACGTAGTATTAGTAATATCAACTGTCCGTTCGTAGTAAACATAATTGTAAAAACGTGGCGACTATGGATGACCCACGTGCGTCGATTCAGCGTTTCCCGATTGTACTATATTCACATTCATACGTATTTATGCGTGGCCCAATGCGTGTGAACAATTTTTCCTGTGTCGTTCCATTACAATTCGGTTGATATTGATTCACGGAGGGCTAATATTTAAATGTATAGCCGCATTAAATATTGCCAAAACTACGACGGTGATTGTAATAAAAATTATTACCCGACCCAGGAGTGTCGTCGGTTGATTTTGACGTCGTGTAAGAGATGAGGTATTGCGGCTAAGTTTAAAAAAACAAAAAAACGTTAACGATCACAACCCACGGGTTTCAAGCCACCGCGGTTTTCGTTTGCTCCCGTCAAATAAGAATTATTCGTGTGTTATGACTCGTAACTAAATCATTTATTACAAACCGTCCAGTCCGAAAGTAAGACTACCTAGTTATTCTTGGCCACAACCGACACAATTACACTATTACGAATCGGCGCTTTTCGCAGCGAGTTACCCGAGCTACATATTTGAACTCGGTTGAATCTACGCACATCCAACATAGTGTCTCCAAGGCTAGACACGTAACGCCGCAGTACCGGCCTGGCGATAATATGATTATATCAAAATATTATGCACAACTTCCAAGTCCGTCCGGCAACTCGGTTTCCGGTTAACGGACGACCGTCTGGGAAAATCTACGTTTCACACAACATCTATCGTGACACCAAAACAACATTTTCGTATTACAATTTATTATAATCGGTTAATATAAAATACACATTATCAATAAAATTGTACAGCATCTGCATTGTTGTTAGACCACCGTCGAAATTCGCGAGTGTTAATACTGGAAAACTGCAATACATAGTCATTGAACACGGCGGCGGCGTGGGCACCATCGGTAATAATACTGAACTGGTTCGATGAGTTCGAAGTATTTCTAGCTATTCGATATAGTATTAGAAATATTCGAACTTTATTCACTATTCGAATAATGACGTGTTCGTATATGAATAATATTCAAATGAGATACCGGATTCGACACAGTTACGTTCGAATGGAAGAGTATTCGAATGAGTTATGCACATAAGAAAATATTCGGTCGACTCGAAATCTGTTCGAATAAATAAATAGCTTTGGACAGTACCTACCAACTATTCGACCGTGCCCCTCACTTAAGAAGTGAGTACGGTTCCCGGGAATCGAGCAACGGCTCCGTAACACGTATACACGCGCACTCACCAGTTGAATATTGGTCGTAGCTTAAAACTAGGAAACTGAAGAAACTAATGTATAGTTACGAGCTGTGTTCGCGCGCGTACGCCCGGATACTTATCGGTCCGTCGTCATTGTCTGCATCCAGGGGGCGTAGACCAAGGAGAACAGTTCAGGACGGGTCAATTCACCAAAATAATTATTCGCATACGTGCCTTACTAGTTCGCCCGTGGCTCAGCTTTGGGATCCGTAGTAATTTTATACTCGACATCAAATCTAGCTAAAACGAAACGTTCGACTACGATTTTTATTATCAGGATGTATATCTTATTAAGCCATTATATTCTTCAGACAACTCTTCAGCATCGACTAATATCATTTCACGCCACAGACTATAATCATTATTTCACCGTTTAACCGTCCAATGAACAATAATACCTATCGCTCTACCGCACGATACGTAGCATTCGGTTATAATAACTTGTTGTTCCATAGAAGCTGGGAGACAAGAGAACACGTGTTTGTAGACGTGCAAAAAGAAAAAATTAAGTTGTAAGAACTTTAGTTATTACATGTGTTAGTGTGCATATTATTCTCATACTAATCGACTATACACGTTATAGCCGCTCTCGTTGTCGTCGTTGTAAAAACTTCGTCAGTTGTGCCGCCCACGATCATTTTGTGCAGTCGTACTGCACTACTGCAGTCGTGCAAATGTTGTACCTGCAGTTATTATCGTCTACCCGAAAAACGCGAACCGTTTATGGTGCATGGGCGTGATAAACATCACATTACATTAATCGTTGTAAATGCGTTCGCGAACTTATCACGTACATATTCAACCGATTGACTTTCGACGTGATTTAATTATTTATTTTGCCGACACGGGCCCGGACCATGGCGATACGGGTTAGGTACTTTTCAACGGACTAATAACAATAAAGCTTGTAGCGCAATAAGTAGGCAACGGACACTAGTAATAATAACAATAATAATACAAATACTACAAATAAAGGTCATAGAATTGGTCCATGCGAGTTTTTACGGACGATTAAAGGTGCGGAATTTTCGTTTGCGAAATACGAGATAATATAATACGTTGGGGAGTTTAAAATGTATAGTTGGACGAGGAAAACCCAACGAATACGAGAGCCGAGTGATTCTGGTGAGCCGGGGAGGAAATTCAAAATGTGTTTGTGGAAGGAACGTGATTATTATAACGATGTTTGCTCTGTAGACAACACGTGTAGATAAAACGTAAACACTCACTGGTTTTCGATTCACCGTGATTCAATCAATTAGTAACTGTTGCGTATGTAAGTATATTTCTTCATTCACGTACAGCCGTGCCATACAGAAATCCTTCAAAATTCTGAACTACAGTAGAAATCGATTTTAATGACATGCACGGACTGTAGAACAATCAATGGTAGGCACTCATAATAACCGATACCTAGTTTAAACGATCAAAAAAAATAAATGATTTCATAAGGGGAAAAATTGCATATTACTGTGATGCACGTAGGTTAATGTTTTAATTGAAAATAATATAACATACTTAAATTACTAAAAAATCCAACATTTGTATCATCATTTAAATATTTGAAAAGTCTGGCTTGAGTTTTTAGTATATAATATATTTCTTTATATGAGTTCATGTAGTTGCATAGCGTAAATACGACATATACATGACTATTTGTATAATTTTTATTTATCAAAATAGATACGTACATATAATAGTATGCCACAATGCCACATGTATTCATATTATCAAACTATTATGTCATGGCACAGACCAAACATTTTCTTATTTTTATGATAACAAATTGTTGTATTTCCATTCGTACGTTTGAACGCACGCAATTACATTATATATAGTTTCATACGAGTTCATAGGCAATTTTCGTTATGTGATATCGGTAAAAACACTGAAATTATGGCTGTAATTGTTCGATAATTTGTGATTCGGTCGATGCTAACAGGTGCGACAACGAAAATATCGGACCATCATAATTGTATATATCATTTTATATTAACTATGATCATATTATACTTATAACCATTTGACGTAGCTATCAAATATGCATATAATATGAGAGGAGAAAAAGGGTACACAGTTTTTAAATCTGGAGAAATAGTGTCGGTTCCTACTTATTAAACGTAAAGTCAAAGTCAATAGGTACAACCCTGACGAATACATTTTATTGACAAACAAACACTATTCGCCAAAAATAAGGTTTTAATTGTTCAACGTTCATTGCTAAACATTAACTAAAACCGAAATAAATGATAAATGTAGACTTGAATAGTGTTTGTTATTTTTTTGTATTATTTGTTTTTAAAATATTGTACTTATATTTTATATTTAATCTGTTTTTAGATCCACATTGTATATTGAAATAAAGCAAATTTAAATTTAAACTAAATTGTATAAAACGATAAAGAATTTCAGACCTTACAGTGGTTTTAATTGTTAATCATTGTAAATTTATGAATGCAATTTTTTAGCGGTGAGATACACGCACAAAAGTAATGACTCTCGCTGATATAGATATGCGGTAAAATATCACATTTTTAACATAGAAACATATGAAAACTACAATGAATATCTTTATAGTGCGTTTAAATATATTAACCAAATACTAAATTTCGCATTAAATTAAGGTAAATGTTGTGTTTAAAAGTATCTGTAAAAATGTGTCGTAATACTCAGACGCATTCAATAATCAAAGTGTCTACTTTATAATTGCACAAGGCTTATAATTACGATTATGATCTGTATGCATACATAATACGTACAAATTCCGCAAACTGCTAGGAAGAATTATTGTAAATCGAAACAAATCGGAACAAACATTTTACGCAGTCGAACAAACGCAGCGTGGCGATCTGAACCCGAATGTAATGTTATATATCAAATCGGCTAAACAGAGTTAGTTTAAATACAATTCATTTGATACGTATTTGATTGTGTTGTATAATATCGTATTAGAAATTCATTTTCGTTTTCATCAACAGTGAACGTGATTCGTGTGCATAATATACGTTTCGAGTCGGAACGAAAAGTTCGTGCTTGGAACGTTCGCATTATTAATTCCAACTTGTCATTCGAGCCTCGTCGGGTCACGTTTGTCTACGAATCGTGTTCGATTCGGTCACCGAGCCGCGCACATCAATTCAGAACCTTACAGTGTATCCGTATCACATTCACATGGGTTCGTACGAGAGAAAGAAAAATACTCCCTACGCAACAGATATTGATCGAATTACAATGAATCTAAAACCGGTGAGTGTTTATATTTCCCCCCCCCCCCCTTGCTATCTATAATGACGTTATTATATTATATTATTATATTATATTATTATTATATTATAATGACGTTGAAAGTCAATTTGTTGAATACGTACGTGGCGAATTTGCAACGTAAAAACAAAACAATAATAATAATAATAATAAATAGGAAGACGTATTAACGTTTATTTCGTTGCTGCGTACACACGTACACCGCGTGTGCCCAAACTTATGAGGTTCGCGCACATTTCGGGGGCAGAAACAGATAATAATAACATAGGCGGCACAACTGGCGTAATTTTTACGACGACGACAACGAGAGCAGCTATAACATGTCGAGTCGATAGGATGAAAATAATATACACACACAAACACATTTAATAACAGTAGCTATTACAACTTTTTTCTTCCTTTTTAAAAGTCTAACCATCAAAATGTTCACTGCACACGTAGTGAAATTCCGTAGCCGGGATTCGGAGCTTGACCGTTGGACGTTTTGAAATAATGTTTGGTTTGGTCGGATTGACTGACATTACGCATTCAGTCGGAGGTGGGCGTGAGCTGGTTAAAATGTTAAAGGGGAGTTGGAAATTACGTTTTCCCGAAAAACTCTTTACGCGACTTGTTAAAATGTATTGAACACTATAAGTTTTACAAGAGACCATGTGGTTAGCTTATCTGTTTTGATAAATACTAAATCATTCGTTTATTACTTTTAAACGTTTCGTTATATTTATTCATGGCTTATAAAATCCGAAGTTTAAAATATGACCGCTATAAATATTTTTCATGGACTATTTTTAAATGTAATTCATAATAAGGAACGTACTTATATCCCATAATATATTATGATAATTTATTGAAATATAATTAATATTGTCTACAAATCACTTTTCAAGCGTATGCATAACTTTTATTTTGTTGAAATGTTAGAAGAAAAAACAATCATATTTTGTAGTAAAGCTTGAAATCATGGAAAACACATTTTTTTAATATTTTTAAACGATTAACTGATTTAAACATTTAAACTAATTTAGTTAAAGTAAAAGTAAGTTTTAAATGTTGATTTAAATTATTGAAGCCATAAATACTAATTAACTTTTGATTTGTTTAGCTTATAAAATGTGTTTTTTAGTAACTTATCGCGACTATGACCATAGATAATATATTTATATTGTGGGATTTACAACTTTGAGAAATCACCACCACCGAATGAGTTGGCGACAACTAATATTTATACGTATACATTCTACACACACAGACATGCATGTATAAGTATGCAATATTACGCAACCGCAAATATTTTAATAAATTACAAACCGATGGAATTACACTTTTAACACATTCTAAATTTGATGACAAATACAATATTATTACGGGCCACAAAGCTGAGCAACGGTAAAATAAGCTAGGCACGTACACAAATAAATATTTCTAGCGATCAAAACGCTCATTAAACAAGTCCCCCCTCCCCGAACCATGGTATATAATAATGTGTTCCTGGAATTAGTCAATCACCGGGCGTATTCGTCTTCGGGCGTATGCGCGCGTACACAATTTATAACTATATTTTCCTAGTGTAAATTACAAAACATATCTAGCTGGTGTTTCAAACTACATATATAAATTGGCCGTAAAAATACTGGAATCACAAGTGTCACATCGCGATCACCACCACGACACGAACGTCAACGTAGGTCTAATCTCCCGAAATGGGGGCACACAGTACGGCACAAAATATATTTTATATTGGCCCATTGTAATAAATTATAATACAAATGTGTTGTTTTGGTTTCATTGAAGATTCTGTGTGAAATGTTCGACTCTCTCAGATGATTTGAAATCATTAACCGCGGTAACGTGGTACACGCACGAGTATCCGATTGCATGATGGACTTGGACGAATTACGCTGAAAATTATACAGGCTGGAGCTGCGTATGATATGTACATAAGGCCCGACTTGAAAAGTTGCCGAAAGTGCATCGCACGAGTGATTGTATATGCAACCCCCGTGTTTTCATTCATATTAATATAATTGCGACAGTCTTAGACAAGAATAATATAGTTTTTACCTTAGGACTAGACAATTTGTAATAATCAATCTGACTACGAGTCATACTACACAGAATAATCGAATACATATAGGTTAACAAAAAAAAAAAAACCCCATTCGTTGGAAACAATAATTGGATTATCATTTTTAAGTTTAATGAATAGCTGTGGGAATACTAACTCTCAAAACGCTTCATGTGTATTTCTCGACACTCTTTTCGCAGTCGTAATTTCCATTAAAATCACCGTCATAGATGTGGCGATATTTATCACAACTACAAATTTTTCTTACAGGCCACCCACGAGTCGTCTGAAAACTAAATTTCATTGTAACGCAACAGGAAAACTGAAGCAAATTTACATGCACTAGCAAGTGTTGAGAAACGCCAGTCAGTGGCTCGGCGCCCGTGGGTCATCTCGTCCAACCTCAACACTTTCAAAACTTTTTCAAGAATAACATCACTACAACCGTTAACGTCCGATCGTATGTTTTCATGTATAGCACCGAAAGACGAACGAATTCAACTATTACGTATTTTTCATATTTCGTTTCGTTATGTGTCTTTTACGGGTTAACGTGTAGATCGGATTGCGGTCATGTTAATCACCTATAGCTTGTAGAAGTTCGACTAGGAGCAAGTCGTTTGACATCTTGTTTTTCTCTGCGAAAAAGTTAATGCAATTCAAACTGCAGTGACAATGAAAATAATAATAAAAATAGACAATTCTAGACGTGATTATTGTAAAATGAATATTATCGTTATCCGTGTATCAACTGGCGACACATTTTCAAATATATTGTTAAAATACGCTTCACGGTTTTTACACGTTGGTGGCAAACCTATTCGGACCATACGCAAATCTCTGCATTAGTAATAATCTGACTCGTTATTTAAATTTTTAAGTTTTCCAACATCATTATTTATGCTATTTTCCTGACGGGAACTCTTAAGTGATATTTTCGACGTTACGATCCACGCAACGTGTAGCATAAGCTCGGATTTATAGCTATCGCGGTACATTATTGTCTATACGAAACCAAGTTATTTTTATTTCCGTTCAACTTAAAATACATTATGATTCACTCGTATACATTTTAAATATGTTTACATTTATACAGTATGACGCAAAAGGTCTAAGTTAACAAAAATCATAGGATAGGCAAACAAACATTCATCACAACTGAAGTCTAAAACGCATCGAATGAAGTACTCGTGGTACGTGTGATGCATAATGGTTGCCTATCATGCAATCTCTGTTGACTTAGTCTTTCTGCTCCATACTGTACACTTTAGACTCCTCAAAAATCTCCAAGTACTAAATATATTACTTTTACTTCAGTTTAAACGACAATATAAAAATACAATGATGTAATTTGTTGTTATAATAAATATCGTCGATAACGCACATTATCCCCAAGCCTGGATTAATATGTAAAAATAAAAGAAAATGACATTCTCTTTTATTTTTTTACATAGAATTTTCCCCAGAAACTACAGAGATTAGGTCGCGAGTGTGTTTGGGGTGGATAAAACAAGCTGCAGACGGACGACGCCTTCTGAATCAATGCATTCTGATATTTAAAAACTATTTCTCACCGTTTAGAGAAACTACTACTCGTATTCTAACTTATAGGTATAATATGATTAATATGTGTTGGAGGAAATATCGACCAGCTGGACATGAATAATAATATAATATAACAGTACCTGTTCCATGATTATTTTGTTATTTTACGACATTTCGAGCACGTGCGGCATACAAAAACTCACCGTTTACCATGAAGATCAATGTCTTCCGAACAGGTGACGGTGTCCGTTTTTAAATGCTTATCATCGGAAGTTCGGCATGCTTAAAATAACGCAGAAACAATACATACTATTAATATAATCTCGTAGAGTACATATGTTACCGTATAAGCCCACTAGGTAAATCTAAGTTTTACTAGTCAATGCTAGGATTTACTGTTTGTACTCAGTTAAAGCTGAAAATCATAATTTTATTCTGACTTTCACTAAAAACGTACAAATATTTAATTAGTAAAAGTTGATTAATACATGACAAATGAAAATGAAAATATTGATTTATCTATTATTAATTAACGACAGTGCCCTTTGAAATTCAGGGCTTGAATTAGAAATTATATACTTTTAATAGAAATTATAAGATTTAAATTTTAAACTAGATTATCGATATAGGTTTTTTTGGATTTTAATTTAATAATAATACATCGATTTAATTGATTCCTGATTTGTATTTCGATTATAAAAAAACTGAACATTTTATTTATTTGATAAAATGAAAATTAATCTAGTAGGTATAGATTTTAACACGAGAAAAAATTTTTAAAAGAAGTTTAAAATTATTTTTGATATTAATCAGTGCCTTCTTTATATCTATTTCATCAAAAAACGAATTAAATTTAATAAATGTCGAATAACCCGTAAACCCGTATAATAATCGGGGTCATTCATTGTCTTAGCAAAATCAAACATAAAATAAATTTAAAATTATCATGGAATAAATACCTACAACTCATTTATAAATAATATTTGTATACCGCATTGGAATAAAGTTATTCTACATTTGTTAGTAAATTGTTCTCTAACATTATATAAAATGTTCGATAAAATGAGAGATTATACAATATAAACCTATAAATTGAACGATATGAATTTTCAGAAAAAAAATTATTATATATATTTATAATAAGCGTTTCTTCACATAGTTATAAATATTAAATTTAAATGTTGTTTGTTTTTAAATTTTATTTCATAATTTTTTATTATTTACCATAATTTATGTATTTAACTATTTTAAAATTTGTATGTTCATTGTTAATTTTTAACTGAAAATAAATTTGTATATAAAAGTATAAAACTCATTACAATTTTGATATGAAATACCGATTTAAATTTAAATTTATTATTTGAATATCTTACACAAAAATTTTAATATTTGATACTGCTTTTGATATTTCAAAAGAATTGATATTGAAATCAAAAACGGATACAGCAAAAAGTAAGTACATTTTAAATTTAAGTATAAATGGATAGTAAATATAGTCATGAAAATGTAATAATGTAAAGTATGTTAAGTACTATTGATAATTTGTATGAAACGTTTAAATATAACAACCAGCTATTTATCTTTATAACAATTAATAAGTTATTAAAATTTCTTTTAGTCAAATTTTCATCGATCAGCTCTCTACTAATTTAATTTGTACACTGCAGGATGTACGCAACGTTTTCAGTTAAAGTCCGAATAACACATGAGGATTTTCAGCTCTTACCGAGCACAAACAGTAGGATCCATAGCTATCGGTCTATCGCATTGACCATGGGCAGTAAAACGTTGCTTTGTCTAGTGATCGCGGGACTTTACGGTGATATAATATAATTAGCGACCGAGTGGCGTATCCTTACCTGTTCTCCGCGTGCGCATCGTGACCGGACGAACGTCGTATGGGCCGTCCGCATCGTTCCCGCGGTGTACTTGGCTCTATCGCGGTCGACGGTGCAGTATTCGGCACGCGCAATAATGGTCACCACCTCGATGCGGCCGACGTCGGCCGAAGAGGGGCGGCAGTCGGGCAAGTGGCGGGCGGAGCTAGAACCACCGATGGTAGCCCTTGGCGGCGCGGCGGCGGAATGGAATCCGCCACGTGTGGGCAACGTGCGGTGGGTGGGCTATCGCGAAAACGTAGGACGCGTGATATCGTGACGTTCTGCCGCGCGACGTAACTGCACCGCGCGGACGCTGCACCTGCATTGCTCTCGTTGCGATCACGGGCGTGAAGTTTAAGCAAAAGAAAATCACGTCCGCGTGCTCGTGTACCGGTGTTCTCGAATAGTTATCGCGAGATGAATGCATTTTATGAAGACTTCCATGAGCGCGGGGCACTGTACTCGATATATCGTTTATCCCGTAGTGGGTGCAATCCGTTTATCGATTTACCTTTTTACCTCTCTTAAACAAGGTATATGCCCAAATATTACTCTTAATAACGTACCAATTCCTACATCTGACACAGTAAGATACTTGGGATTAATCCTAGACTAAAGACTAACATGGAATAATCATATTCGAACTAAAAGGCTGGATTTCAATGCTCGCATGCGTATGCTTAGACCTCTTTTAATAAGAAATAAGTGCACCACTTTAAGCACAAAACTATTAATTTACAAAGCTCTACTAAAACATATATGGACGTATGGAATTCAATTATTATGGGGGACGGCAAAAATATCTAATACTAATAAAATTCAAGCGTTCCAAAATATAGCACTTCGGCGACTCTCCAATGCTCCGCCATATATTTCCAATCTAACTCTTCATAATGATTTTCGTATGAGAACTATAGTTGAAGAAGCACGTAATTTTTATATACGCTTCCACAAACGACTTCAAAACCATCCCGATCCTCTCATAAATGATCTTTCCATCCTTACTATCCCAGGAAACCCTATCCGTAGATTGAAAAGGCAGTGGTGTCGTGATCTGTTGCAAAATTAGTACTTAAATCTTAAAAGAAAGAAAAACAATTAAAAAATAAATAAAAAAATAAAATCACCAGTCAAGAGTCACTAATGGGTGACTGCTTTAATCAACCCCCTCATGATTTATAATACTCTCATCATATAAACTTATTGTGCTTATTGTATAGATTGTTTATGTATAATAAAAATAAAAAAAAACCTTTTTACCTGGAACCCGGTCGCACGTTTGTTCGGTGTTTTTGACTTAGTCGACATAACCCACATGGGGGGTAACAATAGATACGAATTATTTTGTTGTACTTTGTGTAAAACGCGCTCAATCGTGTTCCATTCGATGGTCAGTTTTCAGTTCGTGTACAAGTCATGAAGTTATCAACTATATACGTATGGAAAAAGTTATAGGCAGCGTGTACAGCTTAAAACGTGACATTTTTTAATTATATAAATACAAAATAAAGTAATTACTATCAAGCGTACGTGTTCCCGGAAATATGTTGATGATCCGTCATTATGCATAATGCTTAGCGTAAAATGCCTAAAATCACTAGGCAATGTACATGATTCTTACATTCCCTAGCCTACTAAGCATTGTAGACATAATGCCAAAAACCGAGTAGGCAATATGGTATAAACATTGACTATCGAATCTACGTTACCAACTTGTCGATCGTGTACACGAACTCTGCAATTCAGCTGCAGCAATTCATTCCGTTTATCCGCGTATAACATGTTGACTCATTGACATAAAACATTAAGCTCATTTTATGTACCTATATATTTTTCATCGCGGTGTCGTAACAAATGTTGTAATGGGCATCAAGTCATCGTTTTGCAGCGAATAACGTTATAATGCCTACGTAACATTTTCCGAAATAAATTTGTCTTTAATATATTTTATTCACATTGTTTAAAATCAGACGGCATTACTTATAAGTTATAAATTATAATGCCTGGAAATTGCACATAATACGTAAACCCGTCTATAACGCCAATAACAGTCCATTCCCAGAAAAGTCATTATAGCTTTACCTACTTCTGGTATACGATAGAATTAAAATTGCGAGTGGATCAACACTTCTATAATATTTTCCCAGTTTTATGTTGTTCGAGTATATAATTAACCAAATATTTAGATTATTTTAAGTGCATACACTTCCGGGCTTTAGTTATTTTCAATAAAACAACTATCTAAAAAAAAAGTATTCCAGTACAAGGTTTATCACCTATGTAGCAAAAAAAAAACACTTTTTATCTCAACATTACAAAAAAATATAAAAAAATAGATAAAATGACAAAAAGTAATTTTTATACTTTATATTTATTCGGTAAATATTTTATAACATTACCCATATGAAATGTAAAACAATAAGCAAACGATCGTGCCTGAAAATGATAGCATACCATAGAACAGGCAGGGATTAAATATGGGTGTGACGCGAAAATTAAAAATGTTTTGTGCAAGGTAAAAGTATCGTTTTTATTTATGATTACTTTTTTTGGTCATCGATATTGTAATATTAAAGTTATTGGATATAATTTCATATAGCTGTAGTATTTAATTATAGATAAAATATGCATGCCAAAATAATACAAATAGCAGCACCGCATTAAGCAATCAAAATATTAATAATATAATAATAATTATAAATTATCAATAATGCACTTAAATCTATAGTTATATGTAGTTAAGTATCTGCAGTTAAGTACTGAGATGGTTTGATCATTATAGGTTATTATCAATTCATCCGGAAATTCAACAATAATATGTCTCTATTAGAGACTCTCTAATATTCCCTACTAATATCAAAATATGTCACTTACGTTGTGATTTTGAACGAAAAATGTTTGAACGTTTTTATCCATCGAATAATATTATATAAACTATTTAGTATTTTAATATTGACAATGAATCGAAAAGTCGACAATCGTTAAAAATCAACGCGTACAAAAGTAATGCAAAACCAATTAATAATTAATACATTATATGGTATAATATATGTACCTAGTATTATTTGTATTGTCATCAAATCATACTTCAAAGTTAACTGTAAATAACCGAAAAACCGTCATAATTTTTTACATGTTTTTTTTTCTATTTCATACAATGTAATATTTTAATTCAGTTATGCAGCGTGGAATACAATCTCATGAAATACTTAAATCCATACATGTCAGCAAATATACGGTAGTAACAAATTTACAACATAAATTTTTTACAGTTGTGTTTCAGAGTTAATACTACAACCAAACATTTCCAAGAAATAAATATTTTAGTATACGATATTGTTACGAATCGTAAATAATTCCGTTAGTTTTTTTTTAAAATTATTTTAAAATATTTAAAAATTTTTTTATTATAAGAAAAAAGTGTTAACTTTTATGTTACGAATTGTGATTAATAATATTGGTACTAAGTGTATTATGAACAAATGACAACACTTTACGAATTATTCGTGTCAGAAATGTAATATTATGTTTCCGACCACCACGGGCAACACGAGGTTGAGAACTCCTACCATATACTACGCGATTTTTAATTATAATCTCACTATCATAACGTATAGAAATAAAACCATGTGGAATAAAAAAACAAAACAATAAGACAAGTTGCGTACATGATTAAATTGAAAAAAAAAACATCAAATGTGTCTAAATAATTAACAAATTTATTTTAAGTATAAAACATATAATTATAATACTTTAAAATTAGACGAAACTCCTTGGTTCGGTGATGAGTTTATATTTCTAAAAATATTCGACAGTATTAAAGCCAAATTTCTTAATTAGGTAAGTTGAATTTACTAATGTTCTAACTTTTGCAAAAAAAAAAATTCTGAAAATTTTGAAATTTCTATTAAATTCTATTAAATATATAAGAATGTTTCGAATAGCTACGATTAATATTTATAGAATAATAACCAAATAAAGAAAATCTTGTCTAGGCATGAAAAATGTGACGAAAATATTATACTGTGCAGCGTAAGATTCACGTACTGGGTTGATGTTTTCTGTAATTTTAATTCTGTTTTTCTCAATTATTCGTATAACTTTTGAGAATTTAAAAAAATTTCCTTTTAGAAATTACAAGGTTTGTATACATTGGAGTAGTCCTTCTAGTTTAAATCGTGTACACAGAAACGATAAAACATACATCATGCTAACTAAATACTATTACATTAATCATTTCACTCAGAATCTAAAATAATAATATACCTGGTATACCGTATACATGAGTTCGCGAAAAAATCGTAAAATGTTTTCGACAAAATATTATATTTGTATATTGTTATTCAAAATGTATATTATTGTATATATTTAAAAATATATATTATATATTATTATTTTTTATACAGTTGAAAACGATGTATTATGTTCTTAGAAAATAGAAAAGTGAAATATCAAAATTGTGATTTATCATTAAAGAAATATTCCATTATATTCGATTTAATTGTTTTCGGTATCAATTATAATATGGAAATAGAATATACGCCCAGCGTCGTGCGTATGTAAGATTTGTAAAATAGACTTGATCAATAGTATACATTGTGAGCAGGTAAAAAAAAAACTGTGGATTACGATGTTTGTTTTACCTGCCTATATAAGTATTACATAATGTAACTCATTTTTGTCAACTCAGTCTCTACGTCTCTACCGATCGACTTTTTAATGTGAATGATATGACTTCTGAATATTGATTTTATCGCGTTATTTTATAACATAGGTATCCTATTTATATACCGGACTAGACAATTTTTCATTTGCGGATAAATGTTTGTAGAATACGATGCCCATCGATATTTTATGTTACATTATGTAATTACATACCTAGACAACTAGCGATGTTGATGACTTATGTCATCAACATACTGTTAATGTACTTCTTTCTTCAGTCTTATACAAAGATTTTCTAGCTAAAAATTCGTTTCATGACTTCCTGGTTCAGAATATAAAAATTACATTTTTTATTCTTACTTCACTTTTTGTAATTTTGGTGAAATGAATCACTTTTTAAATAAGTTTCAAAAAAAAAAAAAAAATTTAACATTTTAAAAAAAAATTTATTTTGAATTGTTTTTGTTATGATCAGATTTACAGCGTTGAGGTGTTTGCTTTTAAAAATACGCCGATGTATAACACTCATCAAAAATTATACTTATAAATTGTAATGAATAAATCCGATATAATTTCTTTATATTTATTTTAAATTTTGTAACATAACCTAAATGTACGTATACAAAAATTGTTCAAAACGTATTTTAAGTTACTGTAATATTTATGACATTTTTTAGGTAATTTTTTCTTGTCATTTTTTAATCATTTTAGATCATTAAAGCTTTTTCATGTCATCGATATCCATTTCTGTAAATAAAAGTAAAATAATATATTATTCAGATTTTCTTTTAAAATACTACATTATTTTTATAGTATAAAAGTATACGCATACATAATTAAGTATTTTAACTGTTTGTTTATACAACTTATAATTTGGATGTCATATGTGAATTGTATATTCGTTTACGCAAAGTGTATGTTCAAAATAAAATACGCAGTAACCGGTAATCGTAGATAAATATTTTTTAGTATTTGTTCATTTTTAATAGGATAAAAATTGTAATATTATATTTTTTATATTTATTACGTTACTTCGAAGAGATCATTCAACATTTTTAAAACTTTTATTAAAATTACGTTCACGATGATAAATATTAAATAATACATCACATTAAAATTACTTCATAAAAAACAGGAAATGTGTAAAGCGAATATAGTGATATAATTTAAAACTCTACACACGATAAAAATAGACATTAAGTACTTAAATCATTAGAAATCATCTATATATATTATTCAATTATTAGTATATGACTGCTGCACATCTACATATATACAAAAATGTATTTTTTAACATTTAAATGTAGCGACTAATGAATAATAATCATCATAATTAAAAATAATTTTTCGTTGAACTGTACCTACTAACTAAAAATAATATTTTGACATTTTATGTTTCTCACAATAAACATTTTGACAACCTACCTGTAATATAAATGTGTAGTCTGTTTCTATAAAAAAAAAACTAAATAGAGACCGTATATTTATGTTTCTTAAATGGTGAAATGTGACACATTAAACAGATCGAAAATTGCTTTAAAATATTATTTTCATGAAAAATATTCATAACTACACTTTTTCTACGATAAAGATCCATTGTAATAATTATAATAGTATGTCTATGCATGCAAAACATTTATATATGAATTCTTTGTTGAACAAATGGTCCAAATTTGTAATTCCGTAGACCTGCTTACAATCAAAAGATGTTTGTATCTATGTAAAAACATAATAATTTCGCTTCTAAGGAAAAGAGTATTGATATACTGTCTTAAATTTATACATAACAGAATATCCATCAACAATAACGTACAATTTATATCCCTACTGTAAAACTACTGCGAGAATCCAATAATAATTTCGATGATATATTGTGAACTAAAAATTCAAACAAAATATCGGTTTTTCACATTCGAATGTATTTAATTTATTTCGGAAAACCATCCGATTGAAAGTTCCACCAAACAGTTGTATTTTATGCAATCAAAACGTTTGAGAAATCATATTCTCATTTGAGCTGCACGAAATGATTAAAGATATATACGAACAAAGACTCAGTTTCTGCTAATGCTTATGCTAAAATAATTAACACTCTTATGATAAATGAGTTTTCATCGCTGCGAGTTTGCGAATCGTATTAAAATCACAATTTTACAACCATCCGTAATCTTATTAGTTATTCTTATTATAATATCTACGATGAATTCTAAAATATAATACCTTAAACAACCACATAAACTTGCATTCTTGACCAACGTTGTTGTTTTCCAAGTAGGTACCTAGTTACCTACTAATAAAAGTCGGTCATAAGTCATAACATATAGATTATAGAATGATATCTCTTATACGATTGGTGTTTTTAATTTTTTAAATAAAGTAGTTTCTCTGACACACCTTATACTACCAGGTGTAAGTTAATTATGTCGCTTTGCTCTCGATGGTTATCGCTTATCAACAATATCCTTATATTTACATATGTTTAATATACACATATTACATATTTACAATTTACATACTAGTGCGTTATTAATTTCTGTCTATAAAATTTCTTATTTTACGCACGGACAATACACAAGCAATGCATAATATGTGCATAATATGTGTCGTAAAATAATTTATGTGATTTTGACCAGCATGTATTTAGCATTACATATTTCTGTATTTTGTAACAATTTAATTTGTTTATACTTAACAAAAAAATAAAATTCGTCAATTGTGATATCAAGAAAAAAAAACATTGCAACACCCATTAGTTGAAAACTAACTAACAATCGTCACGAACTGAAAACGTAATATGACCTAAGTGGGTTGATTATAATTTGTACGCACACTTACGATTCGTCAGTAGTTTTGACTCTTTATGTAAATATTTTTAAATTCGTGCAGTAATGTGCAATCGAGTTTCCTTGTACCCTAGAATTGGAGCGGTTATGTTATAAAACATAAGAAAAACAAACGTCTTAATTATATCATTCTTATTTGTAAACTGTAAAATAAATACCTCCTCTTTTAGTACATAGCGTAAGAGACAATGTACTATCTAATATGCATTTATTCATAAGATACGTATTCGTTATCATAGAATAGAAAAAAGCTCGAAAGAGAAACTGTATACTCATTTTCTGGGTCCAATAGTAATGTACGGGTGTGAAACGTGGTCAACAACACAGGGAGACGAAGAAAAATTAATCACTTTTGAGAGGAGAATACTACGGAAAATTCACGGACCAGCTTGACTTCAAAATGACGCAGTGGATCGGAATGGATGGAGAAACTTGGTGGAAGCATGCAAAAGACCTCAACGGTCTGTATAGCATAATAAAAAAAAAAAGAATAGAAAAAAGCACCTAGTAGTAAAATGTTGAACAACTCAACACATAAAAATTAACTTCCACGTTTGTTTTAGTACGATTCTCCGACAAATAGGTAGTAATATATTGATAACAATAAAATGTGACCATCATATTATTATAAAATTATACTCAAATATTTTTTTTTGCCTATTTATAGACAATTCTTTTTAGCTAAATACTTTTCTGGAAGAAATGCATTAATATATGATGAACCGAAAAAAGTGTAACTATCATTTATTTATTATTCATTATTATTTATTGATACTTGCAACCGTTAAATGCATTTGCTTGTAATATTTTAGTTAACTAATCGCCAACGTGTTTACGTTGTTGAACTATTGTGCTTGGAGTGTTATTGGAGGTGTAGTATGTGGTTTTACTGTAAACGTTTTTCTTCTTTAATTCGCTCAATTATATTTAATGAAATTGTACCAAAAGCGTTTTATAGAGTATCATTAAACGAGAAAATTGAACACTATACTCGTATATTAGTGTTGGGCATGATGTGCAGTTTTACTTCTGAGCGTCTTCTGTTCGTGTTATACATTTTAAAACGATTTACAAAGTTGCATGTGTAAATATATATAACATATATAAATCTTTTCCCGATGTCATAAATTTAAAAAGAAAAAGAGAAAAAAAACTCATAGTATAATGATCTGTTCTATTGTAGCGTTAATGCAATCGACAATAGGTTAAACAAGTATAATTCTGTGTCAAAACATCACTACACTTTTAGTTTAAGGTGGTTACTCGGTAAATAATTTGTACCAACGTGTGTGTTTCTATCAAATTATCTTGTTAAAGAAAAAACTAATTTCCTTTTATTTATTTTTTATTTTTATTATTTTCTTGTTACATATTCTAGTATTGTTCAACTATATAATAACACAATATTGCAATTATTTAATGTATTTAATTTAACATGTAAGAGTATGACGTATAATATACGGACATATTTTAAATTAAAAAAAATATTTAAAAAAATTAAAAATCTATCTATCACTGTTCTCGTGTATTATGCAATCGTCTGTGGATAGACATTTTTATACTCTCAAATATTATTAGTAAACACGTATTGTGTTATGTGAAATTATGATAATTATTTCCAGTAGACACACGTAGCAAAAAAAAAAAAAATACACTAATAAAACGGTATTTCTGGTAATAATTAAATTAAGATTTATGGTGGCAAATTCTTTCAGTTGATAAAACTTCATAAGCGACATACTAAATACAATGTAATAGGAATTTATGTACTTGTATTTGATATTCTGATATTTAAACTTACGTCGAGAGAGGTTATTCCATTAAATATGATTAATACAAATATACCTGTAACGAATTCTATAAATGTGAACGATATTGAACGTTCCTTTCACACGGGCCACTTTACGTGTCGCCACAGAAAAGATACAGTGGCGCCACTGATAAAAATACATTATTTTTAAATGATGCTTTCACATGGTGTGTCGCCACAAAATTGTGGTGCCACAGACGGGTTTATGTGGTCGGTCCTCGCTAGAAATCGTGCCACAGTATGTGACGCCACAGTTAGTGATACATTGAAACAATACGTTCATTTCATACGGACCACACCACAAACGACCACGAGTCGTAGTAGTAGTAGCTAGTATCTTCTAGAAGCCCCCCCCCCTCAAAATTAGAGAAATAGAATATTCTGGAATATTTTATTGAAGTATTTCTGGAACATTCCCTGGAGCATAAAAAGGACGGCTGATGGCATGCTCAATGACAGTTCGTCACTGTATACGCAGTAGAAAATCAGGTGATATAACGATGGATGAAAACGTATACGCATATTTTGTTGTTCGAGTTTTGCGTGTGCTTCGCGAACGCAGAAAAAAAAACCGTCGATATTGGGTTCATCCCTTAAACATTTCAAGATTAACTAATGGTCAGTTTTATGTTTTATTCAATGATTTAAAATGTGATCGCGAAAATTTTTTTAATTATTTTCGAATGTCACCTAATTCTTTTGACGAGTTGTAGAGGCCTTTTTTAGAAATTAAATTATTAAATAGTGATGCTAGAAGGTGTTTGATCTATACCTTATAATTTTTTTAAAACAATACAGTAGTATTGTATATTTAAAAATCCACTTTAAAAGTTTTTGTTTAATTAAAATAAATATATTCCAAGTGTTTTTTTTAAATGTCAAGTTAAATGGTACCGCGCCCCCAGACTTGAACTTACATTAGGGGCCCGGGGCTAGGGTTTAGGCCCGGCCTCAATATGACACTGCATGCAGGAAACTTTTGGCGCCACACATAAATTAATTTGTAGCTACCGTGTGGCTATCGTGTGGTTATCGTGTGAAAACTATATAGTTCATGTGGCGCCACTGTGTCTTTTCTGTGGCGACACGTAAAGTGGCCCGTGTGATACATTATAAAATTATAAATTGGTGTATAAGTATAAATTAGAGTCTATAGCAGTAGTCATCAACCTTTATGACTTGCAACCTAATTGCCATACATTTTTTGCGATCCATGTCAGCTTTGTCGGCCAAGAAAGAAAAAAAATATGATAAAATAGTTTAAAACGTCTAATATGTTGTTGATGTATTATTTTAATAATAATTAATAACAGAGTAAATAAATATTTTTATTTATGTTGGTAGTATTTTATCTTTATAATTGGTACTTAAAAGTGGTATTTTATTTTTAAATTTAAATTCAATCAGTAATAATTTCATTTATTAATTGAGTTTGACGAGTAAAATTTGTAAGCCTTTTAAAAGTTTTAATCTGAATTTTTAAAAAAAAACCTATCGCAACCCACCGGCTGAAGACCATCTATCGAAAATATTACGTAGATACTATATTTTTTGTCGCAAGTTAAACTTATCATTTTTTTTAAATATATTAATACGAATATTTTACACATACAAACTTTTTTTTTATAACTTCACTTTTTAACGAAAATGCAATTAGCTCTGAACTCCATCCTTTTATAAAACTCGCGATACATGATACGTAATATATTCATATACAATAGAGTACCTATAGATAATGTTGACGAAATTAAAAACTGATGATAACCAGGATTATTGGATTTGTCGTTTTAGGCCTAGAATACAGATGGTTTTTAAAAAAACGATCGTTCTCACGGGCCAGAACCACAATATTTACAAAATAAAAAAGTTAGCAAATACTACCTGTACTGTAGGCGCAAATAGTTAGAAGATTTGGGAGGGGCTGAAGCTTAGGTCCATACCGTTAACTCTTAAATTATATTTTAATTATATTTTATTATGCACTTACTGTAATCATGAGTATTTTGAGGGGCTTTATACAATCTAATGAGGCTAAGACATCCCCTTTATTTGTGCCTATGACCTGTAAACCTAAATATAATAATAATTCCAATCATAATTTATCAGAAATTACTTTTAGAACATATGATTTTTGTAACACATGATTTATAATGACATTATTACACTTGACTTTCGAACACTAGACCTAGATTTATTTGACACTCGTGATACGAGTCGTACCAGAATTTCTAAATAGAAACAAGTTGCTTCCCAAATAAACGAAATTCATGGTTTCTTAAATTACTCGTCACGTAGAAATATTATAGACCTTATGCGATTGTAATGTATATTTTTATTATTTTAATAAAATTACTCAGAATGTTTGAATAGTCTATGCCCTATGGCACTAGTCTTCATCCTTTTTGACTCGTGAACCAATTTTTTCCTTTTAAATTTTTCGTGACGCACGTCAGCTTTGTCGGTTGCGGAAGAAAAAAAAGAGGATAAAATAGTTAAATATATACAATAGTATAATTTAATCTTAATTGTTCTAGTTAAAGAAGACCTATCGCGACCCACCGGTGTATCGAACACGATTACTCCGTTATCTGCAAGACATGTATCGATTTAGTTTATATATATAATGTTGCATAATAATATATATCTATTTGTATGCATTTTTATTAAATTATTTTATATTATATTTTTTACTGTGACACCATAATTCATAACAGTCAATCCAGTCAGTACCTAATTGTTTAACAAATAACTCTATAAATAAAAAATGTTTGTTCACGTTATAACTACGAGTCGTAGTAGTTATAACTAGAATATTATCAACTTACAATTTGTTATAATCTTTAAAAAATATTTCTCATTCAATTTTTTTTAAAAGCTTAAATAAAAAATGGTCAGCTAAAACTCAAGACGCATCATGCTTTACTTAAATTATAGAATATTGCTTATGGAGGTGGTTAAATATTCAGTTATAAGAAATCTACACAAACTGTGAGTCGTGTTCATTTTCATTAAAACCAATAACTAAAATTAATAATAAAAAATCGTCATTATTCGTGAAACAATCAAATAAAACCGTAATTTGAATTTTAAATATTTATAAAAAAAACTAACTAAACGAAACGTTTCGATTTTTTATTTAGTAACACGTCATAGTCATAGCCATATTTTATATTCTTCTAAGTGTTTAAATGACCTAATTAGTCAAAATAAATATTGTATAAATCCCTATATAAAATAAATCACAATGTGTATTCGCAAAAAATAACAACACTATAAGTTGTACGGACAACAAAAACTATGTTTAAAATCTAAATAAAGGAAAATTGAATAAACGTGGAATACATCTTTTCGTTGCAAACGTAACTGTATCAAATATCAAATTTTTCTATATACGTTAATACATTCTACAAAATCATATACTATTCGTATAACACAATAGTCCGTAGACTGAAAATCAATATGTACTCGTAAGGAACATAATACTATGATCCTATAAAAAATATTAAAAATTGAAAATTTTTTTCATATTTTCAAAATCTGAAACTACAGTACCCGCTCATATATATATATTATTAATACACTATTACAATTATTATGATCTAAAAGTGTTGATATTTTTTTTTTAAACAGTTGTGGGTTATTTGATCAAATAATCGTATGTACCTTAATTGGTGTTTTAAGATTTTCGAATATAATGCCTTTTAATTACAAGAGACATCCGTGCTACAATTATATGCTTTGATAAGTTATTAAATACACAATATTATATTAAGCCGATTTCCTTTCGGTACGATTTTCGACATTAGTGATCGTGAACTGACATAGGTGTTATTAAAACACTTTACTGTTATTAAGTATAAAACAATATTCGTTGAAACGTACGCGATAATTTACCATAATTATTATAAGTAGTAGAAAAAAAAACGTTGTATTACGTTATACTGAAAACGTACTCAAAACGTACACTGATACTGTTTATATTCTTATTCATATGGACTTTATGCTTACTTAGTGAATTATGTCTAAAAAAACCATGTACGATTTTAGTCGTCGTGGTTCTTTGAAAACGGATGCATTAAACATTCAACACAAAATACGGTTACCTACTGCTGTGTCCCAATGAGTCCCACTAATGTTAGCGAAAACTATTTTTCAGTATATTTTATACACAAGACGCGTAAAATACATGTTACACAAGGAAAAATTTCAAGTTAAACAATTGGAATTCTGTTTCACCACATTGTTGTCTAATATAAGGGTGGGCACAAAGGCTCTGAACGGAGGGGGGGGGCAGTTTATAGAAATCAATAAAATAAATTAATAGGAATAGGCATATGCATATATAGGAATTGTCGTATTATTAATCAACATAAAAAATATTTTTGTACAGAAATCTGTCATACTGTCAACAGAAATACTAGTGATGGGTCTTATTGTTTTAGAATGCACCAGCTTTTAATTTTTTATGTAAAACTTAATTAAAACTGAAATCAATACCTACTAAACCATTTTAAAAACTTTTTGTATCACTTTTTTTTGTTAACGGGTGGGGGAGAATTTCCCCTATTGCCCCCCACCCTATATCCGTTCTTGCTCTGTTATAATACACAACGAAATAGAACGATGTGAATATTAAAAAATATTGTCATCACCTACAATATGACGAAGGATCTAATAAAAGAAATTTTAGTATTTTTTTAATTTCAGTCACCCTTAAATATTTTTATAATAAAGTATGACAATTCATACTTGCTCTTACAAAGTATTCCAAGGTCAATAGAAATAACGCACTTAACCGTAATCATGACATTAGACACCATATTTTTTCAATATTGTTAATTTACTGATATGACAAAGTAATAATGCAGTAATCTATAAAAATAAAAACAGTTATGTTCTCAAATGATAAAGAAAAAATTAAATAATTTTATAGTAATTTGCTACTTCAGTAAATATATTAAATCATTTTATTCTATTAACTTTCATATCATATTATACTTTATACGAAGACATTCATTTTCGACATACTCATTAAATATGTACGAAGCTAAATATTATTTGAATAATTAAAAAATTATTTATAGTTTCAAACGGAGATCGAGAGAGAGAGAGAGAGAGAGACATTTTTTATCGAAAAGCTGTTTTTAAATGAAACCGATTATATAAATATACTAATTTCACATGCCACATACACACATTTCCTGGTTTTTTAAATAGTGCGTAAGACATTTATTTTTTTATTAACTTGCTAATAAGTATATTATTTTAATAACTGACACACTCAAATATTGTTGTAGGTATCATTACAAGGGGTAACTTTAAATATTAAAAAAATAAATAAACATATATTTTAATCCAATTCTTCTTCCTATTATTGTAAATTTACTTGTTCCTTTCTCATAAATCGTAGATTTAAAATGTAGAAAATCCTTTTGATGTACAATCTCGGTAATCTCGGTAATCTCGGTAATCCGGCCGTTCGATAATCCGATACATCCAGTAATCCGGCTATTTTAACCTATACGTACCAATATATATATATATGTATTAATATATATTTATATATAAAATTACTATCGTTAACGTTAAAATGTTAGATAAAACTAGGTAATTACAGATTAATTAAATACGTTTAAACCTATTAGATATTTTATTTTTATTCAGTTAACTTAAACGACTACAAGAAAAAGTATTAAAAGTATCATTTCAAACAAAAAAACAAAAAAAAACCTGTCTAATTAAAATATTAATTAAATATAACCATGTACGTATTATTTATATTATATAATAATTACAATAAATAAATAATAATAATATATATATATAGTATTGTATATATATACAGTGTACTCCCGATTATCCGTGGAATAGGGTGGCAGGACATCCACGGATAAACGAATTCCGCGGATAATCCGCAAAATAAAATTTTATAATAAAAACTTTTTTTTTTTTTTATTTTTACAAGAAATTTACAATCTGTTCTTAACTAGAACAATAAGCAAATGTGCATAGAGTAGTTGCATATGAATTTTTTGATGGAAGAAACCACCCATTGGTGATACTACCTATTTTGTGTTATTAAGTTTTAAGTTATGCTAATTTTAATTGTTAGACAGAAGGTCTCTACACCATCTTCGCTTAAGCCGTCTAGGTGGATTGCCTGGAATGGACAAGGTAGATAGTTTTTTAATTAGGGGATTAGGATGAAGAGGTAGTTTGGTGTGAAATCTTTTGTAGTAGCATTTTGCTTCATCAAGTACTGTTGTAATTCTTAGATCGTTATGAAGCGTAAGATTGGATACAAAGGTAGGGGCATTTGTGATTTTTCTTAGGGCAATGTTTTGAAAAGCTTGAAATTTTGAATATTTGATTTTTTTGCACTACCCCAGAGCTGGAGCCCGTAGGTCCAGATGGGTTTTAGAAGAGCTTTATATATTATTAATTTAATATTTAGGTTAGTGTGTGTGTTTCTGTGTAGCAATGAGCTTAGAGTGCGTAGTCGATTGTTTAATTGTAATCTTTTTGATTTTATGTGTGGAGCCCATGTAAGTCGACGGTCTAAAAGGAGTCCTAGATATTTTACTGTTTGGGAACATAATAAAAACTAAATTGGAAATTGAAATTGAAAATTATTATTACATATGTATTATTACAAAAGATACACATGTATGTACAATGAATGTATGTACATTGTACATGTATAATGAAAAATTAATAAAAATTATAAATTATTTATGTGCAAAAAAATCAATCACAAGTTGTTGTTTCTTTGTTTGAAAACTCTTCTTTATAACTTGTGATTGAAGTTTTTTTAATAACATTTTGTCACACAGAAGACTAAATAGGTATACGCGTTATAAATGCAATATGTAATGTACGTTATCGCATAATCGACTATCGCAGCCCAATTTATCCGATAATGTACATTCGAGGGTCCGGGAACATAACATAATGTGTATTAATAAAAGTACAGACACGTGTATTAATATTAAATAAGTGTATTTTACGTCGTTATCGAGTTATCGGCTATGACAAATTCACAACCCAATTAAACCTATAATGATTTATAATGGAAAGATACAATACGTATATATTTTTTTATATACATATAGGTATGTAGACGATTCCGTGGAAGACAGCGGATAATCGAGAGTAAACTGTATATATTATATATATATATACGAGTATATATTATTAGGGTTGCCATAATTTAATCAAGTAAAACCGGGACAGACAGAAAAATAGTAAATGAATATAGAAATAAATATTATTGAACTATATTCACCATTGGGTATGTATTAAAGAAACTACACATTCATTTCTACCTTTTTTTTATAAAACTCCGAGTAACAGAAAACTCGTAACAAAAGTGTAATTTTCTTTTTGGTGCCATAATAACGAATAAAATAATACAAACGAACAATCTAGGCTACGGCCTACGTCCTACTGATGTAAAAGACGTCATTAGTCTGTCTCAGTGTCACCCGTATGGCCGTATCGATAAAATATAAAAATAAAACATGTAAACTGCACAGTGCACAGCGCACATGACTTGTTTGTTTTCCTAGAATATTCCCGATATTATTATTTTATATTTAGTCAATGGATTATTCGTTATCTTTAACATTAACATGTTAACTCTGGATTTCAATTATTATTTGAAAAAATAAAATTGTAGAAATTAAACAATTTTAATTTTTTCCTAAAACCGGGACATATAGGCGTCCCGAAAACATTTTTCGGGACACCGGGACACAGAGTCGAAAAGCGGTGACAGTCCCGGTTTTCCGGGACGTATGGCAACTCTAGTCCCTAGTATATATTTATATACACAATTATAATAATTATATAATTATATAATTATATAATTATAATTATAATAATAATAATTATTAACAAATAATAATCATATATGTATAATGTAATTAATTTTTTTTACATGTATCAGTAAAAATGTAAAATTCAATAAGTAAAAATGCGTTTTTATGTGAACCCCCGTTAATCCGCCGTTTTCGTTAATCCGGCAGTAGCGTGGTCTGATATGTGTCGGATTACCGAGATTGTACTGTACTACTCTAATAGTTATACTATCATCGGTTTAAGTCATTATAAAATAATTCGATTTTTGTTTATAATTAAACTTCAAAACATGTAATAAAAAATGTATCGAATATCAAATTATTCTATATACGTTAATACGTTATACAGTATACTATTCGTACAACACAATAGTCCGTAGATTGAAAATCAATAGATCGTGCTGAGTATATAGTGAAAAGTGAAGATAGTTTATCGAAATCAAAGACGTTAAAATTAAAAATAACGATTTGCAGTGCTATGTGACGCGTATTTCTGTTCGCAATGTTATTTGATTTTACATGCAGCAAAACTTTGGAAAATATTTTATAGACTTGAAATTCCAACTATCATTACTTTTTACAGTTAAATATGAAATATTATTGTACTAGAATAATTTTAAATTGTTGTAATAAAGAGCATGCTAACATATTTTATTTATATTTGAGCGTTAATGCACAACTTGCACATCCCGGATAACGCCGAATTAAACGTCAGTGTTTTATAGTCATTAATACAAAATTTAAATAAAAATTTTAAAAACATTACATTTTCTAGAACAACACAAAACGGGTTTACTCCATGACGATCAGTATAATATAAGTAAAATAGTTAAACACTTATTTTAGTATTTCTTTCCACTGTCTGCAGTTTTTATCACTTAATATTATTTTTTTTATCTATTTACTTTGTTTTTACAACTTTTTAAAGTGTTGAAATTATAACAGAAAAATTTACAAAAATTATTTACATAAATGTTATGCAAATATCTAATACGTATTGAATAATTAAAATATTTTTTTTAAATAAATAACGGTTTTTATATTTATTGTTAAGAAAAAATTAGAACAAAAAACGTACCTACCTATTGCAAAATATATTGAAGAAAATATTATTTCAGATTATTTTCAGATTTTTATAGGTTATAGTGGATATCTAATAAGAACAATTATACATTAAGTCACTAATAACAATTAGGAGTTATGTTGAAAGTAGCTTCGGTGTGTTATAGCTTAGATTCCCAATTTTATCTGTTGGAAATGTTGGAATGAATATTGACAACATTAAAGTAAAATCTGTTTGTGACAAATACTTGAAACTTCAGTATTGCATAACATAGCTTGTGATTTAAACGAAATAGCACCAGATGTAAACTCATACTTTGAAAACCTAATAAATGTAGCAAATTTTGAATCAGGTCCAAATGCTTAAAACTGTTAAAATGATGGATACATAAATAATGGTAATTAGTAGCATATTATTTTTAACAACGGTCATAATAGTTTTTTCCTCTTTAAATTATAAATGAATATCCCTTTTTTAATTTAAAGTCGACATGTTAAATAATAACGTTTTGACGAAAATGTAAAAAAAATCAATCCAAAATTTTTTTTATATAAAATATTTAATTTTAATGATAAAGCATTGATAATTCTTATGTTAATACAAGCTACAGTTTTCTCAACGTTGACAAAGTCCCCTATAACCGGGTAGCTGAACCTATTTGAACCAATTGTCGATTAAGCTTGACACATGTAAAACAAGATTCATTTTAATCCAAGTTTAATAACCAAACCAAGTTTAGGTAAACTCTGATTTAACTGAATATTATGCAAGTGGTATTGATTTCTTATTTTATTTTTAAATGCTTAACGTACATTTTATGTTTGTAATATGAATGTCCAAGACTTAGTTAACAGCAAATAAAAGTTTTATACAAACACAGCAACAGTGAAATAATGTTTTTAACAAATATAGATACAACTCGATATAAATGAATTGGTATAGTTTACTACGTATTATCTTAGCAAAAATACTAGTGCAGATCTATTGTCAACAGTAAATAAATTATATCATAATTATTAATACTTGAATATTTATTTAAAATTACTTAGACGAATGAAAGTATTTACATAGAAATTAGTGTTGTTCAAATCAATTCGACTTCAGTGTGTCGTTTGAGTAAAAATGATTATTCTGAATTATTATACGTGCTGTCGATTAGAATATGTGGATACAAAATATTGTAAACTAAACTCAGAATATTTCTAATATTATATAGATTTGTTTAAATACTTAAATTTGTTCTTATCTGATTTTAATGAAAAAAAATTATATATTAACGCATCTCTCAGTGACAGGCATTTTTAAAATTATACGAATTGGTAACACAATGTCTTATATAGCAATACTGTTAGCAGTGGCTTACCATTTAACACCCCCCACTCCCCAACCATAAGGAAAAATCTATATAATGATTTTTTTTATGGAAAATTATATTGAATACCGGTAATAATGATTTATACCAAAAAAATAGTTATTTTCTATATCGATGACAGACGACAGTTAAAATATTAATAAGAAATAACAAATTAAAACACTTTCAATTTTATTAGAAGCATGTTGCCTTTTATAATTTTAATATGTAAATAATTTTATAAAAAAATGTTTTTATTACGTGTATGGTACCTCCCTCCCACTCATAAACGAATTCCGCGTACACCACAGACTCTTGGTATAAGATTGAAAAGATTGACTAGATTTACTGTGTACTAACTGGATGTAAAATACAGAATAAAGAATTCGAAACTCTCGTCAAAGCTAATATTGTTATAAGGAATGTGATTTTTGTTATCACACACAACACAAATAATGTATCAATATTAAACCGTATGTGACAAATTTGTGCTATGTCACTGAAATGTACGATTATAATGTATACATTTTAAATCACAATGTTTACCTGCGCAGAGTTTTATCCTGAGCCAGTTCACAAGTTATAGAGGGCGTCGAGATGATAAGTGCACACGGAACTGAAACAATTATAATTCTGTATAGAATATCCAAAGAGAAAATAACAATAATCATTGCGACGACATCGCTTACAAAGTACATGCATAACAACGAACCGTCTTAAACATTTGATTTTCAATCTTCATTTCGTCTTCCTCCTCGAGTGATGACTATTGTAAATTGTAATAAAACAATAGCAATTGAAGACGATTTATTACGTTTTACAAATGGCGGGGTTTTTTCAATTTGATGTCCAATAAAAAAAAAAAAACCGTTAGTAAAAAACGAACGATAAAATAAAAATCGTTAAGCAGTTTAGATTTGTTGAACGTCAAATATGTGAACGCATGACGAAAAAAAATTGAAAAAAGGAAAAAAAAATGAATATTTCATTGAACCCGGCACCGAACGATATTGCGATCCTGGTGAAAACAATAATAACTCACGTAACCTTATTATACATAACTGTAGTTTACATTTTATTACGCTGACCGATACGAGTGTCGTTAAACTTTAAATGCGATTTGACTGTTTTCGTAAAGTGTCGATCGTGTACATAATAATATTGTAGTTTTCATATTTCGAGAAGATACATACACACACACACACACACACACACACACATATACAGCGCGTGGCACGTAAATTACAAAAATATTAAAAAAATATAAATCGAAAAATTGATGAATGAACGAATTGTTTGGGATAAACATACTACATCGTGATCACTGATCAGTGTAGTATACAATTTGTATTTGTTTAGACATATTTTTCTTTTTACTTTTAATTTCGAAACGAATAAAATATAAATGTTATAAAATTGTACTCTAAAAATTGATTAAATTAAATTTATACATTCTTTCAGTATTTATTTAATTTGTATAAATGGAAATTCTTAGATAAATTTTATGATTTTAAGATATAAAATGTATTTAACTACTGCAGTCGTTTGAAATGTAAGTCTTTAAGGTGTTTACAAACAATGAAAAAATATAATAGAGTACGAGTCTAAAACCTTCAATGAATATCATGCCTATCAAATTTCAAAAAATAACAAAAAGGTTAATTAAAATTAAAAATTGATAGAATGACATTATTACTGGTTTTGAAATGAAATGAAATTATAGAAGTTTTGAAATATACGAGTATACCGTTTAAAAATAATTTCGTTGTTAATATGTGATGACGAATTTTTGCCGGTCACCTATATCGGCTACACCTAATTATTTATTGTTGTAGTGAATATAAGTACAACGAGTTGATATAATAGTTGTTTGAAATGTTTTAAAAATTAATGCAAAAGTTCGCAATTACTACCGTATTATGAGTCTCATACGATATTAACAGGCAACGTCATTATCTCGAAAGTATAATTTTTAAATCATTAATGTTTTTTTTATCTATCTCAACATACCCTCGCAATCAATCCTAAGGATAACCATTATATTGCTCATGGTCTCGGTTGGTTTAGAAAGACATTCCGATAATTATACCGAAAACTATATTTTAATTAAAATTATATCACATCATGTTTAACACAGCTACGAATCGTTAATAAACTTATCATTTTATGTTTTTCATAAGGTCACGAATTACAAATTCTTTAAATATTTTCTGCCGATAAAATTATATTTAGTTTCGGTATTACACATTGATGGATGGATTATTACAGAGAGGGAAAAGGAAAGTAATTCATTTTAGGCTTAAAAAAACCTAAACAAAAATCAATTGTTTATTAAAAAATTATTAAATTGTATCAATTTGTTTGATATAAAATTAAATAGGTTTTTTTTTCTCGTAACCAAATTAACATTTCGACGGTCTAACACTTTATTTCGTATACTTCATCAACATATAAAAACAGTATTGTTTAATATAGTTTATTTTTATCACCGAAATTAGTTTTCGATAAGTTCATGATTGATGAAATTTTATTCTGTAAATTAAAAGAAAATAGCTATCCTCAAATTTTACAAAATATTTAAAAAAAGTTAGTTTTACAATTTTTTCTATAGCTATGGTTATTCTTATGATGTATACACCTAGTATTGTGGTGTACCAATAAATATGAAATAAGAATGGCAAAATTATTTTAATTGCTTTTTGTAGAAACTGTTATTTTAGAAATATATTTCAATGTACTCTGTAAAGTGTAAACTGAAATATTTTAAGCATTATTATAATCATTTGTTTATGCTCAACCATTCTTACAATAAACATTCATAATACAAGAATAGTTGTAGTGTTCATATGATTAATTATGCCATATAGCAAAAATAATATAACCTTACTTGAAATTAATTAAAAATAACACGTATTTAATTAAGATTACAGGTGAAACTTAAGTTATTAGTTGATAACAAACCAATCAAGAAAATTATGTTAGCGACTCAAACACGTATTAACACTGCATTTTAATAATAACATTGTTATTAACATGTAAATAACAAATCTGCAGTGTTTTGTTACATTGTAATGTATTCGTTTAGAGTTTTCACTATTGCTGAAGATTGTTGGAAAATAACGGTGTCGTCGTGACTCTTCGACGTCCTAACGACTCTTTAATAATTTTATTCTTCTATAAAACTTTTACTCTATAAAATGTCTCTTATATTTTGTATAACTTATACGTGTTACCATATACCTATATACAGGTCCGTTTTTAAGATTTGCGAAGCCCAGGGCAAAAATACTTGTGACACTATCTCTAAAACTATAATAGCTATTATGTAATCAGTTATTGCACGGTTCTTATACCATCAAAATATACGTACCAATTATTCTTTACCTATATAGTAACGAAAAAAAAAGGATTTAAAAATATTTCAACAATGGAAAATAGTTAAATTATTTTGTCTTATATATATTATATACATATAATCATTGACGAACCATTTTCCAGTAATAATTTAAAATATATGCTTTAATTCAATAAAATAAAAAAAGAAACGATAAAAAATATATTGTTTCAACTGACTTTTGATAAACCATGTAAATAAATAATAATTTTTATAACAACGTTGTAACTTTTAAACCTAAGAAAAATAATTGTTTGTAGTATAAATAACATTTTGATTGTTAACATTTGAAATAAATTGAATGTATAAAATAAAACAAATTAAATAACATAAAATAAATTTTTTGTGGCTTTTATTTCGGCAAACTTTATAATTATATCGAAATGATCTAAATTTCTACTCATATATCATGTACAATTGAAATAATTGACAAATCAGAAAGACGATATTGAAATATCTAATATCTAATAAATTTTATGATTTTTAACTTGTCTTTGCACTAGCTGTAGTCATAGGGAGGGTCAATAGAGAATAATATTCTCAATGCAATGAAAATATTTGGAAATGAGACACGTGTTGATTCTATTAAATCAAGATGTTCTAAAGACGTCTTTTTATGTTCATAATTTTGCAGAACATTTTTAATTCGCCTAAAAGTTCAAAACTATTTATATCACAATTTTTACCGTCTTTTCATAAAATCGCTAAGCCCATACAATATTTTCTTAACATTTTGTCATCAAGTAATTATAAATGTTCAATATTTTATAAAAATCAGAAGTAATCTGTTCATTATTATTACAAAAATGATTCACGTATAACTTAGATGCTAAAATTGTTTTTATAAAATGTTTGCTTCACTGGTCAGTGAGTGGTTTCAAAATAAAAATGCTTAAGTAGAATGTTGTTTATTTTTTGAAATGCTCGAGGCCCTTATTAAACAAAAAGTGAGAAGCCCGGGGTATGTGCCCTGTTCCCCTCTCCCCCCTAAGGATGGCTCTGGATCTATGTGCGTAATGGATTCGTACTACATATTTATTTCGCTGATTGAGAAACCATCGCCATCTGTATCCAGTCAAACAAGTCACTCGGCATCACAACTCGCGTATATTTTACCGCTAGATGACGTTCCATGTCCCGACCTAAACTCTGAAGCGATTTTTGAACAATACAATAATTTATTCACAAGATACGTATTTTTTTCAAACATTAATTCGAAAACGCGTATTGTTTTCTTACAATCTGACTTCAGGAGTGGGCTGAAACGTTTTACGGCAATCTGCCCGTCTTCTGTATTAATGATTGCATTTTTATTTTTTATCTCCTGGTCGGCTGAGGCAACAAGGTAACATACGTTGCAGGACTGTTCGGTTGGAAAAGGCATACTACGATGTCGACTAGCACTGTACGACGAGCAGTAGGTATGCAATTATAACGAATAAATTATGAAATATTGATAAAAAATGAAAAACAAGTTTGAAGAATCGTTCAGTAAAACCATTTGGTTTTGGTATAAAACACATTTTGAAGTTCGAAAAAAATTAAGTTTATTTTTATTTTAATTACTACTTCATGCCATGATATACCTTAAATGATTTCGCATCCAGATCCTAAATGTATCAATCCTCACCTGTCGTAATTGGAATAATAACTATGGAAACAATTGAATGTCATAACTTCGTACCCACAGAAAGTCTGAAAAATGACTGATGGAGATTTGTACTTTGAAAGCAAATACAAAAAATAACTATATAAGCGAAGAACTTATTGAATCAATAGACAATATGGGGTTGATTAAGAGAATACAATAGGATATAGTTTTTCAATAATAGGTTTAATAGGTAGTTAAAAAAATGACTTACCTGTACGAGAGATTTACAATGATTTCATTCTTATCCAAGCAAATTTAAATTACCTAGGTATTATTTTATAATACAATTTACATTTTTGAAATCCTTATGTAAATCAAGATAATATTGCATGTTATACCCGTGTTGTAAAGAATACTTAAATAATGTATTTATGATACTACTTAAGTCTCAAATACAAAAAAAAAAGTATTTAAAAATTAAATTACATACATTATCAGACAAATATATTTGAGTAATATTCAAATCATTTTAAAAGTATTTAAAATACTTTTTAAATTTGTTTTTGTTATTTTTTATAAATTGTTTTTATTACACTTAAATACCATAATTTGTGAAAATGTGTATCGGTAAAAATCCAATTTAAACCCTAAGATATTATTTGACTATTTACATGGGAATCCGTAATACATAAATCATTAAACAAACCACCAAAAAAAAAAAATTCAAGTACTGAATATTAACAAGTATTTCGTACGAAATACTTGGTATTGATAGTATTTCAAAAAATATTTAAATAACTTTACTCAAATACTTTTACTGAAATATTTTACAACACAGGTTATACCTGTAGGTACTTGGTTACATATACATTATCCGATTTCAAATCTGCTAATGTGTTATTATCTGCGGCTAATGTTAAATGACCCGTGCTCTTAATTGATAGCACGTAATCAGACTAGTATCAAAACTATCTCATAATTATTACAACATCGTCACCCGTGACCTCGGCCGTATTTAAAGATTTTCCGTCCTGTGGCCACAAAAAAAAAAATTGAAGTGTAAATATATTTTAGGTAATAATATATGTTATATTAAAATGATCAACAAACCATATACATGTCGACAAATCGTTATAAAAAATGATTGTATTAAATGTACAAAATAATTAAACAAATATAATATGATAGAATAGAAAATTTAAAAGATCCTAAAACCTGCTGTCCGAGGAAATATTCCCTTGGTGCTCCTTTAGATCCGACCCTGCCCGCGACTTATCGCGTACATCTATTTACAACTTTGCGCGAAGTCATTTGCTCCCGTTTTGTGTGGCTATTGCAACGAGAAAAATATGTTGGTTTATCATAGTATATCGTGGTTTATAACGTGCTACTTACTGCCGTTGCTATTACCGACGTAGACGCATTTAGGAACGTAGCAGAACGTATTGTTCTGAATACGCGAGCCATGAAAGTATTATGTATAACGTAAACATTTTGTGCGAAACTTACTCTATTGTGAACATGAATATTAACCGCGACCATCAGGACGACGACGGACCTTGTGCCGAGCAAACCCGCAACGCGCTGCAAACACGGAATATAATAATTTGTATAATGTTATGTTATTATACTCGTGTTCGCATAATGTGAACCAATAGGGTTCCTTGCTAAGAAAGTTTAATATTTTAGCAGGCCAACCGTAGATACGCATACTTATTATGTAGTACATAATATGGCACGTCGAAAAGGAAGAAAATCCGTTTGGTTGTATAATCGATTGCGTTTTTGTTAAATAATCGTTAATAATTAAGTTTCCGATAACAGTTTTTATATAAAATAATATTTGAATCTAATATTGAGTGTGAAAGATACTTATAAAAACTTGCTGCTTCGGGTCAATGTTTAGAACATTATATTAGTACAATGGTCAGTGTTATAGCTATAATAAAGCGTATTCAGTAATTTAATATTCCCTATGTATATTATGGCAGGTACGATGTATAAAATAGATAATACGATGCTTTTCGCTGACTCACCATCGAAGACCTATCCGGGGAGAAAAATATGGTCCTAGCAAATATAATGGACAATTTATAACAGTTAAATAATAAATAAAAATATGTTATTATTATATTGAAATCTGGAAGGCTTATAAGACAATTGATTCTTAAATAATTCAAATTCTTCGCCTTAAAGGTCAATAAATTATACTTTCAGAGTTAAATAATAATTATATTAGATGCTATAAAATGTCTTTAAGCCCAAAACAAATGTCGACTTGAAAGTGCTGCAAAACCACTGGAAAATAATGAAATAATTAATGTCTACAACTTTTTTCTTGTATAGCTAATAATTCTTGAAGCCGTATTTATTTTTAAGTTAAGTTTTAAAGCCACGATGATTCATCGCAATTCGAACTATTATTTTGGTCAAAGGTCAGTGTAATCTATAATCTATTCGAAAAAATAGTTTATAAAATTTAATCACCTTATTATTGTCTTGGGCTATCTTAGTTAAGCTAGTAACTATGTAAATAAAAAAAACCTTATTATTGATAAATAGGAAAAGTAATATTGCCATGAAAAGACAACCTAATAATTGTAAATTAAATAGATTCTTCGCTCCATCTAAAAGCCAAAGTCTATTGAAACTAATCGTACACTTTATTTGCTATATAACCAATATTAGTTTACAACAAGTTACAACACTCGAATCAGATTCATTCAAAAACTGAATTCAAAATCTTACGCAATATTTTAAATATGATTTTTATTCGTGCATATTGACTGTTATTATTTTATACATAATATTTTTTATTTATAGCTTATGAGTTTTGAAAAATGATTTTGAAGTGTATCTTAGTTATTGTTAAATGTTCTTCGGGCTACATGATTTCACTGTCACCAAAAGTGATACTGACCAAAGATCATCGGTGCATTTTTCAAACACGTATTGAAACGAGTTTTATATTTCTTGATATTGCCTATATAAAACTCCTTTAAAGTTGTTACCGTTGGCTATCGTGACGTATTGTTGTCGTTACTGTAGTAGACACATGTTAGAAACATTATAACTAATTTTGATCAAGATTTATGTATGTTACACAACTTTGCAGGAAAAAAACTCAAAGATCAATAATGACTGTGTAACTTTCAAGATATTTTCTTATGATTCCAACTTGACGAGTGATTATTCGTATTCATTCGTAACAGTATAATTTAACGAGTTACACTTTTGTCAACCGTATAAAGTTAAACTTTTTCGTTGAACACATCTATGGCCTAAATAAAATTGAAAAACTAACGAAATTAGTTTTTGGTGAAAAACGTTAGGTACCTAGTTGATTCAGCCATTCAGGTCAACGAAGACAATTGTATATTCATCAAACAACTCTAAGAGTATAAAACCACTATCCCGTAAAAAACGTGTAATATTTTAAATCGTATTTTTTTCTTCATCATGTATGATTAATTTCCTATTTTTATTTATATTTTCCAAAACTGATTGTGATAAATTGACACTATTTGTATTTGCATGTCCGTTACGTATACCGTACGCGTTGACCGTTACATATTTGCTGTAAGTATCTTACACATATCCTAAGTTATATGTGTCATCAAGAAGCGCAAGCACATTTTAACGATAGCTCGAACTCAAATGAACTTATGAACTGAAGTACTCTTAAGTTATACTACATGGCTCTAGACAGTTTGTTTAAACTTTAAAACACCGCAAGATCTATTTGAGAATTGTTATATGAACTTGTTGACGTATATTATGTACCGCCCTAGAGTTACATCGAACGGTTTCAAAAACAAAACATTGAACATTTTTAACTAACACTTTGTGATAAATTAATGACCAAAAGTTAATAAAGATACCGCAGGTGACCGGTCGAAGTATTCCAGGAAATAATGACTGGTCGAATATATTATCAAAAGTATAACTCGCGGTAATATATTAACGTCTTACCGTGATACCACTTTATGACTTTAAGACTTGAGTAACTTTTCGTCATTGTAAGTACTCACTACATATTTTTAACATAATAATATATTCGTATCTATTGACTTTTATGTTATTTTCCATATTAAGGATACTTTTAACTTTGCGTAATAGTCTCATAAGATATTTTTAGTTTAAAGAAATATTATACACGCACATATTTTGCTTTCACAATAGTGACTCTGCAAATATTCAGTTTTAAAAACCTTTTTTTATCCCTGAATAAGCACTTTTAGTTTTTATTTTATTTTTTAAAATTTTTTATTATATTAATAATTCAAAATGTAATTGATTATGTAATTTTTTAACGTCAGAACACACGTGTAACAGTTTATCAGCTTAAATGTATAAACGAAGTACCTATATAGTAAAGAAAATGAAACAAAATTATATATACTTTTTAAAATTAATTGTTATTTTACGGTTTATTACATAATATGCTTCATTGAAACGGTTTCAGATTTTGATAACCTTTGACCATGTTCTATATGAGCACATTTGCATTACACAAGCAGAGAACCGTTCCACTGTATATAATATTTTATTTTTTCCTATGACTGAATCCATTAGTTTAATCAAATGAAACCAATATTTTAACGCTAACAATATTTTAATATTTTAATTAAATCCGGTAAATTTGTGTTACCGGTCTTATCAAAATGCAATAAATACAAACAATAAATACGATAAAGTCGATATTATGAAAATGATAACGTTCTTTTAATATTAATGATAAACATAGGGTCATCTTATTTTTCAAATATTTATTGAGTGCGCTGAGTGGTTTGGATCAAAATGTTTTTTGTTGAACGTAATTCATCGTTTAAAAATCCCCATGTTGTTTGTTTTTTGTTAAAGCAATTTTGTGTTATTCATAAAAACACAACTGATTTTTTTCAATTATCAAACGAGAATAGTCCAAAGGTATCCAAAGGTCGGTAGTACTTTATCTCATATTTTTGTTTATGTACACAAATCTCAAAATTAGACTAAAATAGAAATGTATTCAACACAAATACGCACAAACATACACACTAGTCACACTATATTCACGATTAAATTAGGTTTTTTTGCAATGACTTTGTGCACACTATTAGTTTATTATGGTCTTATAGTCAATCGGATATCGCAGGCGCCGATTTTTTGTAACTATTTGAAACTGTTTAGCTTTAAATGTGGTTATTCCTGAGCATAAGCTAGTTAAAAAATTAACTTTAGAACAATCTGTTACCTAACTTTTTACTTAATTTATTAATGAAATGGATGACACTTGATGATTGGTATCAATAACCATGGTAATAACTGAGCTCTTTTCAGTACATTTGAAAGGTATATTAATATGATAATAATTATCAGGCATAAGTTACACTAAGTTACGGTTAAAAATGAATTTCATGTTCTATGTTTAATATCACGTTGGAAATGGTAGGAGTAATAAATACGTGCTTAACTATACTACGGTATGTAAATACATCATTATGATAAGTGTTTTACCAAATTGGTAATTATTATTTAAAATATTAAGGCACAATTATTTTTTATGGTATCCATAATATATGTTGATTTTTTAATAAATTACCTGTTATTTTTTCTACTAATTAATGTTCATATTTTTCTTCACATGAATTTTGCACTCGTATAATAAAATGTATTATTTGTCAACTACAGTTGTACAATATACAATATTTTGCATTGACTTAGTAGGTATGGTAAATAATAAGTCAAAAGCGATTTTTTTCAGCGGACTTGTACAAACTCAAATATAAGCAATTGTAATCTAAACATTTTATTCTGGACCAATTATATGACTTATACGAAAATCGTATTTTAGTCCCGACGCATATAATAGTTCCGACGTGGATAAGTAAAAAAATATTTTTCGACGATACTCAGAAGAGTTTTTCGACAGTTTTAGAAACAGTTATCGCAGTTATAATGTGGGTTAGATTAGATTTGACTAGAATTTAATTTGCATCGTTTACCACGTACGTAGACATTAATTGTTTGTAAGCTTGAAAAACTTTACTGCATCACATGAGTGATCATATTTTTAATGTTTATTTCAGGTATGAATGACAATGTGATATCGATTCAAATGAATCTCCATCGAGACTAATCACACTGAAGAGGAAAACTAATACGACATACTGCCTAATTCTAATTATTATGTTACATTATAAAGCATAACAATAGACAAAATTAAAATGTATTTTTTTTTAAATATTTATCACGTGATAATTGTACTAATTGTCATTTCACTTTTTAAATGTTCCATATTCTTTTTCATTATTTTTGTATAAATGTTTTGAAAACAGTGTTTTATTATTTTGAAGCTTCCAAGTTATAATATTGTGAACAGTTATATTAGATTTAATGTTGAATGACAAATGACTACACAAAAATCGTAATTAATTATGATTTAAAGTGGCATGTTTGTAAGTTTTTATCATTCAAAGTTTCACATTATTTTATGATACATGATAAAATAGTACAATTATAATAAATATATTTACTGTTTTCGCTTCATAAGGAGATTAAATTCATATTTAGAAAAACAAAACCGAATTATGAGAGTTAAATGTTTTGAACAAATTACAAATATGAAATATTAATAATTATTTCCCCTGACCGATACACTCTTTACGTCATAAATATAGTTTCGCAATAGGCGGATTAGTAAATTAAATATAATAAACCATTTTGCGTGGAAATTAAGCTTTTCTATAATTTAATGGTTTATAATATATCCATTAGAAAGTCCATTAGATAATTACGTATTGCGCTTTAAATGAGCAATAAAAATAAACGTATTAAAAAATAAAAATACTAAGTTTGAAACAAAATAAAACAAATAGGTATAATTCTTCAAATAAATAATGTGAATTTCAAAAATCATAAGATCACAAACAATCAAAACGAGTTTTTTTTTTGGAAGATATGTAAACCGACAATTTTAATTAATAAACCAAATCAATTTATAATCATATGTCGAGAATTAAATTCTTGTTACACGTATCTCGGTGGAAGAGTACAAAAACACGTGTCAAAAAAAATTTAAAACTTGATTGTTTTTCAAAATAAATACGATATTATAAGCCCGTAGTGATTGATTTGTTTTCATTTTTAATTTAGATTTTTATTAACTTTTCATTACAACTATTGCTCATATTTACAAACGCCATGTGTTATAATAATTTTGAATTTGTAGGAATAGCATGTATTGGAACGAGAAAACAATGCTACAATTTACTATCAATCGTCACATCAATAGACGGAAAATATAATTAAAAATTAAATCTCGTACGTTTCGTGAATGATGAATATAATTATATTCTGATATTCGAATGTTGTAAACATAAAAGTTTTGAGTGAACATTAAACAAATTAACGTAGGTATGGAGTGAAAAGTTTTCAACATGAATAGTTCTCGACATATTTCGTTTTCAAAACAAATTGTAATACTTGTTTCAATAATATTTACTAATAAATTATTCGTCTTTTTTATGTATAGCGTTTTAACTTGACCAACGACCACATGTATATTTTAATTTTTTATTGTGAACGCACATAATTTTTCTTTGTATGTCGTTTTCAAAAAATTCAATGTGGAACCAGTATAATTTGTTATTTTAAACATTTAATGTTTAGATAGGCGTGATCATTCTCATTATAATAACATTTAAACGCGTGTTGAAAATTTATCATCAATAAATAGTTGATTTTTGAATATTTTTTTCGGTAAAATTACTGTAACTGTGTGTTTATTGGTTTGACAACTTTACCATACAGTGCTTACCCAAAGACGTATTGTACCTAAAAAAAATCAATTGATTCGATCAGGTAAGTCCTGTTCAACAATTTACTGTTGAAATATTCGATAAACTTACACCGACCTCTTTTGGAATCATTTCTTAAATGCCTTGATTTAACATTACTTTCCAGTGTACATAAGTTAATGTGCCCTTAGCATATCAATAACGGTTTACCATAGGAAGCAAATATCTTAGGGTTTTTTAGTATTCCGTATTCGTAGTATATAAGTTTTTTCAACAATCATTATATTATATAATCTATGTAAAATAAAATATTTGTAAGAAAAGTGTTATTGAATGAACTGAACAATTTTGTACAATCCTTGTTTTAGAAATATTATAAGTGTATGTGTATTATTTTTTTTTGTTTATTTGAGAAATCTACAATCTATACTATACATTTAGTACAAATGTGCAAATTAGTAACAAGCAGGTTTTTTGACCGAGTACCTATAATAATAATCAAGTTTTTTTTATATAGGTAATCCTTATTTTAGAAAATACGTGCCTATGTGTATTTACAACGTATTTACTGTTCTGGCATTTACGTAGTAGATCCGAAAATATTCCGTGATGCATTGTGACTGTAATATAACATTGTGTAAATTATATTTTCGGCGTGGAATACATTTTTTGTTTAATTTTTAAAGAAAATATCTGTTTTATACAACAGTCCCTTGGTTGGGAAGCGTGGGAAGGACTTACTCCCCTTGAAATATACTAATTCATTGTAGTACATTTATCCAGTGTAGTTTACCAACATCACTTTTACGTGAGTATCTTTAAAAGAACATTCATAATAAAATATTCATTATAGTTGTAAGCTAATGCATTCAACACATTAGTACACAACTTCATACTGTACATTTGATAATAAATGCACGGTTTTAATATTTTATTAATTATAACTTTACACGCTAAACTTAATAATTGTTTATGCAACATTTTAATAGCACAATAAGTTTCAATATCTATTGGATCTATTTTCATCTAACATTTTTCCCAATTTGCGAAAGTTAGTAAATATTGGAAAAGAAAAAGAAAATTGAAAAATTGAGCAAAAGCATAATAGTTTGAGAAATTGGTAAAGAAAAACACTTAATTTCTTTGACATTGGAAGAATAATAACAGTATATAGGTATACATTTTGTGACAAAGCAAATAAAGAATGTAAGTAAAGTTAAAGTGGTTTTATTGTTACAATTAGCCTAATGGCAAACAAGTCGGACCTGAAATAGACTTAAAGAACCATAACGAAATATTTAAATGTCATTATTACGTAGTAAGACTTTTTGAAAGGAAATATTTCCCACGATTATCTTAAGTCATGCGCACCATAATTGATGATTCGCAAACATCAAAAACTTAAGAATATCGATTGAAATAAGTACGAAAAGTTTACGGGTTACCCCTACATATGATATGGGCACATAGATATTCCATGAAAAATAACGCGACTTTTTGTTTTGTTTTTTTGTTTCTTGTGTATTCGTTGAATCACAACTGCTGGTGTACTACAGTTGAGCTGGTACAAAAAAAACATTGTCGAATATTAAGTTAACTTCACGGTTGGAAGTATTTGGAATATAATTATTGTAATAACTACAAGCACACGTATGATGTACAACACGTTTAATTTATCGCACGGTTATTAATACTCGTAGATATGTTCGTTAATTGATCGCTAATAATTCACCGCATGACAATATTACCGTCTAGCGTTACCATTTCGTCACCATTTATTTTATCGCGAAAAACATTATTTAACGACAAATTATTAATCGTAAGTCTCAAAATATTATCAATTAAACCGCATCTACCATGTACAACTGTTTTTTATCGTGAAATATAATAATAATAATATATTATCGTGTGTGATGAATCCATGACGTTACAGAATGAATTTGATGCAATGCACAAGCCACTTCGTAGACCATAATATAGTTTTTAATTATTCCGACTAGGTACTTAAACTATAATACCTCTGTACGAACATTTCATTTTTATTTGAATTCAGAGGTTGGATTGCTCATAATTGTATTATTATAAATGTAATATTTAAACCAACTCATTTACTTAGGTAATTCATATTATATTATAAAGGATGATCTCCCACCGAGATTTACTCAGAGCGATATCTCCTGTGTTAATAGAGATAATCAAATCCAGATTTTTTTATGAGTACCCCCGGGCAAAGGCAATTTTGCTGACAATAGTTTGGTAAATATCAGTGTATTATCAAAGAAGTTGAAAAAATAACTTTTTATTTTATAAATTGTATACATTTCAGAGTTAGCCATTTTATAGGGCTTATTTTTCTGAAAAAATTGACGGTTCAATATTCAACTTTCATTATTTTCTTGATTTTGAATCATTTGTTTAGCTTACAAGAAAATAATGCACTATTTACATAATTTTAAAGTATAATAACATTATCAGCAAACCTTATCGGAAAAATTATGAGATGATAATAATTTACATTATTTCTGTATAAACTAAAAAAATATTAAAAATCATGAATCCGATGATAACTAAAATTTGAACCGTCAAAATTTTCAGAAAAATAAGCCTTATAAAACGGCTATCTTCGATTTTCACAAAAAATTATAAAACGAAAAGTTTATTTTGTAACTTCTTCAATAATACACTTATATTTACCAAACTATTGTTAACAAAATTGCCTTTACCCAGGGATGCGCGTGACAAAAAAACAGTATTTGACTATCTCTGTTAACACGGGAGATATCGCTCTGTGTAAATCTCGGTGGGACATCCTGTGTATCTCATACTCATAGTATATTAGAATAACATAAGCTGCTGTTTTCGTTATTGCTATGAACTGATCTTGCGATCAATTGTCTCGTGCGGTAAATAATTGACGACGGAATATATATTAATATATAATTAATATAATATATATATATATATTATACTCGCACGTATTCATCGTATGATTATTGATTATTAATTATTATACACCATTAAAGGCATTGTGCACACATTAAAATATTATATATGGGAAATATTCAGTAAAACAATATTATTGCGTATCAGCTTAAATCACAAAATTAATAATTTATGTACGACCACATGAATTATAACATCAATAAACAGATTCTGGTAATTAACTAATAACTATAGTTATTTGTTATTACCTACCTCGCGTTAGAGTTTCCAATCGGTCGATAAAGAAAAACGGAAAACTGTTGTAAAGGTTAAGAAAAAATATTTTGTGCAAAACAAATGGTTATGGTAAATGCAAGTATAACACGAGAACGTGATTGCGCAGTTGGCGGTTGCACCTAGTACACGAGTGGTGATTAATTGTCGAACTCGGAAAACGATACAGATCGAAGCTGTCTGTAAAGTGTTAGACCGACGAGAAATATAAGCAGTGCGTTACATTTATATTTTTTATTAGCTTTTACATTAATTACTTGATTAAATAAACAGTAGGTAGATAATATATTTACACTATCATCGACCATCGTACATATTGCACAGCGATTACGTTTCACGTAAAGTATACATATATATAGTTGGTTAGGATCCAAGATCACCACGCCCGTTCGTCGAAAGTATAAAATAACACCATTTATTGTAAAATGATTAACTACACGTATTATACGTAAGTTATAATTAATGACACCATCACGTATTTTTTAAGTTAACGAAAATTCAAACAAAATATTATAATCTGCTGGAAGGAGTATAAATTGCTACGTAAATTCATGATTCAACCAATATTAATTATTTTGTTTTGTAACGTTTATCCGAAGCCTGTACAGGAACTCAAATGTTTTTAAAACTTCAAAACTGTACTTTATTTACGACAATTTATAAAAATTGTCTGCCAATGTATATTTTTGAACAAAGCAAATAGCCTTTGGTGTTCATAATAATTTTATTATTTTTAGGTTTACTTTGAATCGGTATAATATTTATAATTAGTTTGTACTTCAGACAAACAATTTTTTAGACGCAGTTTGCTATGTGGAACTTACAATAGAAGTCCTACTAATACCTAAATTTACGACGTATTTTTGAAAAATTGTATAAAGAAAGACTGTTGTAAAATATTCCAGTTAAATGCATAGCTTTAAATACCTACAGTATTAGTTTTTATCACGAGTTTTAATCAGAAGGATCAAGAAAATGTCAACTTACAGAAATTTAGATTTTAAAAATATTTGATTTGTTGCTAGTTTGAGGCGCTAATCAAATATCTTACAATTTTCTTTCGCTATCGTGCTTCATTTTGATAACTATATAAATCGAATCGCATTCCGGTTGAATCTACAGTCTACATACTGTATATATACTATACGAGGGTAATTAAATGCATGTGATACCTAAATTCTGCGAAAAGGTAATGTGTTAACTTAACTTTTAGAATTATTTTAAGATTATGCGTGTTTATAGTATGATCTTATATATTATGCAATACGTACAGAAATCTCTTAGTTTTAATTTTATAGACATTTTATTGTTATAACTTATAAGTAAAGCAAGGACTTTCATGCACTAAAAAATCATCAAATATGCATTTAAAAATATGCACTTATGCATCAAAAAATTAAAAATATGCGGTTAAATATGCCCTTAAAAAATTTAATTTTATTATTATTCTATATAAGTTTTAACTAGATTTATATTATTATTTATTAAATTGATTTGGAATCTGTTTTGAATGTTGGATCCCATTCTTCTTAATTATTATTCTGCACCTAATAAAACAAAAAAGGTATTTTAAAATAATTGATGAATTATTCTCAAATATTTACCTTGCCTAAATTAGAATTGCACTGAATTATTAACATTTCTTTGATATTTTCAAATAGCAGAGAACGTATTTTATCTGCCAGCAGATTCTTATATTACGAAAAACTTCGTTCGACGTCCACTGACGTGATCGGTGCATATTTGAAGTAAACCATTTCACTAGCATTTAAATCTCCTAATTCATCAATGTTTTCCTCAGTGCCATTTAAAATATTTGAAATTATACGAAGCGTATTGAAACCTTTGTTTTTTTCTATTACTTTTTTAAGTTTTTCCACTACTGATTTTATACTCTTCGATTGTGTATCAATTATGTTCATATCGTCTATAATTTTGTTTAAAATGTTAATTGAATCGACTAGTTTTAATCCACTATCGTGTTTATACCACGTACCTACTATTCGTTAAAAGATACAAAAATTGACATAATAAATACCTACAGACCATTATTATTAAAAAGGATAGGAAGACCCTACGCCCTTGCCGCTCGAGGGCCAAGAATCACGGCGGACTCTGACCTCTAGTGTGATCGTAAGAGGCGACTAAAAGAGGGGGCCCAGACGGGGGCCGGCGCCGGGGGCGCGGAGAGCGAGTTCTAGCCGTGACTCAGAGAAGAACGGGCTGATCCTAAGGGATGCCTCTGGGAGGCGAGGAAAACGGGCTGACCAGTGATCCCACGGCAAAGACGTAATAACTGGGGTTAGCTACCTACCGCCGTCGGACGAGCGTCCCGAGAGAAAGGTCGACCTAAAACCTGAAACATGTAATCGAATTCAGGTAGACAAGCGGGGCTGGGACCGCAAGGCCGTGGAGGTCTCACAGGCCTCTCCGGCATTGCGGTCACGGCCGCGGAAGTCGAAACATCCAACCGATGATGTTCCTACCTAACGGGGGAAAGACCGGTACCACGGGTGGCGGGAGCCCTACCCGGTGCCGAACAACTGGCAAAGCCAGACCGGGTACCCGCCTTCGGGCTTAGGCTTCGTGGTGGCTGTTGCAGGAGCAACTATAGGTTGACGGACAAATGCTAAGTCCAGCCGAAGGTCTCTGGTGAAGGCCGCCGTCGATACGCGGTCCGCGGCCGCGGGGTATACGCTCCGCGGGCGGGGGCGGCGTGCAGGCGGTGGCAATCCTCCCGGGAACCAAGCCACTCTACCGGCGGAGAAACACACCGGAGGTTGCCCGTAACCAAAAACAGGGAGGAGATTGGATAGATCTCGACCCCACCCGGGTGGCCGGCAGACACATGAAAGTCGCGGTCAAAAGGTACGGGCCCCCGTCCGTGGAAGGCGTACGGGGACTCGGTGCCGGTGGTCCCTTTGACGACCCGCGCGATGTGGGGCGACACGGCTCGTGAGTAGCTCTTAGAGCTAATATACGGTCCGCGGTTGTAGGCGAGCGCTTGCGCGAGCCATAAAACCCGGGGTACGCACTGACCAATATTATTATTTCAAGATAACGTTTATCTTTATCGTCTTTATGAGTGTATAACAATTTGTTAACCTTAGTTCATGAAAAATATTCACCAAAGCGCTTGATTTTCGACAAACCATCAAAATATGCACTAAAAGCTTAAAATATGCTCTTATAATCAAAAATATGGCCCTTAAACCAAAAAATGTCCAAATATGCAAAAATATGCACTAAAAACTTTGAGTATTTCATCATAAACGTTATGAAATTTATTTTGTACTTAACAAGCATACGATAAAGTTAACCAGAAAAAATATGCAAATGCATGAAAGTCCTTGCTCTACTTATCAGTATATAGTTAAGATTTTGTAGATCTATAAGACTCCATAAAAAGCACTTCAAATAAAACAATAATGAACTGAAAAAATAAATAAAAAATAATACCAAAAATCCTTAAAAAAAAGCTTGAACTAAAATTATTTTTAAAAAACCTGTACAATACACAAGTAATAAACGTATGAAGCTTGTTTTAATCGTATTATTTGATATATATATATTAAACATAAATTATGCACTAGCGATTTATAATGATTAAACAATTATAAATTCACACTTTTAATGAAATTCAAAAAATACGAAAAAAAAAATGTAAAAAATTAAAAACATTTGATGACAAAAGTAAACCAACTTTTTTTTTTTTATTATTATAAATAAGCCTCGGCAGCGGTGGACATTGGCTGAAGTAAACCAACTATTAAACAACCTTTGGAAGAAATGTTAATCTAAAGATTAATGTAAAATCTATAATTTTAATTTGATTCAACCCAAATAGTGTAGAAAACATTATTTATAGTTTTAATATTTTCAAATAAAAAACGTCGTCTGCAATCTGATAAAATATTTTTATAAGCTGGGAAACTCCTTTCGACATCCCACAAAACATGGGCGTTAATTTGAAGTGTACGTAGATGTCTTTCTAAAGATTCGTTTGAAACCAATAGAAAATTGAAGCAAATGTCTTCAAAATCTGAACTCTAGTTATAGACGATGAATAATAATAATCTTATAATATATATATTATAAACTATAATAATAATAGTCCCACCGTGTTTTACTCAGAGCGATATCTCCCATGTTAATAGAGATAATAAAATTATGTTTATTTTATGTGCATCCCTGAGGATTTACAAAGGCTATTATGTTGACAGTGGTTTGGTAAATATATATAAGTGTATTATTCAAGAAGTTACAAAATAATCTTTTCATTTTATATTTATTTTGAAATTTGCAGGTAGCCATTTTATAGGGCTTATAGTTTTCTGAAAGTTTTCAACGGTTCAAATTTTAGTTTTCATTGGATTCATTATTTTTAATAATTTTTTTATTTTACAAAGAAATAATGTTTATTATTATTATCTCGTTTTTCCAATGAAGTTTGCTGATAATATTATTATAATTTAAAACTGTGTAAATAGTGCACTATTTTTTTGTAAGCTAAACAAATGATTAGTATCAAGAAAATTGAAAGTTGAACTGTTAACATTTTCAGAAACCTATGCCCCATTGGCTAACTGCGAAATATATAAATTAAGTTATAAAATAATAAGTTAATTTTGAAACATTTCAATACACTTACATGAACCGTTATCTACAGAATTTCCTTTGCCCGGGGATGTTCGTAAAAAGAAAAAAAAAAACCCGAGCCCGATCATGTCTAAAGACACGGGAGACATCGTGTGCCGCGTAAATCCCGGTAGGACGTCTTGTACGGTAACGTTCGAGACGTCACGCGGGATTCGGCGTCGACAATTATTCACCCCCGTGCGGGCGCACGAACGAATACTGCTTTCGGTGGGGGGGGGGTGTTTGTTTTTCAGGACAAGCGAAAGAAAATGAAAAAACCGAACGGAACAATCGCGCGATCGGGGAAGACGAAAAAGAATCCGTCGGCCGCGGCGGCACGCGGTTATGACGCGCACAAGCCGCCGCCGGCGCGTCCGGCCGTTCCCACCACGCGCGCCAAGCGCACACGACGGCAACAGCAGCGCGCCCGTACACGCCGCCGCTTTCGTTCGCCCGACGACGACCACAGTGGTATCGCGTCAGCCGTACCGCACTGACCGCACGCGACTACGACCACGGTCTCGCCCACTCTCACTCACTCACTCTCACTCACTCTCACTCTCTCTCTCTCTCTCTCGCACCGCCTCTCACCCGCTCTCTCGTATCGCTGCGCGCCGCAATCGGTCTCTCTCCATCGCTCTCTCGCATCGCCGAGTGACCGCTCGTCGCCGTCTCCCCCTTCCCCCCGGCGGTTTTTCCCTCCAAGACGACATACGGTAACGCGCGCGTAACGGCGACTCGTCCGCGGGCAACGACAACAAACGTTTTCAACCGTTCTCGATACGCACGCACCGCGGTGATGCGATCGTAAGCCGCGCGGACACGTTTTTTCCGTTTTCCCCGTTCGCCCGTGATTTTTTAATCCTCCCGTCTTGCCCGTTTTTTTCTCCCCCCCCTCGCCGATCCGCCTGCCCCGAGATGCCGCTGTTCGGCAAGAAGGACGTGTCGAAAAAGACGAAAAAGGACGCGGAAAAGTCCCAGTCCATCGAAGACAAATACGACGTGAAAGATCTTCTGGGAACGTGAGTACTCTGCCGCGCACGCTTACTACATACCGCACTACTTTTGTGTTTTAGATTTTTTCAAAATTTAAAATTAATACCAACCCGAGTCCGGTGTGTGACTTTGGAAAGCGCGGTTTTGTTTTTAAAAAAATCTTTTGTTTTCCACGATGACATTTTGTTTTGTTCTATTTTTTACGCTGCACAATAAAACGTATAATGATCCTAATATAAAAAAATATGTACGACCCACGAAACCCACTCGACCGGCCGGCGCGGCGTGTCATTATTAAAACCTTTCCCTGCGGTCCACGTTTCCGCGGGAAAAACGGTCCTCGGCGTTCCGAATGTTAAAACGCAATAATACGTTCCCGTTCTCTTGTCAGGCTGCAAAATAACCATATCCGGTTCTACTTGGCAACGGAACCATCGTTGTCATTATTTTGTTCCATTAAAAGTATATACTTATTTTACTATAACAACTTTTTGTGTTCTATAGTTCAAAACCAAAGTATCTATATGTTTGCACAACGGAAAAAATAAAAACTTAAATCTATACACAATTTCGGTTTCTTTTTGCAAGAAAAAAACAAAAATCGTTTACCGTCATGGAAACGAAGTTAAACACGTTCTCCCTATAAGTCGGGTACTTATGTTTAGGTGCCTACTCCTCCGAGGAACGGTTTGCCCGACTTATTGCGCAAATTATTATAGTTCTCAGGTTTGAATGTAGCCGCCGACGAAAGAAAGGACAAGAGAAAAAGAGACCCTCTCGTATGCGCGAAATGAGCATTTGCCCCGACGAGTGGTTGCCCGTACCTCCGCCCGCCGCGGGGTAAGACAAATTGCAGATAATAAACAACGTCCTCTTCTCTCGTACTCGAAACCATTTCGGTACGATTACTTCACATCTCGTGTATATTATTGTATTATAACGTTGTTATTATAAACACTGGTAGCACGCATATGAACTATGAAGGCCTAAGCACAAGTCGTAAGCAGGGTTTCGAGCACTGGAACGATAATATATCGAGAGACACCACACGGACGAAATGATTTAGGTATCTAAATATCTAATTGTCTATATAAGCTGTATCCGTCTTATACATAAGTATCTATATCGTATATCCTGTATATATACATACATATAAATGTTTGGAAGTGTTACCAATGTGTGATTTCCTTCAATATTCTTTGAATGTTGTATGTCATACCAAATATGCAAATGTGTATTTTGTATTTTTTAATAATTCTAGCGTACAATGTAGTACAAGATGGGTGCTTTTTAGTTGTGTCTGAAATTGTGTATAATGCAATAAGTGTAACGTCAACATCTTTGTGCGGACCTGGGAGGTTGAAAAAAATTAATAAAGGCCCCTCCCATCAAAATTGTTGCCACGATAGTATTTTTTCAGAAATATATTTCTTCTGGGAAGATAATATTATTAATTGGTTGTTTTACGTTTTCGTGAAAGAGTCTATGGGCGTATACCTAGTCTTTTATTTACGTAGATCGCGTGATCTGAAGAGTTTCGTGGTGAAGAGGTCAGTCGTTAATGATGATCTGACAGGCAAATCTTATTCGAACGGTATGCAAACATTTAAAAAGAGGTGGGGTGGCATAATGCTTCTTCTATCATAGAGGCGCATGTAAAAAAGTGTGCATTACGAAAAATCGCAAAAGTAACTATTATCAAGTACTGAGAATAGTACGAGATGAATTGGTAACAAGTTTTTTTCTTCTCTTTTTTCAGACGTTGTCGTAAATTTTTTTTGCGTGTCAGTACCTATATATATAATAGTGATAATAATAATAATAATAATAACATAGGTAGTATTGGTACGTAGCCGATGGCAAACACGTCTCGGCGGCAGTGGCTACCGCTGCAATGAAATTAATATTTTGTTCTACCCTGTCTGTACGTTTTATTTCAAGACTGCGAACACAATTCTGTTCGAATATAATATATACTATATTGGCAGGACAAAAAATCCGGGGGCCGAAGGGGTTGAAGAGATGGAAGAAAAAAAGGAAAACGCGAACGATAAGACGTATAATAGCTGGTATATGATAGCGGCGGCAGAAAGGACGATTGACGTGCGTGTCTTGGCAAACGTTTTCATCCGTCGCGCGAGCCGTCGTGTTCTTCGTTTAGGTACTTATACGCGTTGCTACTGACACGACGACGTCCTGATGGGTTTCCAAAAGCGGTTTTCCGTCTTCGGACTTGTTGCGCGCCGGAGACAAGCGCGGCTTCAGGAAACGTGTACCTATATATTATAATAATATATGGTTCCGCACTGCGGTTTTTATACGGACAAAACGGTCGCGTGTTTAACATTAAATGTCTCCGTTTCCCGCAAATAACATTATTATATTATCATTATGACATCTGACCGATCCTGATTTATGTGCAATGTGCGCACGTCCGCTGCAGCGAGTACAGGAGGCAATATCTTCTGCGGTGTCACATACGCCATATGCAGCGCAATCCGAACGCTCTCGGCGGCCACGTGAATCATCTTTTTCTCAGGTCGGTTTCGGGATACAGGTAGGGATATGACACTCTCGCGGACTTCGTTTTTGATACATTCCGTATGTAGTATCGTGCTGGCAAAGACGTTTTTTGATGGCGTACATATTCGTGCTACCGAAAAGTATAGTGATATATATAGTATATATATATATATATATAATATATAGAATCACGTAGTTACTCGAAGCTCCAGTATCATATTATGTGAAGTTTATCCTGCAGCGAGGGGAAAACTTTAAACGATAAAACGCTTCACAGTAGGATCAGTGTTGAATTTAAGCGGAATGTGTTCGAACCTTTCAGTTTGAGGCGGCCCGCGTTTAACACTCCTTTTATTTATTACATCTCTTTATAGATTCCGTAAAAAACCTATAAAAAAATGTACTATCCAAATGGTAGTAATTACTGTGAAAAACTACGAGCAACCCACATCCAACTACAACACTGGCGGTGGTGTTGGTTGAGGGGATGGGGGGGGGTATTCCGTACACGCGTGTCGCGGGATTTCGGAAAAACTCCGTGAACTTTTCGTTCATCTTGTACTCGAGCTGTTAAGGGAAAAATCGTAGTACGTCAGCAGGAAGGGCAATGCTAGGGTACGGCCAATATTCCAATACATTATTCTTATTGTACATGCAAACGCTCGGCGACGACGATTCGACGCACGTACTCCGTTCCAAACGATCCGAATATTCGCGCATTACCTGTTATGCCCAGTGGCGGGTTTAACGGGAAAAAAATGGACATTTGCCGCCTGGGCCCCTACCCGAAAAGGCCCCCGGGCCCCATTCAGTCTTCATTAATTTTCATTTCAACAAAAAAATTAAAATATAATTGGTGAATGGTCATTTTTGTTTGTGAATTTTTAGATTGTAACACATCAAGTAATAATAATAAGAAATCAGTAATAATAATACTGTGGAGTGTTGTAAATTGTTTATGTGACTATAGTTGCCCATATTATACTGTCAAATATACACCGCGCACCGGCCATGTATTTTTATTTATATTGTTAAGGTTATTTAGAAATTATATCCAGTTTGTACGATTTAAATAAAATATGTATTTATTTTTTATTTTGTTTCAATACCTATCTAGTTTAACAGTGTTTTAAGAGGGAGGCCCTCACGAGTTAGTATTAGTTACGACGATTCATATTTCTTGGGCCCCTTATATCGTATGCCGCCTGGGCCTTTTTCCTTAAATCCGCCACTGGTTATGCCTCTGCATGTTTATCCACAGCCGCGTCGTCGACACCGTCGGGCTTCTCGTTATTAATTTCGAAACAACGCTGTTGTTATTATAATATTTACGATACGTACACTCGCGCGCATAATGTTACACGCTTTGCCGATAAATTATTATTGCCGTGCACGCGTGTGCCGCTCACCGGGTAAATAATATCCGCCCGGTGCCTTTGCGCGGCGTTAATAACACAGTATTGCTCCGCAGCACTCGTTCCCACCAAATAATCTAATCAACCGGTGTGTACGCGGTTTATCGCGCGAGTTCTGAGTAGACATCGGAATCGACGGTTATTATAGTACAGCTGTATCATTATTCATTATTATAATACATATTATGCTGTACGAACTCGCCGGATAAATATTCTAAAATAAAATAAATTACGCGTTCACGATTTTGCACCGTGAAAAATTAAACGAAACGTAATAATACTATAAACCGTGTTACGCTCTATTATTATAACAATGTTAAATACGATCTATTCGAAAAATGTTTTCTTAATCAAGACTGTTCAATCGGTTACGATTTTACACGAATAACAATATTCGCTACGTATAATCATTATCGGTTCGTGGCGTGTGGTTTTTGCGACGTTTAATATTTTATTTGTTTTTATTTTTCAAAGAGTAAACTTGTAATTTTTAACTTATACGAGATACACTACAGGTCTACCTATCAAGAGTGAACCTAACGTAGTTTTTGATGTAAAATATTTCACGGTAATAAAATTCAGTTATAAAAAAAAGAAGAAATTACAGAGAAAAAAGAAAAATAATCTCCTCAAAGCTAATATAGTGATTATATAGTTAGCTCGATTCCCAGTGCTCGAAACAAATTTCGTCTCTCAAATAATTTTACCCGTTGAATTATTCGCTGCCTCGGGTTGTTTTATTTTCTAGAGAACGATATCCCCCTTACCTTGTGCAAGGTGCCATAGCGTGTCGCGCGTCGGTGTGTTAATACTAAAAAGCAATGGTATTACCGTTGCCCGTTAGACGATAGTGGGAGGTGAGGGAACTTGCTCTTAGTTTATATCCAGTTAAATTCCCTTTATTTAATTGTTGAACCAAGTTTTTTAACAATTAAGTGTCCACCAAAAGACACCACATGTATAAAGAAGTCTCCGGAAACTCGTTTCTTTCCAAAATGTATGTTCATGTTTTATTTTTTTAGTATCCAATTAATAAATGTGTATATTATATTCATATATGTTATCAAATTATTATCACCCTTACTGTTAATAATTGTGTCATTTTTTAACTTATAATTATTTAAATTTATAACAAACATATTGTAATAAATTGAAAAGTTGTAATAGCACTAAATGTGCTGAAACATTTTATAATTATAATAAATGAAAAAAAAAAAATAAATAAATAAATGTATAGTCTTGAATAATCTGGTACTTGAATCACTATTTATTTCATCATATGGTTGAAAATGAATTCGCAGATTACAGCCTCGTAAAATTGTTAGCGATAACGAATATTGCAGCACTCGCCGGCTTATCAAACGATTCCCGAAAGATCGTACTATGCGTGGATCGTTTTGTTTTAAATTATTATTCGAAAACCAATTTTCGAAGTGTAGGCACCCCAATTAATAACAACACCAACAATTTATTAATGCGACGTGGTCGGTCCGCGGGCTCGTGCAGGGTCGTGCGTTCTCGTCCGGGCCTTCTCGGTTCGGTTTCGTTTTTATTATTATGCGTGCGAGCTGAATGGCCATAATGATAAGTCAATAATAGTAATAATCATTTCAGATGAAAAATATTACACGCATTACTTTATCGTTAACGTGGAGTTTTAACGTTACCGTTTGTGTTATATAATATGTTGTATATATATATTTTTTTTATCGATAACGCGTACAACGTAAAAAGCTCGCATATGGGTTTACGTCAGTAAAACGGCGATTGTAGCCATCTACAGCACGGACAGAGATCCATATGTGCGCGTTTGCGTGTGCGATCGCCTCACAGCGATCTAATCTGGATTGTGATCTCACACTTGATAATTATAATTACTTCAATATATAATATAGTACACGTATATACATAGTTGTAGAGTAAAATATAATATACGGTTTGTTGCGTGTGCGCGCGCCTATAATATTCTTATTCGACCCACTGATTATTTTTTAGATATTTTTTTTTTTACTCTTATAACGAAATAAATAATGTAATAATTTATGTACAATTATTACACACGCATGGCATAGCTACATCGTAACTGATACGGTATCGAGAATATGATTATGCGTACTGCAGTGGATGTTATCATTTTTCGGTTTTTTTTTCTCTCCCGATTAACAGTCGACATCGATGCGATGGTTTTTCGGAACGAAACACGCTGTCTTATATTATACCTATATGTTTATAATGTAACACGGTGTCGCGGTATAGCTCTGTGTGCTAGCGGCTAGCCGGTTTTGAACACGAAGAAAATACCGTGGAAGAACGTCATCGGTCTTATCGGTGAAATAATAATAATAATAATACCTATAATAGTATTGTAACCGCACACCGCTATACAAAATATTTGTTGCGCGCAGTGCACCTACGCAGAAAATACGAACTGTTTGGATTTCATAACCAATTAGTACAGCGATTTTACTCGATGAGGTTTTCGACGCGTGCAAATATTTGTTTTCGGATGAAATGTGTAATAATTATATTAATAATGATATTTAATATAACGATGCTTCGCCGTGCACACGTTGTGTACATTTAACGTAGTGCTTGGTATTATATTTTGTTTGTCCTTGTACTGCTATATTGTATACGCATAGGCGTGCGCAGACCTGTACTTCAGGGGGTGCCTTCAATATTACATTGGGCTCGTTTCTTAACAAAACATATTACATTTAATAAATTATAATCCAAAACAAACATAACTTTAACTTTTATTTGATATCGTGGTACATTAGTCCCAATGAATATAGTAGTTTTCCTTGAATCTCATATATTTTTCTAAGATAGTTTCAATTTGTATTTATGATTTGTTCTTTTGTTAAGAACATCTAAATGTTACATCACAAGAAGAAGTTTACGAACGAAAATTTAAACGGTTTTATCATTTCCACTACGAAACACTTTTTTTACGAAATATTTTAGAAATAATAACATTTAATTTGAGTAACATCAGTTAAAATACGTGCTTCTTTTACTCTTAAACTTACATTTTAAGGCACCATTTACAAAATTTCGGGGGACGCCTGTTTATGAATACATCATTATATTATTATCATTATGATAGTTTTATGTTTTAGTTAATTATTTATTTATTGGTTGGTTTTAGTTTAACAGGTGAGCTATTTTCCCACAGCCGTGCATTAATTAGACGTACGAATTGTAAACCTAAAATTTAAACTGTTCACGGATTAGTGATACTCGTAAATAGGGCTGTGAAGTTGATGACCTAAAAACATTAAAAAATTAACAAAAAAAAAATGCAAATATGACGTAAAAATGACAAAAAATGTCCTAAAAAAATGACCTAAAAATTTATAAATATTTGTTTTAAATAAACAAAAATACAATTTTTTTTAAATATTTTACTATAAGATTCTATATTAATTTATCAAAGCTTAATTTTATAATTATATTCACTACAAAACGACAACAGCGAATGTAATCGGCGAGATAAAGTCGGATAGGTACTAATCTTAGTCCGTGGTAATTTCCAAGTTATAAGTTATCGGCATAATGGTCGACAAGAAACGATAAGAAGTGAACTAGTGTGAAATCAGTAAAAATGACTTAAAATGTGGGAAAATGACCTAAAAATGTCAAAAAATGACTTATAAATTAAAAAAGACCAAAAAATGCAAAAAAATGCAAAACAAAAATTAGTTATTTAGATCCACATGCTAATGAAACACATTTGTGGCCAGAAGAGCATCGTATAAAACGTTCCAAAAAAAAATGCAAAATGCATCAACTTCCGAGCCTTAGTGATAAAATACAATGGTTCTAGGAAGGAGGTGTCCGAATTAGCTGTTCATCATAATTTTATAGTCTCCGAGCTTGCGTGTTTGAGTTGCGGTAGGGGCGGGTTTGGAGAAATCAAGCAGATCAATATATATGTATATTATTTTATTATCTCTTGAGTGTTTTACACGACACTATTATTATGGAATAGTGCCTTTTAAGATGTTTTATTAAAAACACAATGACGGGTAACTGCACAGACGACTGCAAATCAACAGTGTATACTACCTACTAGTTATTATATTTTGCACGTGCGCATCGAATTGCCTCGAAGGTGCGTCGATCGCCCAATATCCGGCGGTGGTTTTCGTTGATTCTCGACAGTTATATTGACATGTGTGTGAAATCGGGGCATCAATCTGAGCTAATGGCCTGCGTGTGTGGCCGTTCATACTTGTATCTTATGAATATCATAACTGATGAATTATGCCGTCCCATATTTTTCAGCCTATTGCCGAAAGACGGCCGCAGGGACGGCGGATAATTATTTTCGGCTCGTTGTACGCGCAAAAAACGAGTCGTATTCGTGTAAATACTGGCTGTGTCAGGCTCGTTTGACACATCATTTAACTATTGGTGTACGTACGGATGTGTTTAGCGTACAGGAATACGGCCGTGGGCGAGGAGGAACGCTGGAATAAATGTATGACAGAAGAGTTTCTGAATCAATCGCACCAGATAATATGTAGGCTAGGACGACGGTACACGGTATATGCTAACACATTTAAGTTTGGTGTACAATCTACCGCGGCTTAGCTATGCATCCGCGTCGGCGGTAAGATGAAGTCTTACACGCGTCTACGGATTAACATAGATCAGGCGTTATACCGAATGGCAACGCGGTGATTATTCGTATATCGTCGAACGGGACATTTTGTTATACGTTGCACGAATGCGGGAAACTATATTATTATGTTCCTTAAACTCACGCTGAATCGTCTTTGATCTTAAGAATTACACCGTGTAATGGCTGTTGTTGACATTTATAGTTATCTATTTACGTCTCGGAAGGAAGTGTCGGCGGAATGTCTCCGCAGTACTACAAAAGAATCGAATGAATTACCATTTACAGTTTAGTGTATACAACAAACGATTCGGAAATTAATCAAGAAACCAGTGGCGTAAATTTGTAACTTTGAGGAAATGCTGTTAACTTTTTAACTGAAAAGTTCAAAAATATATATAGCAGGTGATAGATGTAGAGTTTGATTTTTATTTTAGAACTTATCTTATAACCGCCTGCATCCTGTTTAATTTGCGGGACTGAAAACATTTTGCCCGTACGACACCATCGTCGTCTATCATCGGGCTGTTATTTTCAGAATGTTATCGAGTATTTTTCATACACATTATAGTGACTTTACTTCTAAATGTTGACTGCGCATAACACTGCTACATTATTATTATCAAACTACCAAGAGTGCTATCATATATTCATATTCAACAATTTCATTAATTTCAAATTTGACCTAGTGGAAAACACATTACCCACCCCCCCCCCTCCCCCCAAGATCATGTCTGTGTGAAAAACTACTTAAAATGGTCAACTATATTCGCAAATTCAATTCCGAAAAAAAACACTTTCAAAATGTCGGTTTGGCATATTTTTTCAATATAAAATTAAATATAAACTTGATATTATGCTTTTCTACTCACGTAGAACACCGCTGATTATACTTCTCTATAATTGGTATATTTTATTAGAACATGTTCAATGTTCATGACACATATTTTCAAGTCTCTAATGAATCTTCAACTTTTATTGCACCCTTTTACACCATGTAACCGTATATAATACTGTTAAAGGTACTTTTATCCTTTACTCTGGTACTAATATTTAAATAGTGATTTTTTTCCGTGTCTAATCGATAATAAAAGTCGGCGTTTTACTATATTGAGTATAGTTTTTGCTTTTGGGCGAAGTCATTAGTGTTGAATTAACTGATCAAAGCGAAATAGAAAAAAACAAAAAAAAACCTTTGAATTCCACGCCTTGCCCACGCTGGGTGAACAGTTGCAGGATAAAGTATGCACTCATAGACGTATGCCGAATAGCGTATATAATAATATAAACATATACATTTTATTGCAGTACGTGATTTATGTAAAACATGAAATTCCGAGATTTTTTTTCTCGATCAGGATGTAGGAAAACCATCGATCATTTTTTTCGAAATCCAAGTGGTTTTAGCGTAGCAAAATACAAGAAATCGTTTTGTGCGCGTATGTGCGCTGTTTAAACGGTTAATATAATGATGTGTACGTGTGAAATGTGTAAAAAGGATTTTCACTAAAACTCAAGCCGGAGAGCGCAAAGTTAATTTGACTCGAACATAGAACGAGCGGTCGGAGAGAGATTACTATCGAATGATGAATTCGATGATGCCCCGAGTTACGGTCGGAGACTGATGATGGCTTTCGGCGCGTCCGGATTCGTTGTTCGTCGACGTCCGCGTTATAGAAAAAGTTTGTGGGTTTCTTCCCAGTATACACATATGTGTACACGGTTCGGCTGCGACCGGCTTGATTCCGCATATACGTATCTTTTATTATAATCTGAACGTTAAGTTTACGCGTGCACCGCAGCAGCTTATTTTTCCGGAAAATTACGTAACTTACGGACTACCTACGTATTATAATATCACCGTAGCTGGTCGACGCAGAGAAAACACCACTGTTCACGTGTTCAAGTCATAGTCGTGACGGATATTTATTAGATTTTTAAACTTTCGGTGCTTTTGAAACAATTTACGTGCCAAGACTGTTATACACTAAACGTTTGGTTCAAAACATATTATAGCGTTAATAGTTGTTTAAATGTAGGACCAACACTGACAACACAGGATAGTTGCAGCGTCGCATCCATACTTATAGCTAAGCCACCAACTTCACGTCGGGAGAGTTCAAAACAGTTTTTTGTCCTATGCTGCTTGTGTCCTAAAAATGTAACACCCTCCTCATGAATACTCCTCCATCCGTTCGTTTTTAAATATCCATATTCTTGCTTCTCACCGTCTCGATAATAAAAAAAATATATAATAAATAAACACAATAATTTGCGAATGTGTATATATATATACTTTGAATAATTTTGAACATTATATACATATCATATTATTGTAATATCTGGAAATAGTAATAATAGGTTATATAATACGCGATAAAAGTATGTATCACACCATGCGTGTACACCTCCAGCACAATGTATACTATAATATATGCCTACACGCGTTATTATCGATTTAGGCGGTGGAGGGAGTGCGAGGGAGGGGGGTCGACTAATCGACGTGTCAGTATTAATTGTTATTAAAATATTACGTACCGACTATAATAATATACTATACTACACTGTAGTGTATCATATCGTTATTATAATACGGACGTTCAGATAAGATCGGACGTCATTCGCGTGCACGCGTATATTATACGCATAAAACACGTAGCGTACACTATGATACGTATACTGGCGTGTGTTATAGGTGTACATATTGTGCATGTTATCGAACGTGTAGAACTGTAGAATAATAAAAAATACGTAAAAAACGTGATAGTAACACTAGTGATGCGCCTTCAATATTATGATGTACAATTATTATTCGTATACGTAACATACGTATTCGAAAAATATGTACAGAAAAAACTTGTACGTTTAAAATGATGTAATACTGTATGGGCTAATCCGCACGTGATTTCAATAGTAGTCACCATCGTTTTCGCATAATACATATACAGTTTGTTGCTTTACACGTTTGCGAACAGGCGCGCCAAAGTGCGCATCAAAAGCAACAATGCATGACATTCCCTACAAATTATCACCAGCCCTCCAACCTATACACGCAATCGAAAAATAATTTTTCAACCATCCATTACACTTGTGAGAAAATGTATCGTGTTACTGCACAGTTATAGTGTTAAAAATGTATTAAACGTGTACATAGGGAGACCATATAAGTCCGGTATATTGAACGAGACTGTCTCAATATAACCCACCCACAAAATCAACTAAATGACGTTTGTCATATTAGTTACACAGTTGAAACACGAGTTCGACGCGCCTGCTTCCATATACACACGTTCGCGATATTTAATTTTCTCGAGCATTCTAAGTGATACAATATTACCATCTATATACGGTTATAAAGTTAATAACGGTAATAATAATAAATAATAAATAATAAATAATCCACGAGCTGATGCGTCCGATTTCGAGAGTCGCGGTAACCCTGCGTCGGTTCAAATCAAACGCCTTGTACAAGTAGAATTTAGAATTCAGATAAGCCCAATGTACGTTTAAACAATAATATGATGTGCACACACGTATTAAAGGTGCTATAGTGGTCGTGAAATCAAATCGTCTCAATCGCGTTTATAATACGTTATGTTGATATGTTAATATGTTAATAAATAATAATAATAACAATAATTAATAATGTACCTATATTGATTGTTAATTATACACACTCTTTACTCGTATTATGAAAACGGTAGATTAAATGTCCAAGAGTGAAGAGTTGAAAAACTATAAGCTTGATTTGATCGAGTAAGTAGCCAACTCGAATATCGAAGACTGTTAAGTAACAATGTAACACGAACGATAAAATATGATTCTCTTACAGCTCAACGTTAGTAAACAGTTATTTATTTATTTATTTTTAATTAGCATCTCAAACGCATTAAAATTGATTACGTTACTTGTTAATTTTTCGAGCAATCATTAATCATTCTGTTAGACATCCATCTCAACGTGATTAAATTAAATAATGAGAATTACATTTTAAATTTCAATTACATTGATTATTTTTCAATTCATCGGGGAAAAAGCTTATAATATAGTTATTGATTATACGACTATTGTTAAGGACGACAAGTTAAAAAGTTGTTAAGGAATTTAATTTTTCACCTGATTTGGGCTGATAGACTTTGTTGAACGGACAATTTTGATTACAATGAGAAATGCATATTAAACCGTTATCGTATACTTAAGTTGATGTAACATTAATAATGAAACATCGAGAGTTACCGTATTTCAGAGGGGTCTTTGTCAACTATTGGCCACTCTACGTTATTATTTTACATTTTTGGTAATTTTTCGATCGGTTCGGTTTACGCCGTTACAAGCTTTTTCGCGCGTTTCGCAATAGTTCAGCGATGGAGGGGGAAAGGAAGATTCCCTTTGATCTTCTCTGCAAGTATTTATTAATTATAATATTACACTAGTTGTCTTTCACGACCTTTTAAAATTAGGCTATCTAAACCATGTATTTAAAAACGCTGTATTTTGCTTTGTGGACTATGTGGGTTTCATAATATTCAATATTACTATCGGAGTACGGTGCGGATTTTTCCATTACTGGGACTACGGTAGAATATAATTAGAAGATAAGGTCCGTCGACTCGCACCTATTCGAGGTTATTCTCAATTCTTTAACTACAATTATTCTTAATAAACCAAAATTGTATTATACTAATAAAATATACTATGACTTTAATATAAGTCAATTTTAGTCTCTATACTGTTATAATACAAGATTGAAAAATAATTGTTCCACTTAATCGCACTTATTTTAGAGCTCTAATAGTTAGAGGAATTTTTTTATTAAGTAAGTACAATATTAATTTAGCCAACTTCAATTATTTAAACTTGTATTAGAAATATATTAAAAAAAGTTCGATTGTAATTAATTTAGATAATTTAGTTTATCATAATTTTTAATATGTGTTGTTTATATCTTTTATTTATAATTGTTTTTTAATATGAACTGAGCTCATCCGTCTCAAGCATATGCTTTCTGAATGAGCTTGTAACTTATTTATTTAAATATCCTTATCATTATATTTTTTTTTTTTGTAGCAATAAATATTGTTATTACTATATAATAATTGTCATTATTTAAAACCGTCGAGATAAAGATAAAGTAATACAAAAGCGGAGACACGAACCATGGTTTTAGAATTAGGAATATTATAAAAATTATAAAACTAAAATCATTATTCATTAATTTATTTATTCAGTAATAATATTAAGTTCATAACCTCAAATGACTATAACCTACAGCGTTTGTGAGTGAAATCAAAACTAAATCTGCCTAAAGAATAGTCGTCGAACCTTATCTTCTAAGACCGAGATTCAAACCATAATTTCCAAAGATCACTAGTATCTTTTACAGAAAAACAAGGTAAACTTTTCGCGGTCCCCGTTATTAGTGATGTAATTAGTAAACTATTTTAGTGTTACCTTTTTTTTTCCGTTCTGATATAATCATACAATGACAACGTTAAGGGGTGGGGGGCTGGTGAAGGAGAAAAGCTCTCTCAGGTTTCAATAAAATGTATGTCCATTCATATCGCTCTCCCCTTGGAAAAATCCTAAACACGCCTCTGCTTGAGTGTTTAATAAATCGTAATAATATATGTAACGTTGCTGTATTAATAACGTCTACACCATGATATTATGTGCGTCCTAATAATTGTAATTCATTAAAATCTATGTATACGAGATAAGTATACACTATTCCGATGCTGATGCTCCGGGTTATGCTCTCGTGTTCACGAATATACCTGTTATGTACTCGGTTAATAACTTGCGGTTATGTTAATACGTAGTGCCATTAATGCCGGTCTCGGAGCCGTGTTCTTGAATCCCGTTTAAATGCTGCAGTTCGTGGAACGGATGATTAGGTAACGACGGTGTAGCGCGCGATATTTGCGAAAATCCCGAATAAAAAACGAAACCCCCTCACGGAGGCGTGGGCGATTGCAAATTCTACCTCTATTATTTTTACAGACCATTGTTGTATTGAACATTATGCATTTTTATTCAACTTTTCGAAATGTAGAGATCTCCAGTCGTCCGCGCTGTTTTTTCTTGTTTTTCTGTTTGTAATTTTTAGGAACTCTTTATGCATGAGCCGCGTACAGCACGTGTAACGTGTACGATTCTGAGGAGCAGCGTGTCACTCATGGACGTGAAAACGTGATTGGGCAATCACGCGTGTAATGAAAACATTGAATGCATCAAAAAAGTTTCAAAATCCTCGAGAAATCTGGGCGATAATTGTTTTCAATTTCCTGGGAAGCTTGAACGAAAAACGTTCGGGTACGCTGCAACGGTGGCTACGGCATGCTGCGCGCGCGTTATGTAATCCATCCTCTTCGTGTCGTCTTTCTCCGCAGTCGGGATTTCAAATAATTATGATGTCATCGCGGCGAACAGCATCATGTGTCGTGCACACGGTATATTTTAATTATTCGATCCACCTGTAACAGGCCTCAGTGCCTCCGCTCGGGGGAGGGGGCGAGGGGGAAAGGGGGGGGGAGGGACAAGTAATCGGTTGTTTCGTAAAAGACATCTGATGCGCGTATACATTGCTCAGTACATAATATGCGTGTGTTCGTCCGGGCCGTCAACAATTAATTAATTACATTTTATCGATTTCGGCGAACATTACATTACACTTAGGTCGGAA